>VXAL01003286.1:131714-186066 GCA_013399475.1 Chauna torquata | reverse complement strand
TTTTTTTTTTTTTTTTGCTGCTCGTGTTTGCACGTGTATTATATGTATAATAAAACCTCCTCAGTCGTGTAGGAGCAATATGATAATTCTGTTGATGGCTTTTATTGTGGGACTGACATGTTGAATTGATAAACAGGGTGAAATATTTAGGAATAGCACCTTGTTTCTTTACCCTGTGAGGTCAACCTGTGGTGTAGTGCTTATCAACGTGTAAATCTACACTGAAGCCAAAAAAAAAAAAAAAGGACATACAGCATACCATGTCTGTTGTCAGTCGTTCAAAGAAGTGGAGTTGTAAACCAGGTGAGGTGTTACTGGGATTTACGTAACCAGAGCATTGTGATATATTGCAGCTTGAATACTTAGCTCCCTGAGTGCAAGAACTGCGGGTCTAAGATGCCTATCCAAGAAAAGTGATGAAATGGACTTCCAAATTTATTCTGGCTTCCAGTGCATGTTATCTGCATAGGTCTGTTAGTGCATTAGGATAGAAACTGTTAGTAGTTCTTTAACAACAGTAAACATATTGTTGCTGATGAGCAAACGCTTGTGTTTGTGCTGAACCCTGTCTTTTGGCACTGGCTTGTGAAAGTGAGGGAAGCACAAATGTTTACCAAACTTAATACTAGTTAAAACAATCCACTACTTAATTGAGTGGAGCAGAATATGGTGGTAGGAAGTGCATCTGTTCTTCTTTGTATGACTTTGTAGTGGATAGAGTGCTGTATTGGCCTAACTTCAAACTCCAGAAAGGACCTAACTATTTAGAATTCAAGCCAAAATGCTAAGTTCTTTCTGTACGAAAGAAAGCAAACATTGCACTTCAGTTTATGCGGGGTGCTGAGGCTGAGGAGCTGACATTTCAGCAGCAGAGTGATGTCTTCACAGAGATGATGAATACAGGCTGAGTCATGTAATCTTCAGCTTCAAAAATTAAAATTAATCTGCTATAGATAAAGTTTTTCATTGCTGCCAGCCCACTCTGAAAGCTTAGTTATGCCAAAAGTGAGGCTGACCAGCCTGTAGTTGCATGGTTGACCTTTAGGGCTTTTTTGAAGATGGCTGCAACATTTGCTGTTCTTCAGTTGTCCAGGACCTCCCCTCATCTCTGCAACCTTTCAAGGATGATAGATGGGGGCCTTGCAAGGGCACTGGCCAGTTGTCTCTGTACACTTCGATGCAGCTCCTTAGGGCTTGTGGTCAGGGTCAAGTTCTCTGAAGTAATCCCTGACTTGATCCTTACCCACTGTTGTTCGTTTTCCTCCTTGATCCCATTCACTGTGTGCAGAGGCTTGGGAAACCTTGCTGATGAAGACTGAAGCAAAGAAAACATCAAGTATGTCAGCATTATGTGTGTCTGCTGTCACTGCTCACCCCATTCAGCAGCAGACCTACATTGTGCTTATTCAGCCTTTAACTGCTGACGCAGGTGGAGGAAGCTGTTGTTGCTCTTAACGTCTCTTGCAATTCTTAAGTGTGGTTGGGCTTTGACTTTCCTGACACTATTGCTATCGCTATTGCCTGGGCAGTGTTTCCAAATTCTTCCTTGGTAGCATGTCCCTGCTTCCATCTCCTGTATACCATTTTTCTTTTTGCACTGAAGGACCTTCCTGCGTAGCCGAAGTGGTCTCTTGCTGCATCTGGTTGATTTTCCAAGAATTGCGTGGACTATGGTAGTTCTTGGAGCAGGCTGTCCTTAAAGAACTATCAGCTTTTTAAAGCTTTACTCTTCAGAGCTGTTTCCTATGAGGTCCTACCTACTAGTTCCCTGAATAAGCTGAAGTCTGTTCTTCCAAAGTCCAGGATCTGTGTTCTTCTACTCTCCTTCCTCAGTTCTTTCAAGATCTGTGCCACTTCAGTTCATGGTCACTGCAGATAAGGCTGCCATTGATTATCACATCTCCAGTCAGTTTCCTGATTTGTGAGTAGCAGATACAGCTGTGTATCAGCCCTGGTTAGCCCATCCAGTAACTACATTCCACTGTTTTAAATACTAAAATAAATTGTAGTTGATGAAAAGAAGATGTGACATTGTATAACATATGCGATATGAATTGGTGTGTTCTGTAGCCATTTGCTTCTCTTTGCAAAATAGAAATTGGGGACACCTTTTTGGGTGGTTGTAAAATACAATAAAGGAAATGTCCTTGCACATATCAGTATTTTCATGAGGCAGAAGCAGAGGTAAATTATCTGGAATCGATAGAAGCCTCAGAATTATTTTTCATGTGTGCTAAATCATGTGGAAGCATTCATTGTGAACAAGCTAGTAATATTTTTTTCACACAGTTCCGGAAAGAAATTTCTGTGGTAACAGACTGACATTTGCTAGTTTGGTCTTAAATTACTTCTTCCTCTCTGATAAAATGTAGTTTGTCTCAGTAGCAGTTACGCAGTTGTTCTGTCGATGATCTTTGTATAGGGATATGAACTTTAGCCTTGCAGATCATTTAAGTCATGTTTTTTCTGTGGTTCTGGTTTGTTCCTTTTATTTTTCTCTGTCCTTTTAATGGGAAGGATTTGAAGATGAAAATCACGAAATGCAGAATTTAACTTTAAAGCTTATTTTACCACTTCAGTCCCGTAGTTTACATGAGAATTGTGTGATCTGTGGCCTATATTTTCAGCTGTAGCTCCCTTGATAATGTGTTAATCAAGGCTGAAGAGATCAATAAACAGCTCACTGCCAGAAGGTATTAGCATGACACTAACGCAGTTTATATGTTTTTTCTTGCCTAAGTGTAAATGCAGAGTTATAAATAAATAACCTAATAGTTTCTGTGAGATTGAAACCTACATAGGATAAATATCCCTACTGTGTGATACCTTCATCTCGAGGCTTGCCCATAGTGAAAGAACCTCTCTACGTGGTGCATTAACATAGATATTATTTATCTTAGTTTTGATCATTTTTGAACAATTTTCTATTTAATATTTATATTGGAGATATAGTTAAAATATTTGCTAGCTATGAGATGAAATACAAGGCAGTAGAGAAAACGTGGCTTGAAAAATGATGGATTTTTTTCACAGGCAATGATAATTAAATCAAGTAGGGATATTGTATCGTGAGGAAAGTTCCTTCAGTCTGTTTGACCTTGAGCATCACATATCAAGGCTGGGAGGAGAAGAACTGTGAAGTGCCGTGGTACCTCTCGTTCAGCCTACACATCAGATGTGGGAGGTGTGTTGCAGCAGAAGCGAGCCTGAGCTGACGGAGGCAGCAGCTCTGGGGCTTCCAGCCCTGTAAACCCTGTTTCTGACACTGGCTGACCCCTGACAGCTGAGTGCCAGGGTGGTGAACCCTGCTGCATGTGGTGACCTCTGCTGCAGGGCACTCTGCCATCCTTGTGAGGAGCAGGCTCCGTCTTTGGGCCTGGCAGTGGTGAAGAGCTCTCCGAGGAGAGCTGAAGGTGAGTTTGCAGCACTTTAGCGTGTAGTCATCTGCTGCTGCTCAACCGCAGGAGAGCTTCCTCTGAAGCCTCTAGTGGACAGGTAGGCTTCTACAGTGTTTTAATGTTTCTTTCCACTAACTGGCTATAAATGTACACAGAGATGTGTGAAAAGCAAAACAATAATAAATTCTCAAATGCACAGCTCAATATTGTATTCAGTATGAATTTCATGCATAGGATGTGCTTTAAAAAAGTCCTTAATTTTCACATGGTTTTGAAATGATTTATTTCTTCTTCTGAGGAAACTTTTCCTGGTCTATGCTGTTACCAGTGTAATGGAACAGAGTCCTGGCAGCACTGAAATAAGCAGTAAAATTTCTGTTTTTAGTCAGGGGGATTACAAATCTTACTCCTTGTCCTTTGAACCACCCAAAACTTCAGTACCAATGTTGGGTGGTACTGAATTGTTCCCCACTACATAAGTATGAGCATTATTACTACATACTAGGATACAGGCTGTACAAAATAATAAAACGAACAAAAAAATAATACTGCATGCTAACATTTTAACCAGCCTTCTAAATGTCTAGATGAAATCCTCTGAAGTAAGGTCTGGACATCAGCACACCACAAGGCTGATTAATACCGCTTTCTGTCAAACAGTGCATCTCTCAGGCAGCTCACTGTAGATGCTAATCTCTGTTTTATTTTTAGCAAACCATTAGTCTCTCACAGGGGGAGTGTGGGAGTAATTGTCAAAGCTGCTAAAGGACTGCTATTAAACCGAATTGCTGCAGCAGGTGTTGGGTGGGATCTCCTTCACTCTTATCAATTAGCAACTGGTGGCCTCACGTTTTAAAGACATGTGAAAAGCTGCCCTGTCATGAGAAGATTTCCTAGGCTTCCTTTTGGTGGTGTTAGATTGTCTTTTGACAAGTACTCCTTTCTAAGTTTTTGCTTTTTGTCAACATACATGAATGTGTACTATGTAAATCCTTTCCGTAGTCTTCCATTTCATTTCTGAGGGGATATTTTGCAGGGAACTGCGTTTAGCCTGGGTTTCCTGAGGGAGTGAGGCTTTTGTGACCAGACTTGCTCATCTGTCAGTCCCTTTCCTTTACCTCTACTCCTTCAGTTTTGTCAGTTTTGACAGAGGGATGAAGTTCTCAGGACTGAATAAATTTTTGTGAAAACTGATTGTTAGGTAGGGGAGACAAGTCCAAAAGCTCACTAAGAAACAGCTGGGCAAAATCAAGACCTTACCTGTCCTGAACGGCCGCACAAGCTGCTGCCCCTTGCTTGGCCAAGCAGCGTGCAGTCTGCACACCTGGCAGTGGCTGTAGTGTTTCATATTATGGAAGGGACGTATGGATATCTGAACTGGGGAGAGGGGGGTGCTAGGACTGTACAAATAGATTGGGCCTTGTTGGCCTTGGCAACCATTGGTAATGTGAGTCAGGTCTGTAGGGTGCAGAATGAGGGGTTAGTTTCTTTCCATCCTGCAAGTTCTCTTCTTACCAACATAGTCCATCTTTCTTTTCAGCCCACTTCACTCTTCTGAAGCCAGTGGTGTTTGAGGAGCTTGTTCCTTCAGCTGTTTTGGAAGTTGAAGTCTATGACTCTCTTAAAACAGACCTGTGGTTTTGTAACTCCTCGGTTGTCTTTGATCTCTCATTGTTAGAATCTAATTTTTTTTTTTAAAACCTTCAGAAAACAGTGTAAGAAAGAAAAAACAGGAGAGGAAAAGAGCCGTGTGAAGCAGAATGCAGGCTCCTTAATTTGCCTACACGTATGCCTAGTCCTGTAGTTTACCCAAACTGCTGCTACTTCAGTGGGTGTTAAAATCATGACCAATTATATTTGACAGGAGACTTCTGTAACTTTATCAGTTCCTTTATTCCTGCCTTCTCGGAGGAGCTTGATGCATACATGTGGGTATTCAGAAAGCTTACAGCAGCACAAGGCAGCAGCTCAAACCAAACACAGTAACCGAACAGGAGAACTCTTAATCAGATCTGAAGCTGAGAAATCTGGCTGGAGACCACTGTGTGATGATCCAGCTCTTTCTGGCAATGGTATCAGAGGTAATTAGGATTAATGCTCTCCTGCAGATCATACCTGTCTCAACTTCTGTAAATGCAAAGCAGTGCTACAGCACCATAAGCATTTGTTAAATAGTTGTTCTGCATTGCCAGCTCTGGGACCTTGCAAATTGTGGAATTCTGTAAGTTTTTAGTTTGTAAGAAATTTTTAGTTTGTAAGAAATTGTTGAAACAGAACTCAGTTCAGAGAAGTCTGGAAGTATAGATAAATAATGTTAGTGCATCTTTTTTCTGTCTGGCTGTCAGAGCTGTGGGTATTGGATATAAATGTGGTTGATAAATCTGTTAGTGTGTTGTTAATTGGATGATGGCCCCAAGTTCTGTCCATTAGTAAATTTCACACTTGAGTTCTCGGAGTGCAATTTTAATAGTGCGTAGGACTTGTGCTTGAATCTTTTAAATCTCTGTAGCAAATTCTTTCTTGGTTACTGAGCCACGGCAAATAATATACTACTTCAGAAGGTAGAGAAACAGTCATTTTCATGTTCCTCTCAAGTTTCATTGTTTTTTGTCCTTACAAGGACAAATTATTCGTCCACATAGCCATGAATATTTAAAATACCACTACAGCTTAAGAACTTTCTTGTCTCCTGTCACATACAGTGGATACACAGTGATGGAAACATAGTACAGAAGCACTAAAAAGTGAACCTAAAAACAAGGGTGGCATGATATGTAGGAATAGTAATGCCCCTGTTGCTGTAATATAATTTTATATTTTTTATTAAGTTCTAATAACACAGGTTGGAAATCTACATTTCATTGGGATTTTTGTTTCTGAAACAGGTTACAGCTTATTTTTGAATGTTGTCTAGTTAGTCAAATAATGTGAGTAACCATGCAGAGATGTGTGTTTATTGCAATATATCAAAATACCTTATTTCACAGCGTCAGACAGATACCTGCTTCTTGAGGTTCTTTAAATGGTTTAGTATGAGGTTACTGGACAAACTGATATTTTCTGTTTTCATTTCTAGTGCATTTAATGCTGTATTTAGTAGAATAAAAAAGAAAAAATCTCATAATTTGGAAGTAATAGAGCAAGTTACATTTGCAATTGTTCCGTCTTTCATCAAGTACATGGTTGTCATGTTTCTATTTTGATTGTTTTTTGTTTTTATTTTTGTTTCTATTTTGATTTCATTTGAGAAATGAATCAAAGTAGTTCAGCAGTCTATAGGAAAAAGCTCTGATATATTCCTGTGCATTCTTGAGAAGGACTGTGGAAAGAATACCAGTCACTGTACAGATTGTCAGAGCCACTGACTCAAGTTTCCATCGCAACTTCACTAGAAACCTCTAAGGCATTCTTGGTTTATTAATGCTGTGTGCGCACTTGTATATGCTAATTGCATTTCTAGGGCTTGGTTAGTTTGCTTTTTCTACTAAGGATTATGACTAACTCCATAAAATATTTCATGGATTTAAAGATCAACTTTAGCCCTTGATTTTGGAGAAAAAGGAAGTACACTGTGGCTTTGAGGCAATGGGAAGACTATTGAAAATAAATGCATGTAATTACATTGAATGCACCTGTATGTTTGTTTCTTAGATGGATGATGAGCTTGTGAATCATTTCACACTAGATTTTCTCAGTTTTTCATTAATAGTTGACTTACTTTCTTCCTATTTATAAAGTAAAAAGATGCTGAAGGTACAGCTATCTTAGAGAAATCCATACTGCTAAGAAATCTATTTTTATTTTGTGTAATGATTTCATCAGAGAAGCAATGCATAGTATGCTGCATACCACAGTATTGTTTTCTCTGTCCAAAAATGTAGCCTGCTGACAACATGAGCTCCTTAGCTGTGAATATTTTTTTGGTTTGCTTAAAGAATTTAATACCTGTTGCTCTTCTTTTATGGCACAGCAATATGTACCGTTTGGTTGCGTGCAAAGTGATTATTTCAGGTAATTGCTGGACTTAAAAGTTATCTTTGTCTTAAAAAATAAAAAAAAAACTTAAACAACAGAAGACCTGTCATTTTCATCCTACCTCCACATTTATATTTTGAGAGGTTAGCAACTTAGAGGCTGAATTATATTCATTCAAATTCTACCAGTAAGGCTTTTTTATGCAGAAGAGTAGAGTGAATATGTGTTGAAAACAACTTAAAAACAACACTTTTTTTTTTTTTTTTAAAGCCAAGTACTTATGAGCATAGGGCTTGCTTTGGACCTCTTAACCCATTCATTCCGAGATGCTTGTCATGATGATTGCACTCAGAAAAGACATTCTTCGTTATTGGCAGTAAGTGATAAATGAGGTTGCTGAAAAGGATCACCAAGTCATAATGCAGTTGCGACTACAACCACAAGGAAAAAGAAACAACGATTCTTTGCCTCTTTTCTTCCTCTTACCCAAATCAAGGTTTTCAAAACCACTTGTGGCAACTCTGCATTTTCGTAGTGTTGGCCAGTTTTGTGGTTATAACCCTTTTACTTGACAGTATGGGAGTGTTTGGAAAAAAAAAGGCTTAAATAATTTCTCAGAGCTTGTAAGAGTGCAGAGGAGGTGGTTTTGTTCCCCCCCGCCCCCAAAGTTTCCACTGCATGTGAATCGGTTTTAACTGCAGAATATTGTAGTAGCATACTGTTTACCTGTGTTCTGGTTTAAATAATGATATGGATGATGATAAATTATTTACATCTGTAGTTCATGCAGAAAAATACTGGTTTTGTTTTTGTTTTTTTACTAACATGTTTTCTCCCCTACTCTTACTTCATGCCAACATGTTTCATTATGCACAAGTATTTCAAAATATCTGGTACTTCTCCCTGTGTCCCAAAGCCTTCGCTCTGCACGTTTTCTCCTCTGCTCATTAACTATTGATCATTAGCTGCAGGAATTATGTGCTAATACTGCCTCTCTGCTGGAAGTTAGACTGTTGATCTAAAATAATATTTGTTAGGATCAATATTCTAGAAATACAGTACTTTACTGCTGTCACTTCTCATTACAAATCAGCATCTGTTCAGACTACTCACCAGATTGTTACACCATTATATATTACTAGCAACGCAAAAAGCAGTATAGTAATTCATCAACCACTGATTCTATGTTTTTCACAAATGTGGCTGTAATTTTTTTGGCCCATCTATACAGGAATTCCTGTATAGGAATGATTATAAAGGTATATTTTTATGGTATTTTAACATACTTTTCAGCTGCTGAGCTGATATATAACTATTTCAGTTAAGGGGAAAAAAAATGCAGAATCCTGGCCTTTTCTATTTAGGAAGTTAATCTTTCGTGCTAGATTTGAAAAACGGAACCTAATCTTTCTGGATGTACTCACACTCTTTCACTGTTCAGATTGAACATCAGGTTTTGAAATGCTCTAGGGAAAACAAACAAAAGAAATTGCTAACTCCAAAACTGTATTTAGGTTGCTTTTCTGAGGTTTTTGTTTACTATCTTTTACAGTACATGTCTAGACAATATCATACTCATTTAT
Source organism: Chauna torquata (assembly GCA_013399475.1). Taxonomy (NCBI): domain Eukaryota; kingdom Metazoa; phylum Chordata; class Aves; order Anseriformes; family Anhimidae; genus Chauna; species Chauna torquata. Next base: position 177,110 of record VXAL01003286.1, on the reverse strand, counting down.
GTGCCTGTATGGTAAATAATTGTGTATATGTTTTAATAGTCCTGTGCTGAGATAGAGTATATTGCTGCAGTTCTTCTTATGAAATATTCTTACATTCCTGAAAAAAGTTTTTTTTGAATTTTTACTAAGAGCATGAATAGTTTTCACAAAGATTTCAGATGTAACCAAGCTCAGTAAAACCTAATTCTCACAGGAGTAATAATCTCTGCATTTAGTCTATAAAATCTAATGAACTGTAAGATTTAGTGACATGTAAGTTTTTCCTTGAAGTTAAGTAAAACTGTGTGTGTGTGTGTGTGTGTGTTGGGGGATGTTAACACAATGACTTTGTAAGAGTGGGAAGTTCTGCCAATTTTAAAACAAGGTGGTTTGCAAAGTGGCAATATCAGTCAGTGTCTGGTGCGCTCACTGTTCATACGGTTCATTTTATATATCAACATCACTTATTTAAATTACTTAAACAACACTGTGATATAGTAGCAGTGCACAGCTCTGTGGCATCTGGCTTATGCGGATTTTTCAATTTAAAATAGGCACTGTTGATGGTATGGCTTGTTATGTAATGTACTCTTCAAGTAGAAGGCAAAGCTTTCCTTTCTGTTTTAAAAAAGGAAACTGTGGTAATTTCATTTGCAGCTGTGATGAGGGAATGAGTGGATAAATAATAAAGTAAAAAAGCTGTTATGTTTTTGTCTTCCTCAGGCAAATCCTTCATGTTCATGGTTCGTTTGCTTATTATTCAGATCCTCTCAGATGAAGTAATCTTGTACCTTTCCACTCTTCTGTGTGATTTACATCTTACTATTTCAGCATGGCTTTGCCAGAATGTCTTCTTTTGGGGAACAGCAGGCAAAGGGTGCCATTCACAATAGCTGCTGTTGCCCTAGTGAGTATAGTTTCTGTGGACTTTGTCTATATAACAAATAAGGAGAGATTCAAAGTCTCCTTTAGTGGGCAATTCAGAGGTGATCCAAGTTAGATGCTCTTTTTTTTAAATAGGGTAGAGACAGACAAGGCTTTCAGGGAAAGAGCTTTTTATTAGATGGTTGCTGTGATAGGAAAAGTCCTCGAACTAGCTTTTGAAATACCATTAGATATATTCCTCTTACCATGATTGCATACATTTGCAAATTGCAAAAATATGAAAATGCGTGTTTTTGTGATTTGACAGACAGCTTTGCCAGTAGGTGAAATCTGAGCAACGTGTCTTAAATAACTGTTCTGAAATCAGATTAGTTCTGAAAGTAAATTAGTTTCCAGAAGCTGCATGAGTCTGTACCTTCGTAAGTCTGCTGTCGGAATCCTTTTCTAATACACTCTCTACCTTGTTTTCTTCCTTGTGTGTTTTTTTGTTTTTTGTTTTTTGGTTTTTTTTTTTTAAGTAGGGTACCATGTTGACTTGGGGAAATTAATTTGTAAGACAGTAGTAATAGCCAAGTTTGAAATAAAAACTTAGACATTGCAAATGTAACATTCCTTAAGGGCTTTACTGCTGCTTTTTATCTGAGATGATAGTATAAATAGCATGTATTCCTTTAAGCTAGTTTCTCATGTCAATAAAACTTGGTAATTTAATCTTAGGTAAGAACATAAGAACAGCAGTTCTGAATCAGATAACTGATATCTCTTTATATGGAAGAGAAAGATGGGAGGAAGCATACATATACATCTTATGCTTCTCATGGTATGTTTTCCAAGTTTCTAGAAGTTTGTGAGTGAAGAACTTCAACTGCATCTTGAACTATTTGCACTTGAAGCCCTTGGTGAGGTTTTTCTTGCATGAATTTATCTGATTGCTTTTTCATTTCTCTAAATTTTGGCACCTGTGAGTCACGGCTATGAAATTCATTGTTGTATTATGCATACTTGTTGATTGACTTGTAGAAGTTTTCTGTTTCTAGGATAACAACTGCTTGTAATACTTCAATAAGATGCACCATGACTACATAGCACGTACCTTCCTTCCCCCAGCTCCGCTCCTTTCCTTTCGAAATCCCTGAGGTGGTTCTTGCTTTTTGGGTGCCCTGGGGCATTGAACTAAGGTTTTCAGCGATTTCTCTGCAACATTGCAGAATTTTTTTCTTAAGTCATAAGAAGCTGATTAGAACTTAGGGGATGTCTCTTTCTCTTTCTCTTTTGAGTTTTTATCAATATTGAAGAAACAGTAAAGTCATTTAGGCGATTCACTCATTATCAAGAGACATCTCTGCAACTCATTGCATTCCAGCTGTTGTATAATCTCTTCACTGTTGAGTAGTTTGTTACCAGCTCAAATAACCTCGTATCATCAGCAGACTTTGATATTAGATTATATATAACAGTGTTGGTAACGCCTCTCCTCTGTGAAAGTCTTTTCCTTTATATCCTGTCTTTATCCATTTAGTCATTCATGGGAACTTCTTTGATCTTTTGATGGTTCTTTCTTCTTTTGTGGTCTCTAGCAAGTTACCTTACTAGATGATTTAGAAAATCAATCAGATATTAAACGGATGTTTCATACCAGATGATGCATTGTAATAGCTCTGTAGAGCGGGACTTCTCTCCCCATTCCATCATTGTATTTTGGCCTACTAATTTTGACAATGAATTATTGTATTTATGTTTCTTATGTTTGGCTCAATGACCACATACCAGACTTGCAATAGTTTTTGACTAGAATAAAAGTATTGAGTTTGCTGAGAACATCGTGGGCAATATGAATGTCTTGTGAGAAGTCCTACCCTGTGTGTTACTGCATTCTGAAATGATATTTTCAGTTGCTTTCTTGATCAGTATGATCTTTGCAGTATAAAAAAAGAATATGAACTATATGTAAGCAGTTGAGTTGTCTCAAGACTGTAAATTCTTTTTAAACTACGAGTCATTCGTATTAGCCAGTAAGAAAAGATGACTTCCAGTTGTTGGCCTCTGAACCAAATACAGTAGGGTGAATTGTCCTGAGCAGTTGTTAATATTTATTAAAGATGCAACATTAACCAGAAACTTCTTGTCTGGCTGTAAAAATTCTCAATTATTTACAGCAACAGTTTACAAAGAATAGCCATACATATATAAAATAGAACATTGCATACGTAAAAAATTCTTAAGACTCAAAAACATGAGCAAAACAACAGCAGAATTTCTGCCTTACACTAACTGTATTTTTTCTTGTATTAAGACAAAAATGTTAAATTTGACTCTGCTCCTTCTTCTGAGCTAATGAACTTCTCGTGTATCAAAAACGTCATGTGTTCAATATCAGAGAGATTCTTTATTCATTCCTTGCAGTTAAACTGTTTGGAACTTACAACTAGAGTTAAAGCTCAACCTCTGTTGCACTGCTGGCAAGGCTGTATTAAAGCACAGGTGAGCTGGAATTTCCGTAATAGCTTTACTTGTAAGAAAACAAATAATTTCTTTGTAAACATTTGTGTTTTGAAGCACTTCTGTGATCCTAGAAATCTGTGCTCACCAGGCAGTTTTAAAACATTTTTTCTTTTGAGCCATCTCTTGCTACTCACAAATCAATTTTTTGCCTCACTGAATTTGGTAAAGGATGACTGGGTGGTTAGGATGAAAGACGAAGTATTAAAAAAAAATATATAGAGAGCTAGCAATATTTTTTTTTTTTGGATGTTACAGCTTTTTGCTGCTTATGACCTGCTCCAACTAGATACCTCTGCTATAATCACATTGCTGTGCTCATGGCAGGCTTGAGGATCAGAGGAGGTTTAGTGAGGTTTGCAACCCAAAGGGAGCTGCCAGGGCCTGCTTTCCAACACCCCCCCTCCCCCAAACACATACATGCACGTAAGGTAGCATAGTTACACTGGCGTCTTTGTGTAAAACTTCGGTAGGTATTGAAGAGGATTTCCTTCACTGACAGGATGAATTATGTTTTAAGAGCTCTGATTTCCCTGTCTGCTTGGGTTCTGTGTGTTGGAAATCTTCCTTTTCACCAGGCCTGTGGAAATTCAGAAATTTATTTGGTCTCATGCCACGAGAGGCATTTTCATGTTTCTGATTAGATTCAAAGGCTGTAGCGTGATGCTTTGTGGCTTACTAATGAAGTAGCGGTGACAGAATTCTTATCAGTGTGCAGAAACAGACCTGGAGAAGTCTGCCGGTATTCTCCTTGTCTGTGCTCTCGCAAAGCACTGATTTACATGTGGCGTTCCTGTGTTTGGCCGTGCTCAGAACCCCCCACGTTGGGGGTAAGTTTTGCCAGAGAATGCTTGGCAAAATGGGCTCTACCCTGCTGTGCTCTTAACCAAGGGAAAATTTTTCTTTTTGATGGACACTTAACAGTGCTAACACCATGTGACTTACTGAATCAGCTACTAAAAATGTTATGATAGACAAACATTTTTCTTAAAGATTGTCACTAGGAAAAACTGTTTGCAGCCATGTTCCCCTGCAGACAGATAAGCTGATTTCAACAGTGATGGCAGCACAGAGCAAAGCTTACTTGATGTAAGGAGATGTAAAAACCATTTCATCTTTAAAGGGTGAAATCAAGACCTGATTTACCTTGAAATGTAATGAGCAGATTGTAGTACAATGGCTTTCCTATTAGAAATTCTACCAAGAAATTACTTGTGATGCTACACAATTGCTGATGTTATCAAGTATTTCTCAGATATTGATTTGCTTAACAGATCATATGTGGTATTGATAAAAGTCCAGTTTCAAAGTGGTACAAGAATATATAAACATCTGGTACGACACTTATATCAAGTGTGGATGCTTAAGAAAACAGAGCCCTGTGAATTGAATTTGAGATGTTTGGCTTCAGAGTTCTGAGAATCCTACCAAGGCCTTCAGATTGAGCACATCTCCAGCTGCTGCAGCAGGAATTGCATCAGCTCGGTGCGAGTGGAAGAGATGCATTGACCTTCAAAGTCGTCTTTCCATGGAGGCTCTGCAAGGAACTGTGAGTTGCAGTGTAGCCATGGGCAGCATAGAGATGAGCCGCAGCCTTTGTGCTGATGGATGGTTCAAGCTGATGCCTCTAAAGTTGGCTGCGGAGCCTTTTACAATGTCATGTGTGCTGGTGGAAGTCACCCCCCATGTGCGCACCTCAAGGGTGAAAGCTGGTGCAAAACTTCTATTTCCATTTTTCAGAAGGGGTTAAGAAACGTTCTTACTGAACTGTTATCAGCGTGATTTTATATAATGAACCATAATCAGAAATAGTGTGCAAGGCTGATTAAGGCTGTTGATGCAGTGAAACAGGAATACACCCACACGTGTACTTTCTGTAGGTAATTTGCTTTTGAAGGTTTAGTATTGGAATCTGAATGATTTCAAATCTGTTTTCACTTTATAAAATGTTTTGCATGCATGTAAACCAGCAGCAGATGTAGACACATCCTTTTACTGACCATAGCTGGAAAAAATCATGTAACACAAAAAGGCTTTTGCATGGTACTTGCTAAGTTTTTGATGCAAGAAAACTCAAGTTGACATGCTGGACTGTGTTTGGGATTCAGTTAGAAAGTGTTAGATTTTTCTTGTTTCTGCCAGAGACCGTAGCCCAGTTTACAGGAAAGCCAAAGCTCCTAAACAGAGAATTCACTCGTCTTGAGCTGAAAGGGCAGTTTGCAGAAGAGACCTAACATGTTATGAAACCCCAGGTGTATCTTCATGGACAGGTGGGCCGGTCAGACAGACACAAGCTTGCTTAAGCTTCAAGATAACTAGTAACTGCCAACCATCCACCTAAATTTGCCTTTTATGTTTAAAGATGTCTGGATGAAGTGCCAGTACTGTTGGCATATGTGCACTTGTAATAGACTGATTCTTATTTAAATTGCAAAGTGTGTTTTTTAGGTGTCAGTGCCACCTTGCTTGCTCTTTTCAGTTTGTAGCCTGCTTTGCCAGCTTGGCTGTCTGGATTCGTGACCAGAATTGCTTATGCTGCTTCTCCCTGATATTACAGTTTGCTTTAGGTAGCTTTACACAGTGGCTTTTGCACAAACTCTCATGCTCACTCTTCAGCAGTTGATGTGTATGGCCAACTAGATATTATTTTCCATTTGTAGTTACAGGAGGTAACTGTGTGCATCCAGTAGATGATTCATATAGGTATCATAGAAAATCAAGTGCTGCCTCCTTGGATGTTTTCAGCTGTTCATACACACACTATATAATATAAGCTACAGAAAGGGTAACGCACCTATGGGAACAAATCAAAGGCTGGCATCTACCTGTTGATCACTGTGGAGATAGATATCTGTGCAGGAGCGTATGTGTAATTAATGGAAAACCCTTTCTTGGTTTTCCTTACGTAAAGAGTTCTTACTTTATTTAAGCCTTCTGAAATCCAGCCTGAACGCCCACTCCTAGCGCAGTGCTCACAAGAAATGAATCAACCAAAACATTTCTTAGCTAGCTTTATTATTTTCTAAGCCTGCTTGCAGTCATGCAGCATGCCGATTTCTGCTGAGTAGCTACATCTTTTGAAAGCTTTTTTTCCTTTCTGCATATTTTTATCCACCCTTCTTAGAACTTGAAACATTTTTGAAGTAGAATAATAATTTGATACATAAAACCACTCCTACTTTTGTGTTCCCGTGGACATTCCCACATATGAAGAGAGTGCAGTTAGAATATTCATTCATTCCGCAAAGTGCAAGGCTTGTGTAGTTGCATTCTGTTCCCTGCTAGGTTTATAGAGCTATTGACTGGTTTATCCATCTGTCTTTTCCATTTTAGATTGAAAGTTTCAAACATCCCATTCAGTTTTTAAGTTGATACTATTAACAAATGTAACACACTCAACTTTTATTACCAGGTCCTTAGCGCTCAGAAATTCATTTCAATTGTTTACAGATCCCATCCCTGTTTTTCCAATAGGTTTGCATACCCCCCAAATTGGTGTATGCTTGCTTAAAATGTTTCTTTTTGATCACAGTTTTAAAAGATGTTGGAAGCACTCACAAGAAAATTAACAAGAAAATCTAGATAGTCTTGTTTGGAGGTTGAGCTGGTTATCCCCTCTATAGCCAAAGGTGGTATTTTGGCAAGTAAATGTGTGATACCTGTGGTTGTCAAAGGACAAAACGCTCTTTGCCATTTTTGAGAAAACATATATAAACTGAATTATCCCCACGGATCCCTGATGTCGTGCTCGTTCATGTTATATAGGAGTTAGAAGCCTAAATGCTTTTTTTCTGGTGGATTTATGGTGCCTCATAAGTTTAGATATGTACAGCATGCGTGTCAAATTGTAGCCTGAGATGATTTTCCTTTTTGGTCTGTGGAATGATCCCTGTGGTTAGCTCTGAATGGAAGCAAACATAGCAAATAAATAGATGTATTCCTCTAACAAAGATCGCCAGCTTGTTGCTTTAGGAATGGCTGTACTGGAGGACTGGGAGGGTTTGCCGCAAGCACCAGTCAAAGAATATACAGTGACTTTCTGAATTGGTTGCCGTGCCTTCTACGTGAACAATGTAATTGTAGAAGAACGTTTAGTCTGTTTATAGCTTTTATTTGCATGTATGCAGAAAGCAGGCTTCAGAAAACACAAAACATAGTTTCAGAAAGAAGATTGCGTGCAAAGTTCCCTTTCCTTATTTGGGGTGGAGTATATTGGAGAAGTCTGTCCCAAAAAAATACACCATGCAGTAATCCAGCAACAGCAGTAAAAATACTGGGCTCGATATTCGCTAGTGATAGCGATTTAGAGTCCTTTGCAAATTAATACCTAACTGATTTGGCAGCCTGATTCAGTGTTCCAGTGAAAGGACAAGAGAAAATAGCTTGTGAATAGGATTGCACGTCGATGTGTTAAATGATTGCAGGCAAAGTATGAAGCTGAAGGTCTAAGAGAAGAGTGAAAAGAATAGAAAACATGAAAGTGAAGAGTTGGTGGAAACTATTCTTGCTTTCATATAAAATCTGTTGTGTAATATTTTTTTCTTTCAATTCAGTATCTAAATAAAAATACAATGATCACTTTTCTTTTTTCAAACCTACTTTTATTACTACTTTTTTTTTTATTCTACACTTTTAAATCAAATTCTTTACTCTAATATACCACTATTCTTTTGAGGGCACAGAAGTATGGTAATATCCATAAAAATCCTTTAAAAAGGTAGATTGGCATATTGTTGATAAGAATGTTACAGAGGTGGTGGGTTTTTGTGTTTTGTTTTTGTTTTTCCAAAAAGGATTTGCAGAGGAAGACTGTAGAGGTTTCGGCTGACTGCATTTCATTTTGAACATTCCAGTTGTCCAACTTGATTTAAAAAATAAAATAAAATAAAATCCTTTCCAAAACACTATAAAAAGTTTTTGCTTACAAGTCTATATCTTCCTTTAAGGTTTTAATTGACTTCCTTTCTCAGTGTTGCACCCTCCACTGTATATGGCAACCTCTTGAAACAGAAGCTGTTCTTCTTGCAAGGATTGTTTGAGGATTTTACATGCTTTTCTGTATCTGTTCAAACATGTGAACTGTAAAAAGATCCGTCTACTACTCTGTAACGCTTGTCTTACCTTATAGCCTGGACTATGATTTTTGGTATCAATATTTTTGAGCTGTCTTTACTTGGTCAGAATTTGAATAATGCTAATACCTAATACATTTCTGCTATGGTGTCCATCCCAGGTTATTAGGTTCTGTAGGTCAATATTACCTACAGAAACATACAGTGAAAATTTAGTGTTGTTTGCTTCAGATTTGTGTGCTTTTCTTACAAGAGTAGTGATTGCAGATTCATTAAGGAAATAAACCTTTAGTTGTTGCACTAACAATTGTTTAAGTGACATCAGGATTAACTATGATGTTTGCTTATACTTATGTACTTTTGCTGATAGTATTCTCAAACTTGCTTTTGAGAAATAACATTAACATCTTGTGTATAAATATATGTAGATATATACAAAGATGTACATGGAATATGCCTACACAGAAAAGCAAAATGCCCTTTTTTAGGACAAAATACCTTGTGTGTGTTATCATAAAAGTGTACCACTTATATAGACCAATAAAATTTAAATAGGTTTTACAAACAAAAGAACTCTATTTTGTCTGCCTTCAAAACACTACATTCTAATAATAGTTTGAACTTGTTTTTCACTTTGCACATGCAGTGCTTCATTTTATCTGTATAACTGTCAATTGTGTTTTGTTTTTTCTAATATGCAGCTACTGTAGTAGACTCAAGTAATAATATAGTTTGTATTTTCAGACCACTAGATAAGTTCAAGTTTATTGAACACTTAAGAGTTATTTGGAAGCTTAAAAAAAAAAAAAGATCCTTTGCTCGGTGAGATGCTCAGCTATCTTTTGAGTAGCTTTTGGTAAGTGAGGTCTGAAATTGAAGTTGATGGCATTTGTTGTACGCTGCTGGGGACCACAGCCTAACCTGCTGCATGGAAAAGGTCTGTAGATGCAGAGGAAGGAGTGCAGGGTGGGTGGCTGGAGTGCCAGCAACTGGCCTTGGAGTGCCAAGAAGATGGGTGACTAGGTGCTGAGGAGACCTGGGGAGGAGCTGAAGTGGTCTGTGGAACTCTGTTTGGGAGAAACACATCTATTTTGGGGACGTGAGGGAGGAGGAGTGGTGGCTATGCAGGAATCGGCATCATTTCATGTGGGAATCCAGGGCTGTGCAGATGGGAGAGCTAAGTCTGGGTAGGTGGTTTGAACAGAGATAAAGAATCACCAGTGATACCAGAGAGAAAGAATGAGGAGTGACAGGAGATGGACATGAGGGATAAGACACTGTGCTCACACACGCGCATTCTGATGTGGGAAGATCATTGGGGAAGAGTGCTTTGGAATTTGTGTTGGCAGAAAGGAGGAAAGAGTGGTAGTGAGGTAGCTTCAGGGAAGGAAGAAGTCCTTCTGTTCTTCTTAACCTAGGTACAACAGGTGTGGGTCATAGAAGCATTTTTTGTTTTGAGTAAGTTGCTTTTCCCTCCATTGTTTGCGGCTTTATTGCTTTCTGAAGAGAGTGAAAATCAGTTCAGTAGTGTTTTATATTGAAAGAGTTAGCTAAGAAAAGTGGAGCTCCTTTAAGGTAAGGTGATGTGCTAGTCATAAAAGTCATTTTTCTACCTTATCTTTAAAAGAAAATTGCTAAACCAGTGGCTTATGAAAAATGCTCTCAAAAATATGAATGTTTATGAAAGTGTTGAAGCATTGTTGTACAAAAAGAGGTATTATTTGTGGGTGTAAGGATTTGGAGACTTCCTTCATATGAGCTATATAAATGCTAGTTAAAGTTTGGGAATTATTCCGTAGTTGCATATTATGAACTACTCAAGATGTGGAATTACCTGTTTTCTAACAGTATTGTAACAAGGCTTTGTTCGGTCAGGAATAGCAACTGAATTGCTCAGCTTTAACTCTGACCTGCTTATACAAAAATGCCAAATACAGTGGCTTTCCTGTTGTCAGCCTGTCTTTTTTGAGAAGAGTTACACCTACATCTGGAGTTGAGAAGTATTAAATTCCCATGTTTGGAGGCTCTGACGCAGAAGTCCAAGTAAAGAGAGGTTCTGATGCTTGTAGTTGCAGCTTTCAAGGCTTCAAGGTAGGTCAGTTAAATCACAGGGCCTTGAAAGAAGTGTGGAGGCAGATGGCAGAAAGAAGAAAGCACGTTTATTTCTGGTGTGGAAGGGTCTTTAATTTAGAGGTGAGAGGCTGCCAGTCCCATGCCGATGACTATGTTTGGACATGGCAGCCAGGTACCAGAGTGAACCTCTGTTGTGTCTTGAGGAAGCTGCAGAGTGTAAGGTCAACAGGTTGTCATCCAGTGCAGCAGGCTGAGATGCACAGCCAGGAGTCACTTGTCAGTAATGCAGTAGTAAGTAAACCACCGGAAGTTCCGGTTCTTCTTTCATTACAGTCCCAAAGCCAGCTTTTTAGAAATTTTAATAAATAAATACAAATTATTAAATAGCAGTGTGAATTTAGTATGTGGACACTGGAATATTTGATAGCAGATTTAATTCCTAGTGTAGCTGGAGAAAACGATTAAGGTTTTAATTCAGGAGAAAGTTAAAGGTTTTTTTTGTTTGTTTTACATAAATATTTATTCAGCATTAAGTTCTGACTAGCTGTGGTCAGAAACTGAAGCATGCTTGCTAGGCTCATGATCTAGAAGGGTAACTTGCCTGTGCTGTAACACACTTAGGGCAAAAAATGACTTTGCTAGACTTGTTTCATTGATAAAACTTAATAAATATTCCACCTAACTTTATAAGAGAGGGTAAAAATAATTTTTAATATAAGGTACTAAATTTGTGCAATAAAGAGAGTTTTGTGTGTTTAGCTATGGACGTAACATCAGGGATTTTTTGTAAATTCTACAAAATCCACAAGAATGGATAACTTATAATAAACATGTGCAAAAGACATGGCAGTTCTTCACTGGAAATACTCAAAACTTAACCTAAAAAGGCCTTGAGCAACCTTGACAAATTTTGAGACTGGCCCTCCTTCACACAGGGAATTAGACCAGAGGACCTCTGGAGGTCCCTGCCCACACAAATGCATTTGTGATCCTCGGCTGGGAATGGATGATGGCCTCTGCCCCTCCTCCCCCAAACCAAAGCCTCCGATGGGGGCTGAATGTAGGCCTGAATGAGTCAGTAAATGGGATGGTGATATTAAATAGATGGCTACTGATTTTATTTCACTTCCGTAGCCTTCTCTTGCCGTGATCCCAGCACGTTTTGGTCCTGCCTTTTACATTCCTGATTTCGAATTGCACTGCTTCCTCCTCCCGCTGCGCTGGCAGGGGGCTCGGGAATAAATCCTCTGCTGCTGGGTTCTGCACTCCAGCGCTGCAGCAGCACCTTGGAATCAGGAGCGAAGTTTGCAGGAGCATGTTCAGGAATGTGTGTGAATATGAAACGCTCTTGGGGTGGTTATTACAGAGGCTGTTGGTAATAAAGCCTGTACATTTTAGGTAAAATTTAACTTTCACTTTTGAAAAGTTGCTTTTGTTTCTCCCTTAAACACGTGGCTGTATAATCAGTCAACCTATAGCGAAGCAGCAGTCTGTGGAGATCTGGGAGTTTGATGACTTCTCATGAAGACAGCAGAACAGCTCTTTGCAGTTCTTTTGCCAAATTGTGAGTTTATTGAGGAGCAACTGCGGTGATAGATCAAAGGAATAAAACAGTGCTGAGGAAAAAAAAAATGTAAACACAAGTGAAACAATAGTGTTTTGTTTATTTTATTTTTTTTATATAATGCTATTACCAAGTTAGTGATGGACTCAGTCTAGCACCTCTTGCACCTGGCATAGAAAAACGTAGCTGTAAGGATTGCACTCAGGGGTGCTTGGAAGCTTTGAGGTAGGGGGTTAACAGCCTCTTTCGCCCTGTTCCGAACTGAGATCTTTCACTCAGCTCTGATGTCTGCGGGATGTCTCAGGATAGTCATGTGGGGATGACTTCCAGCACTAGCAAGCCAAGGTTGCTCTGCAGGAATGTAGCTGCTGGTGCAGCTCAGAGACCGCAGGCTAAACTGCAGCTTTATTTTGGCAGTGAAGTTATGCTGGAAACAACCTTGTGGCCAGGCTGGAGGAGGAGGGAGTCATCGGTGCTTCTATAGTGTGTCAGTACGACCAAGGATGCAAACCTCAGGAAAGTGCATCCTCAGTACTTACTGTAATGTGCGGCAATTACAGTGAACTGGCCTTACAAAATGCGGTACTGATGCCAGAAAGTATCAGCCCCTTTCCTTTTGGGGTTTGATTCTTCTTGTTTTTATTTTTGCTGGTTGTGGTCTGTGACTATTCACAGGTCAGTCTTGCAGTATCACAGGTTAGTCATTAACCTGGGCACTTTACAGACAAGTAACTTTTACAAGAGTCCACACACCAGAGAGCGGTCTTTTTTTTTTTCTGGAACTATTACCAAGGGATGCAATATATTCAACATCAAGAAACTGAAGGATAAGCACAGAAGAGAAACATCTCTTTAAAAAGAAAGTGTGGGGGGCATGTGGGGGTGTTAGTGGAACTCTCCTTTGTCATTGCTAAAAATTTACTTTTTTAAGAGGTAGTATCTGGGAAGTAGAATATTTTGCTATCGTATTTTGGCTCAGGTTTAGAGTTGTTTCCTAGAGAGCAAGCACTGGTGTCAAAAATAAACTGTTGGTGTTAACCATCTCATTCCAGGAATAGAATACAATGTAGAGTACAGTAAGACTTGTCAGCATCTTTTTTCAGCTCTCATAAATTACCATCCAGTAAAGAGATTCTGCATTTACTTAACTACATGAGTGACGCTGGTACTGAAATGGAACACGGGTGTTGCAGGAGTAATGACCATGTGCTGTGTGTTTTTTCTCTCTTTCCATCTCAATTAAAAGGACACTTTAAAGGGTGTGCTTCAGCAGCAGTTATTTGTACACCTGAGTTTTGTGATATCCTTTCCTTGATTAATGGTCACAAAATCAGTGTGAAAACAGGGGACATAATTCTGGCTTGAGATATGCTAGTGTTTATATCGAGAATAATGGCATCATGAGTGGGAGATCATAACTGAGCAAAATGTGCTGAGATGTACACGTATGGGGATTACTGTCCCCTGCATTCCTATACGTGTCTCAATTTGATAGCTTTTGTTACGTCTCATTTACCATCCGGTTATGTCATGAGCACTTTACCACTGACTGAAAGCAAGCATGATTGCTGAGAGTGACTGCGTCATCTCTTGCAGACAGGCAAGCTGGCTGTATGTGCTCTGGGCTGACCATGGTTCATATGGCCTGAAATCTGAGCTGGCAAGTGCTGCTGAGTGCCACAGCGTTTTTAGCTGAGCCTCGGCACGACACGTCTTCCAGCTGTTTCACACAGCATGGCAGAGCAAGCTTGCATTTGCCTGCAGAAGGCATCCCGCAAGTCTGCAAAAACTGACAGTAGTGCATGTTTAGTAATTTCAGATGAATTAGTGTTACCTCTTAGAATCAGTGTAACCTTGCATAAGTTCATGTATTTTAGTGTGAACTACTTCAGCAGAGAATGGGGTTAAGAATAAAGCACTGCTGAAGCTCAGCAGATCAGTGCAGGTGATCCTTCTGTACATGGCAACAGATGGCACTCGGTCTCCTGAGAACAGAGGTTTTCTTCCTAGGGTCAGGGAACAATGAAACATTCAGAGAAGAAGGCAAAAATGCAGACTTGCTTACATGTAGATCAGTGGCAAATTTTGTAGATAACATAAATGCAGGGCTGAGTGGTTACCTTGTTTTGGAGAGGGATGAGAAGTTAGGGGGATTTATCTTTTATCGTGTGCAAATCTGACAATTGTCACAAATTCAATTAACACAAAACCAGCAACTCCTCCAAGTGTAACAAAAATAAAACTGATAACCTAATAAAACACCAAACACTTTTCTTCAAATAGCCTTTCAGTTGGTAAAAACTTCCTCTGAAAGATGAACCTTTTAACTTTTCTTCAGTTATAATGATGAAGGTAATTCTGGGGAGAAAAGGATGAAGTTAATTATAGCCAACCTTATAAAGCCGAATGTTTCTAATGATTAAATTGAATTTTTCTCCTCTGAGAAATTCATTTTATGAAATTAGATGTTATTTTGTACATATAATAACTTAATGGGCTGATAAATGAATATCTTCTCCTAGGATTTGATCAGAATTATAATTCAGGTAAGAATTTGTGACACAAATAGACGAAGTTTTCATATATAAAATACTTTTTGCTGCTCTCATTTATTTTTCTGATTTCAAAGAAGCTGCTAGTTTTAAGCTTTTATAGCTCCCAGTAAAAGTTAAGAAGGGTTACTGCCAGTAAGTTGTCTGTGTTGCACTGAGTTTTCTAGGTTGGCTAAATTTCAGTAAACTCTGTGGAATGGAGATGGTTTCATTTACATTTTTAAAAGCTACTTGCTGCAAAATGCTGTTCTGGGCTCCTCATCCTAGTTTTCAATATTTTAGAATATCCCTGAAAGTGCGGCATCTACCATCATCTATTATATTTTACTGTTTTGATGTTGTAGGGGAAGTTGAGAGAGGGAGGGTTTTGTTTGGCAGAAGTGAGACTGAAAACTGATGCCCTCATTCCCAAATTTTTGATTATAAAATGACACTTCTTAATGAGGGCTGATGGTGAAATATGGTTTTTCCTCTGGAACATTATGAATCATAAATAATTGGTTGCCTGCAAATCAGTTTCTGTCAGCTTCAGAGTGTTACAGTTGTTAGCATCCGTGATCCAACAATCTGAAGTCCCAGGAGGTAACAGAGTGACTATGAAATCTCTTCAAGTAAGACTTGGTTGTGGGTAAAGTCACTACTTGCTTTGTAAGGAAAAAGATCTTGATCCCACATAAACTGAATCTAGGAAATTCTGTGGTAGAAGGTCCCTGAATTGATGCATCAGGCTTGATCTCTGTTTTTCCATTCGTCTTTGCAAGTACATTTTGGATTATCTTATTTTGCTGCCTAAATCCAAGACACTGATTAGGGGTGTGTGTGTGTGTGTGTGTGTGTACTATCCTGAGCTGATTGAAGCCAGACATTTCTTCTTATTCAAGTGCTTGCATTTGCTTCTTTGTGGTTCAAAGGCCTCAGGATGAAATCTTGCCTGGTAGGACATCTTCATTGTCCTGGCAACTAACTTCAGTCATGAAGAATAGCAAATAAAGATCTCTTGACTTATCTTCCTTTTAAAAATGATGTAGGATTGAAAAACTCTTTTGGGATTCATCTCCAAACTCTTTAAGGTGATCAGAATGGGCTGTTGTACAGCTAGAACCCCAGTTTTGGAGGAGGGAGAAAAATGATGAAAGAGGTGTAAACAGGGAAAGAATGAAAACATTTCTTTGTAGCTCATTGTGAGTTGAAAATAGATGTGGAATACTGTTTCTCCTAAAAAGTATTGGCTACATTTTTTCCTAAGGATTTGAGACCTGTTTTGAACAGATCCTTGGCCTGCTTTATTACATGCAATCTGATAAGCAGATTATTGGTTTTCCAGACTTGTTCTCTTAACTGGATTTAAATTGATGCAATCAGTACTAAATTTTAATGTACCTCTTTCTGTAGTTTTTGCATGTGGTTTTCATTTTTGTCTTTTAATATGTAGCTGCTCATCTGAGTATTTTGTTGGCTCCCTCAATAAGTTCAGATAAATTGGAAGGCTATATGTTTTCTTGGTTATGTAAGCTTGGCCTTACCATAACCTGTTTGAATAGATATTCATAGCTCTACCTTGAATTATTTCTGCGTGTTAAATAGTAACAGAATAGGAATTGTTACTTTTCACAATTACTGCTGTCCTCTGTAGAAGTAGGCATCATACTGCCTATGTTGCAGCTGTAACTACTTTTAATAGACCACATATTTTGTTAGTAGTTCTACTATTTAATTAACTTTCTGCAAGCGTTCCGGTGCATAATATCATCTAGTTATTGCAAACTAGTCATCATTTAAATCAAACTTGATTCACGCTGTCTCTGATGCTGTTCTGTTTTGCCAGTAACGAATATGAGAAAATGACGAAGTACAGATTGCCATTGTTGTTCATTTTCCATTAAATCTGTTGTGCAGTGTATCTAGGACCTACACTTTTTGACTTTTTAAAGTTATCAAATACAGTGGCCTCGCTTTATTTTGGTTGAGGCTAATCAAACCTTTTAGGTTTGATTGACGCTATTAGGTCTCAAATTAGACACCAGGAACAGGAAGATCTAGGGAGACAACAACAGGCAGGTAGATACAGTCTCCAAAAAATTGACTTAGGTGATTTAATTCATATCAAGATAGACACAGGCAAGGGTGGAATTTTGCTCTTCAGAGTGTCATTAAGGTCGTTAACTATGACCTTAATAATTTATTACGCACCTGTACACCAGCTGCTACAGCAGATGAAGTAGGACAGTTGCAAAAAATTGCAGAACATGAAACTGCTAGTCCCCAGAGTAAGACAGCCTTAACGCTGAGTCAGGAACAGAGAAAGGGTTTCCTTTGGAAAATGTACGGTGTGGTCATGTAACTAATGACTGTACCATATATGCAACAGGTCAAGAATAAGTTCTGCAGAGCACTTACATTTTTTTTATATTTTTAGTGCGTGTATATATATTTCCTTAATTATTTAGAATAGTTGTCCCTGAAATTTTTAAAGAAATGCAAATCAGGTGGGGGAGGGGAACACTAAAACTAGTAGTATTTTCAATGTTTGTATGGTTAACACCAAGTTTGGAATTTTTAGAGCTACGGCATGAACTTCTGCCCTTGAGTTAATGAGAAACTTTTGCTAGTAGGTTGTCAGTTTGTGTGAGGACCAGCACTTGAGAGGGAAGAGATGTATACTTTGCTTTCACAGATATTGATGATGGAAGAGGAGTGGTGAGGGGCAGAAATCTTGGGCTCTATTACAGGCTGTGGAGAGGAGACTGTGGTAGTAGACAGTTCTTGCCCGCTTTGTGTTCTACACTCAGCTTGATTCCTCCTTCACTTTTCCTTGTAGCCTGTCTTCCTCCTGTCCAAAGTTTTCATTCTAGTTTCCTTCCATTCTCACAATAAAGGCAAGTCTATACAGCCCTTTTAGAAAGGACTTTACAGTGTTCCATTTTCGTAGAGCTTATTGCATAAACATTACTTGCTATGGCATAGGGAGAGCCCTAGGTTGTGTGCGGGTGCGCAGTGTTTGCGTTTTTCCTTCCTTGATCTGATTTGTGTGTGGAGTTTCATCAGCTTGATTACTTCTTAGACTGAATAGTGCTTGAAATTTATAAGAAGTTTAAAGTTGATGGAGTTTAAAATTCAGTAGTATTGCAACAGCTACATGGATAGACAGCCTTTCTAAAGTTACTCAAATTATTTAGGTAGAAAAAACCCTATTGTTTCAGCAGTTATTGTAGCGGGATTGTAAGGAGAGTAACTGCATTTATGTAAATGGCTGTACAAATACTATACCATAGATCACTTGCACTGCTCTTGTGTGATGCAGACACCTTGCAATTTAAATATTCCTTGTGTGTTCAGCTTTATGTAAATAGCAGCTGCTATTTCAAAGCAGTGTGGTTTATGGCAAGTGAAGTTATAACATGCTGCCATTGGAAGCAGAAAGTGACCTGGCTTGATATTTTCATTACTGTGGAGCAAAGTACTCTATAGTTTTGAGAAGAAACTACAGAAAGCACTAGTTTCCCTAGAAGCATCAGAAAGCCTTGATTTGTAGACAATATCATACTGTCAGTGTGGTGCTGGTTCAGCAGCGTCTCTGCATGCACGTTTGGCAAATATTTAAAGGCCACATTTTGTGTAATTGGTTCAGCCTTTGAAAATTATTAACTTCCTTGTGTTAAAAGGATGTGCACAGCAATGCAAAACTTTATCTTGACAATCTTATGCTTTTGTCTTCTACCGGCAAAGGCATATTTGTGGGTTTTTTTTTAGCTCCTCAGAGGATAGTCTAATGCTTTTTAATCACTTTGGTACTTTGGACGAGGTATGGGAAAGCATTTAACTTCCTCAGCTTTGTGAAGCTGGATTATGCAGGAGCTGTGGCAGACACTATTTTGTTAGCCAGGGAAATAAATGAAGCTTTTCATGTCAAGTTATTTAAAAGTATGTGTTTGTGTTTAGCTTTTTCTTTACATACACTGTGAAATCTGGGCAGAGAGAATACATGCTTTCTGGACTATCCAGCTAATCTGCAAATAAGGCTGTGCAAAACTCAGAATAAATGTTATTGACAGCCATTCTCTCTATTGTCATTTTCTAATCTTTTTGCTAATTAGCTTCCTTCCTTTTTTTGTTAGCGTATCATAGTTATTTACATTAATGGAAAAGTTGAATAGGCATTGTTAATACTTAATTGCAGCCAAGGATGTATGACTTGCAAATGGTAATTTTGTTTATAAACCCTTAAAAGGATTTTGGATTCCTGATCAGGCTCATCTGTAGATTCTATGGGAAATGGATGCTGTATGTGTCCTTCAGCTGAGGAAATTAGCTCTCTACTTGTGCTTTGTAAAACTCTCTACTAACCCAGCTAAAAAGTATCACTAATCAGTTCATAAGGAAGAGTTTGTATTTAGGTGTGTAATCCAAATGTAAAAGTATTTTTTTTTCAGAAGGCAAACCAACAATATCTAGAAATCTCTTTACCACCGTATAACACAACTCTGCATTTTTGAGATGATGATCGATGAGATTTAAAAGCATGTCTGTTAGAAATCTAATTTCTGTTTAATAATTACTCTGATAACTTCAGTTATGAAAAAAGTTATATATAAAATGATTAATTCTTTTATCTCCCTTTTTCTCTGTTCTAGGCTTAAAAGAAGCATAAGCGATTGGATTACCGCTCTGATGTTTTGGAGCACAAGTGATGTTAAAACAATTTGAATATATTGGAGCTTGGCTACTTCTTAAGATGCAAAAGTTAAAGGAAGTCACTGCTTTTCAAAACCTACTGAGTATCTGCGTTTTCTAGACATTTTGCATTTAGCTGTGTCCTTAAATGTCCACGGTTAAGATCTCATGCAACCATTTTATATTTTGGAGAGTATTCTCCAAAAGAGAACTGTGCATTTAAAAAGCAGAAATGACTGTATTTTCTTTTGGAACTTACTAAAGTTGAGCATACTGAAAGATCATGACCAGCTTGAAGCGGTCCCAGACCGAAAGGGCTGTTGCCACTGGGGTGTCGGTTGGATCAGATGGCACCTCAAAAGTCCACTCGGATGACTTTTACATGAGGCGCTTTAGGTCACAGAATGGCAGCTTAGGATCTGCAGTCATGGCTCCAGTTGGACCTCCTCGCAATGAAAGTTCCCATCATATTACCTCTACTCCTGGAGTCCCTAAAATGGGGGTCAGGGCAAGGATTGCTGATTGGCCCCCAAGGAAGGAGAACATCAAGGAAACAAGCAGATCTAGTCAAGATATTGAAACAGCAAGCTGTCTTGACAGCATGTCTTCTAAAAGCAGTCCTGGGAGTCAGGGAAGCTCTGTTAACCTGAATGCTAGTGATTCTGTCATGTTAAAGAGCATCCAGAACACACTTAAAAGCAAGACCAGACAATCTGAGAATCTAGACTCCAGGTTTCTTACACCTGATGGCTATCCCAGTTCCCCAAGGAAAGCTCTTCGCAGAATAAGACAGCGCAGCAACAGCGACATTACCATAAGTGAGCTTGATGTGGATAGTTTCGATGAATGTATTTCACCCACTTTTAAATCTGGACCATCTCTGCACAGGGAGTATGGCAGCACATCTTCAATAGATAAGCAGGGAACTTCAGGGGAAAGTTTTTTTGACTTACTAAAGGGCTATAAAGATGAAAAGTCTGATCAGAGAAGCCCAGCCACAACTAAGCTCAGTGAACTCCTGATTGCCAGTGGAAGCAAAGGTTCAGGTTTCTCTCTAGATGTGATAGATGGTCCTATTACTCAAAGGGAGAATCTGAGACTCTTTAAGGAAAGGGAGAAACCACTCAAGAGACGCTCAAAATCAGAGACAGGAGATTCATCCATTTTTCGTAAGCTGCGTAATGCCAAAGGTGAAGGGGACCTTGGGAAATCTTCAGATCTTGAAGATAACAGGTCAGAAGATAGTGTCAAGCCTTGGACTTGTCCAAAGTGTTTTGCTCATTATGATGTACAGAGTATTTTATTTGATTTGAATGAAGCAGCAATCAACAGGCATAATGTTATTAAAAGAAGGAACACAACAACAGGAGCATCTGCTGCTGCTGTAGCATCACTTGTCTCTGGACCCTTGTCCCATTCTGCAAGTTTCAATTCTCCAATGGGCAGCACTGAAGACCTGAATTCAAAAGGAAGTCTCAATATGGACCAGGGGGATGATAAAAGCAATGAACTTGTGATGAGTTGTCCTTATTTTCGCAATGAGATTGGTGGGGAAGGGGAGAGGAAGATCAGCCTTTCCAAATCTAATTCAGGTTCCTTCAGTGGATGTGAAAGTGCCTCATTTGAGTCAACTCTGAGTTCTCATTGCACGAATGCTGGAGTAGCAGTTCTAGAAGTTCCCAAGGAGAATCTAATTTTACATCTAGACAGAGTGAAAAGATACATTGTTGAACATGTAGACCTTGGTGCATATTATTACCGAAAATTCTTCTATCAGAAAGGTAAGCAAACTTTGTTTCTCCTTGCATTAATGTTGTATTCATCAACATATAAAGTTCAGCTGATGTATAAGAGTAATGTCTGCATGAAGTATATTTTTTTAATTATCAGTGCTTAAACATGGTATATTTTACCAGTTTGCTTCTTTAATCTGTACTTGCTGTGTCTAATTGAATTTATGTATCTGGAAATACAGAATACAGTTCTCTTGTCACGTGGTTCTATTGAAACCAAGGAATATCATTTCCACTGGATGTTTGCAGGAAAAAAAAAATCAGATCAAAGCTTTTTTTCTATAGAAACGAGCAAAACCCAAACGTTATCCAGATATCCCCATCACCAAAATGGTTCTGGCACTGTGAGATGCAGATCTCACTGTCTGTTCGTTCTGCTTCTGGAAAAGATCAAAAACAACTGCAGAGCAAATTCCTATGGATTTTTAAAAAGAGTTCTGTCCGCAGGATTGTCTCCCTTGCTATTGTGTCTTCTGATGGACAGAGTTGGTTTAATGAGTGACCTGACAAATGCTTGTTCCTTAGGTACCAGTGTTCACGATTGGGTTTCATCTGCCTAGTGAAAGCAGCTCAAAAGAGCTTGTTTCCTGCAGATTGAAGCAACAGGGACGCCTAGTTAAAATAAGTAGATGGTCAGTCCAGAGAAACTTCAGCTCTTTAACTGTAGATTACAGCTAATAATCTCATCTTGCGTTTTTCCTTGCCTTGAAGCATGACCATCTCTTGTCTCTTCTTTCCTTCATTGTCCCTTGGCTGGGTGGCTCTTGTCACATGTCCTATAGTCTGTTCTTTCTGCAGTCTTTTAGGGCTGAGAGAGAGCCTTTGCTGAATGGTTTTTGAGAGTGCTGGTGCACATCCGTTGGAGAGAAAAAAGTGAGGAAAAATGTTCGTTCATTGTAAGCCAGATGCACAATATAGGATGAGGTATTTCTGGAGGGGAGAGCCTGAGATTAGAGAGCTTTGCCTGCGATTACCTTCCCACCTGCCCCTCTCTGGAACAATTTGATTCCTTGCCACCCTGGTGAGTTTTGCAGTCGGCAACTAAGGGTGCACTTGCATGTTACAGCTGACATGACTTAACAGCATTTCAGTGCTGAAAGGGAGAAGCTTTATTTCTCCCCCTTCCTTGTACCACTTCTCTTTTCTGAAAACCCGGTAAGGCAGTTCAGTTTTCTGACCAAGCAGAAATCTTGCCATCAAAATAAATTTGTTTATGTATTGTTTAGTTATTTTTCTCCAGTTCTAGTGAGTCAAATCAGCTTTCCTTGCAATCAGAAGCACCAAAACCCAGTGCCAGGTAAGCAGTGAGAGCGAGCAGTGGAACAGGAAGGAGGTATGAGTGGGGTTACAGCCCTTAGGCAGCATTAATTTATTAGTTTGGTTTATCCCAAAGGGAAACCACATCCTTATGCTAGTACAATGGCAGTGACCATTATATCTCCATTTCTTTCTACTAGTAATTAAGATGAATTAAATGAACTCAACATAATCAAATCCTAAGGCTATTTGTGAGGGGTAACCAGATACAGTGTTGTCGGGGGAGGGGGGGTGCTGGGGGAAGAGGAGGAACTGTGATTTTTCTTAAGCCATAAAACTGTTTTTTAATTGGATTTAAAATTCACTGTTGTTGTGGTTTAGCCCCGGTAGGCAGCTAAGTGCCACGTAGCTGCTCGCTTACTGGTGGGATGGGGAGAGAATCAGAAAGATAAAAGTGCGAGAACTCATGGGTTGAGATAAAGACGGTTTACTAGGTAAAGCAAAAGCCGCGCGTGCAAGCAAAGCAAAACAAGGAATCCATTCCCTACTTCCCATGGGCAGGCGGGTGTTCAGCCACTGCCAGAAAAGCAGGGCTCATCGGCTTCTTGAGAAGACAAACACCATCCCTCCCAACGTCCCCCCCTTCCTCCTTCTTTTCCCCAGCTGTTATGGCTGAGCATGACGCCGTATGCTATGGAACATCTCTTTGATCAGTCCGGGTCACCTGCCCTGGCTGTCCCCCCTCCCAGCTCCTTGTGCACCCCCAGCCCTCTCCCTGACAGGGCAGCACTAGAAGCAAAAAAGTCCTTGGCTCTATGTAAACACTGCTCTGCAACAACCAAAAACCTCATCACTATTTTCATCAAAAATCCAAAACACAGCATTGTGTGAGCCTCTGCGAAGAAAATTAACTCTGTCCAAGCCAAAACCATGACAACTGTCCTCATGCTTGTTCCATAGAGCATGAGCCAGGGGAATTTTTCCAACCAGAGAGAGATTTTTGTTGAGATGGCTTCCGAAAAAAGGCATTCTTCAGAAGCCTTATTAGATATGTTGAAACCCAACAGTTCCAAAAATACAAAAAATGTTTTGTTGACCACCCAGTGTGCTATCTTTCCCCAGACAAACCTCATAATAATCTCAGAGACATGGTTGTGATAAAACTTCAAGCAGTGTGTAAGGAAAAAAAAAAAATGAAGGAAATCAGTTATAATTGACAATTTTCCATAACATGTAACAAGTAACAATGCAGAAACTTCCTTATTTGAAGAGGAGATTGTATCTTAATTACATATATCACTGACAGTGACAAAAGGTGGTTTTGGTAGGACCTGCTAGTCAAGTCAATAGGCCTAGGTAATTTGATAGTCTGAAAAGTATGAAGCAAAAAATTCTGATTCAGCAGTGAAGACTTTTCAAGATCTCAAACTGCAAAAATTACACAGAATTCAAGAACACCTGAAGTAATCCTAGAGTTTGGGTTTTTTTAAAAAAAAAAAAAAAAAGAAAAAAAAAGTGGTCACCCAGAGAATTTTATCTTTTAATTTGTTTTTGTTCCAGCTTAAAATAACAAAACATGTAGTTTGGGACTACATCAACAAAGTAGTGCCAGTTAAAAACATTAATGATGCCAGTCAGCATGATTTCATGAAAATTAGGTCCTGTCACAAATGAAAGAGGTTTTTTGGATACCGTCTGCTTTAATGTCTCCAAGGTAATTTGGTGAGATGCACATGGTAACTTGACTGGAATCTTTAATTATATGGAAGTAATAGATTATTCTTTACAAGTATTGTTACTTGGATGATAGATGCATCTCATATTTTAGCAGTGTGCAGAGGAGGAAGCAGGAGTAGGGAGGTGGTGTGAGCAGGAGTATTACTAACATGGTCCAAAATATTTAAGGTACCTTAATCTAGATAAAATATTCGCATGTGACATTTATGGATGAATTTTGTTTAACTTCATTGATAAACACTAATGGATGAACACTTACATAAAAGAAATATGAAGGCAAAATCATTATATTGTTTGACCCTTTATAGAGCAGTGGAAAAGCTATTACTAAAATAATGATCTGGCCTGGTGTCCAGACTACCAACTGTAAAAATACTGGTGGGAACAGTTTGGTGGAGATTAGAAAAATGGCACAGATGTTGTGACAACTGTATAATGGTAATCCTCAAGGCTGGATTCAGTTCCTTTACTTTATATCTGAGCTAGATGTCCAGACTCCCTGTGTACCCAGTGGAGAGAAATGAATGTGCAGAATGATATGAACTGCAGTCTTTTTTCTCTCCATTAGCTATAGAGGGCTGATGCATCACTGACTTGCATCTAGATGTTTGTATTTACAGGAGACAAATGCTACTCTATTATTGTAAAAGATGTATTTGCAAAGTGACTAAATGTAAATTTCAAAAGGTATATTTGATAGGAGAACTTCTAATTAGAAGTCTGCATCTAGATTTTTACAAGCACTGACATCTGTGGTAATGCTAGTGTGAAAAGAAAAAAGAAAAAGAAAAGAAAGGAAAAGAAGCCATCACAAGGACAAATATGTGAAACTTGCACAAATTTAACCCTGAAATAAGATTAAGCTTTGAACAACAAGGATAACTGCACATGGAAAAACTTACTAAAAGGAAGTTATTCGTTTTTTGGATTGTACATAGCAATCATGCTTTCTGTATGACATTTTCATTTCTTTTTCTTCTCTTAACTCCAAGATCTGAAAAGTTGATTTCTGACCTGTTTGTGTTGTGATAACAGGGTCTGTTCTGGCATTTTAGTTTCTTAGTCTGATAGAGTCCCTTCTTTTAAAGTACCTCTTGACTGGAGGGGTTTGCAGTTCTTGCAGGGTATAGTAGTTAGGTGCTGAGAATAAGGGCAGCTGCCGTCCGGTATCAGCATGATTTCTTACTTGTGCCATAAGAAATATGTGCTTTCAGCTCTTGCTGCTTGGATGTGTCCAAGGGAAGCTGTGTAATCTGAGCCCTCTTTAGTCATTTTAGCTCAACCCAGAACTTATTCTAGTCCTATATTCTGGCAAAGGCTAGCAGCAAATGCTGAAATAGGATTAAGGCAAAGGCACAGTGAGTGATACCTCCCAGGTGTACTTTACCAGCCTCCAGAGATTTGTAGCTAATGGATGTCTTCATCTGGTGATAATATCACTTGTATTTAGTAGTCTTTGGACTTACCTTCCAGGCAGTTATCCAGTTTAGCCAGTTGCCTGTTATCCCATATAAATTTTCAGTATTCACAGTACTCCTGCAGCAAGGAGTTCTGCAACTTGATTGCATTGGGACTGGAGAGATTATTTTTACTGGCTTTGTTTACTGACTTCTGGTATGAAAACTAGGTCATCAGATTAAACAGTGTCTCAGCTAAATGAAAACTATATATATATGTACATACACACATACATACACACATATACGCATGTATAGTTATATATACATATATATAGTTATTTATATTTTTTTCTTACCTTTCCATTCTAAGTGTTATTTTATAAGGCTCAACTATATTATCCCCCTCAATCATGTTTTGTTACCCTTCTCTGAACCTTTTCCAGTAGAGGTGGGGGCACAGTATTCAAGACACAGGCAGAACACAGACTTACACAGTGTCATAATGATGTTTTCTCTTTTCTACTTATTAATTCCTAATGTCTAACCGTAACTTATCATCAAGACTTGGATTTTTCTCATACACAGGGACAAGCTTTGTATATGCATTCTGGATGAAGTCTTATAAATGCTCATACAGTTGGTAATGAGTTAATTATTAGCAATAAATTAAGTATTTTTCGGGGGAGCCATGTTTATTAGCCTATCTATAACTTGAAATCAAAGACTTTTTTTAGTCAATAATAAGACTGTAGGGATGGAAAGATTTGTTTCCATCTACATGCTGCTTGGAAAAGATGTAGTGTGTAGCTCTGGAGGAGCAGGCTGTTCCCTCAAAATCAAGTGTATTTACTTAATTTCCTCTGCAAGGGAAACTTGTAAATATCTGCCAGAAAATGCTCATTTTCACTTAGGTTCTTTGACTGGAAGCATCTTTTGAATTACACAATAAATATTTAACTTTTAAAAAAGTGCATAATCTGTTTTAATGGCAAGGTGCAAGCAATGAAATATTTCATTTCGGCTTGGAATTTATCGAATAATTTATGGCTATTGCTAGTTGCCTCCTGAACATCTTTTTCATTTAAACTACTGCTGAAAAATTAGTTAATAATGTTGGGCTTGAAGGGTTACTTTCAATGAAGTTCTGTGTGGGGAGGCAGAAGAAGCTGTATTCTGTTATTCTTGTCTGGCGTAAAATTTTTGGATTATATTTGGAAATAGTCCTTGTTTTTACAATAAAATTCCAAATTTGCTATCTTTAATTTGGATATTTAGCTTCGTGCATCTAAATTTCTGCTACTAGCGTTCCTGCTACAGGAAAGAGATGATTGGATGCAAGGAAGTTCAAGATGTAGTGGAAAATCAGGTGGACATGCAACATAATCTGATGTACCACGGAGAAAAGTAGTCAGATATAGGGATATATATTGTAGCTTGTAGAATGAATACAAAGAAGAGGACAGAAGAGGAGAAAGAGAATGCAGAGGAAAGAGAGGACTGTGTTTGCAGGAGGTGCATAGGAGAGCGAGAAAGACAAGTGCCCAGGTCAGAGTGAAAGGAGAGGGGACAAAAGTTTCCTATTAGCAGGTAAGTATGAAATTCCACATTCCTTTGTGTGCATTTTTCCAAATAAATAGAAGGTAGGTAAAAAGCTTAATCAGATGGTATAAAATATATGTATTTTCGTGCAGCTTCAAGCATTCCTCTTACTGGCCTTCCAAAATGTGTTTTCCCTTTGAGATGTGAAGTACTTTTTCCTGAGAAAACTCATTATCCGAAATGCAGGCTGGGCTAGTTAGAAGATACAAAAAAAAATTAAAATCTGTGCAGTTGATGGTACAGAAAACTCTAGTGTAATTTTTGGAGCCTTCTAGTAGGTATTACCGACTTACCTTCATTTCTATAACACTTTCTGTTGTGTAAGTACTGTACAATGTTTTTAATTCATCAAGCAGTTTAGGGTGGAGATAGCTGAGCTGGCTCAGGTTTTGGAAGCTGTGTAGCGTGCTGATAGAAAATTGATCTCAAGTAGAAAATTGGTCTCGCATTCTCAGTGATTGTGCTTCTTCTGCATTCATTCCCTCTGCCATAAGCTGTTTGTTGAGTTATAAACGTCTTGGAAAAAAACAAGTTACTTCATGGAGGAAGAAGAATAGCTAGGGTGCCAATAAGATGTTTTGGATTTTTAAACAACAGAAGATCTCTGTGGCATCAGTGGAGTAATCTAAAGGTTTCATTAGGCTTATGTGGATGCTTTAATTTACTCGTGATTTCCTCACTTACAGCTGATTCAGTCACCTAAAACTTGTGCCAATATTTAAAGGATATTCTACAAGATACGAAAAGAATTTTGAATGTTAATTACCTCTGTGCAGAGTATTGGCTTTCGAGGACTTATAGAGGAATTTGGTAGAAAGAAAGAATAAAAAATGAGGTTCTCAAATTTTTAACACTGCAAGTGTTTATACATTGGAAAAATTACTGCCATTCACTTGGGAAGGAGTGTATTTTGATATCTATTTTTAGTATCTTTGCAGATGCAGTTCTTGATGGTGATATTCAAATATTTTGCACTTCGTCCCTGGAGACTAGCTTATATCAGAATTCTGTTAAAGTAGTAATTCATTTTGGTTGTTTTATGAATAACAAGTAATCTATATGTGATGGTACAGGCAATATGGTTATATTTCCTTTCTTGTTATCATTCCACTGAATTTCACATTTCTTCTTTCATGTGTTAAAATATCAGATAGCTCTAACTCTCCATTTTTGTGCATGTATAAGTTCATTCATATATACAAACATGGAACATATGGAAAGGGGTGATGTAGGACTTTCTTCTTGTAAGATACTTCTGTTTTTTGATATTCTCTTAAATTTTCAGGTATTGTGTGTTTAAATTCAGTTGTCAATTGAGAAATGTGCAATTTCATTTATATGTTGCTGTACTCATGGTGATGTACTTCTGTCGTCAGACAAGATAGTTTGTAATGCTCAGAAAGTTCAAATAGTAGAGCCTTTAACACCAATGTCTTAAATTGTTGAGCTTTAGTTTTTGCAAATGCATGTTTCTAACATGTTTTACGTAAAGTTTGGTTTTACACATGTATAGTTAAACAAATACAAATAGGTACCTCAAACCTACTACTTGGCCTAGCGAGCAACTTCTCCAGCCCTGTGTTCTCTTCTCTGCCACTCCCTCCCTGCCCCCCACCCCCCACTATGCTAGTTTTAGTTTTAACTCTTAGCGCTTTAAATTTACTATAAGGGTTGTTCAGCACTTAGCAGTTAAATAGTTATGCAGTTCACTTTGTCTTGTGCTTTATTTGGAGTGTAAACAAGTCTTCAACTTCTTGCTTCTTCAGTTTTTCACCTTTTGAGATTGAGTATCTTGTGAGAGTATTTTTTGCTTTTTTGATACAAAAATAAGTAACTTACATCCTTTGCTTGGTACAATCACCTGCTGTTCACGTTTTTAACATGGAGTGGTGAGTTTCTCACTTTTGGTGCATTTGGCTTCCTTGATTTTATATTTTAAGGAATATGAATGAAATGGATTTCACTTTAAAAGCCAGAGCAAGAGGTGTATCCTATTTTAGTCCTGCTTAAGTGGAAGTGCAATGCTGAATTTCAACCTTCTTGTACAAATGGAACTCTTTAGAGAACTGAAGGAGGAGAATGAAATCCCAGTACCAGTGAAGTCATGCTCCTTTTGACTCTAGTGCAGCTTGCAATTTATTTCCAGTATAACAATTAAGCATGAAAATACAGTTGAAATGTAAGAAGTAAGATGGACTTTTATCTGTTTTGTTTTGTTTTTAATATGCAAGAACACTGGAACTATTTTGGGGCAGATGAGAACCTCGGTCCAGTAGCTGTGAGTATAAGAAGAGAAAAACCGGAGGAAATAAAAGAAAATGGACCTCAGTACAACTACCGGATCATATTCAGAACCAGTGAGGTAAGCAGTTCAGGAATAACAATAAAAGAAAATAGAAGGGAGCAGGTTAAATCAAGTGGTATATGCATGTGTGGAGTTTTCTGCTTTTCAAGATGGACAGATTTCTGTCTCCTCTGTATGTACAATCCAGGAGTCTCCTAACAAAAGTATACCACATGTTCATATTACACAGAATACAAGTGAGTGTGTCAGTGAATGAGTAATTCCAGAACATCCAATACAGAAGGAAACTGTGAAGATTGTTTTGGTTAAAGCTTGAGAAATTTACTGGACCTATATTAGCTAGAAAGAAGCAGAGAGGAGGAAAATTACTTCCTCCAATTTCGTATGTGGCAGTGGTTAGACCTGAGAAGCATACTTTTATACTTTGAAATGCTCCACTAGAAGTATTACTCCTAATCTTTCCCAAGTATTAGTTTTCTGTAAAACCTAAATCTGTAAAGAGTTTTGAATAATTTGAAATATTCTAAGTACTGTTAGCTATCAGGATGAGTAACAGTTTGCATGTCAGTGTCTCTTTCATGCAACATGAATTACTTGATGTCCTCAGACTCCACTGAGAATTGGAGAAAAGTACATTTTGCTCCAATGCCATTGCTAATCAACCTTGTCTCTATGCGTAATTCAACATATAAGCTATTTTTGTTCTCTGTGCTTAGCTTATGACATTAAGAGGCTCTGTGCTGGAAGATGCTATCCCTTCAACTGCAAAGCATTGCACAGCAAGAGGACTTCCCCTAAAAGAAGTGCTCGAGTATGTGGTTCCTGAGCTGAATATCCATTGCCTAAGGCTGGCCTTCAACACTCCTAAAGTCACAGAACAGCTTATGAAGCTGGATGAACAAGGGGTAAGTACAAAGTTGTAGAATGAGACAGATTGTCTTAAACTGTCAGATTACTGACTGAACTGCAAAATTACCTTTTAGCTTTAAGTCACTTGACACAGTCTATTAAAATGCCCAATTTAAACTAAAACTCGTCAACTATAGGAAGGGAGTTGTGTGTCTTTCCCTTGAGTTTTGCAGTATATCTGGTTTGCATGAAATCAGGGTCACTGCCGTAAGCAGTATAAAGTTTTAGATTAACGTTATGGCAATTGTCCATTTTAATTTACTTTAAAAGAGATTAAGTGATTGTTTTTCAAAGACTGCAGGGTAGGGAGTTGTTTTGTTCTGGTTTTCTTATTGCTATTGTAATGAAAATAGAAATCTCCAGTTACTGAACGTTTTGTAAAATAGTAATGTTGTATTTGGCACAACCATTTCCAGGGTGCTGCCTATGGTTTGTTTGTTTTTGTCTGTCTGAAACAAGCTATATGGCAAAATATTCTAAGCCTCTTCATGCGAATGATTTTCACTTAGGTGGTAGTCTTCTGTTCTCTTTAAAGGTAGAACCAAGGTTTATTAGCTATATAGCTTAGACTTAGCAAAACGGAAGTCCATGAGTAAAGTGAATTTTATGATTAAAAACTTCATCAGTGACATTTAACAGCTCTATTTTGAGTACTGAGATTGTTAATGTCTTCTAGTCTTTTTTGCTGCTCATGATCAGCCTATTCTGCACAGAATTAAAATCTATGTTACTGTTCCTTCTTGCCGTCAGTCTGACATTGAAATATAGTCATCATAAAATAGGAAAAGATCTAATCATTGTCTGCACTACAAGGGAGAAAGTGTGGCTGTTCTAAGAAGTTTTGTAAGTGACTGTTGTGATTATTTGGTTGGCCTGCTTGTGGTTCTGTTATAAAAATGGGCAAGATAGAGAATCCCCAAATACATGCCTACCAGAAGCAAAACCTGCACAAAACACTCTGCTCTCTAGTTAGTTTCATACACTCGTTTATTTCACAAAGAACATGGTATGGCTGGTTGAAGAAATGGGTGGCTGTGACTACTGCAGAGCATCCTGGCTGACACAGCAGTGATTATGTGGGGTCAACCAAAGGTAAGGGCAGCCCAGTGTTGGCTGACAATGACCAACAGCGGGAGTCTTGGTAAGAAAATGAGAACAGTATGAGCACAGAGTGATACTTTCCTAGCCCCTGATAACTTGTAGCTTGGAGACTTTAAGTGTTTGCAGCCCCCTGTGGCAAGTTGCTCTTTAGGTTAATATGCTACTGTGTGCAGAACTACTTCCTCTAATTTTTTTTTTTTTTTTTACCTGCCATTGGCTAATGTTACTTAATACCCCTTTCAGTTCTTCTATTGTGAGACTATGAAGTCATTCTGTAGTCACTTTACCTCGCATAGGATTTTGTGGGTCTATGTATCCTATCCCTCTGCTTCACCAGCTTGATGAGTCCTAGTTTAGTTATCCATTTTTCATGTAGAAGTTTTTCTATACTTCTGATCAACCTTTTGCCTTTGTCTGGAGTTCTTCCAGTTCTCTTCTTCCTCTCCCACAAATGTCTTAAAACAGCACAGTTTTGAAAATGGAGATTTTGTTTCAGTATGTCTTTCTTCTCTCTTACCTCCATAATAATAATTTCTGATATTTGGTTTGCTTTATGACTACTAATGAAGATTAAAGGTATCTTTTCATAAAAACCTAAGGTCCTGTTCCTTATGGGTGTAAATCAGAGCTCGTTGCTTGTAGCTACAAAGTTGGGTTCTTTTGTGCCACAGATCACTTCAAGCTTACTTGCGCTGACTTTCATCTACTGTTCTTTTCCCAGGTTATTGACTGTCATAAGTTCATCTGGTAACTCTCATAGACAGTCTTCAACACTGCAGAGTAATGACTTAGTAATGCTGACAAACTTGTTACCTTACTATTTATCAGATTGCTGAAGTGCGTGTTGAACACTGTATGTCCAAATTCAGAACCGATCTGAACCCTGATCATTTTCTTCAACTGCTTTTTGTCTTTTAGCCAGTTATATGTCAAAGTGAGAGCCTGCCTTTTTCTATACCCTGGATTTTTAGCTTTTTTAAGACTTTTTGAAGAAGGCTGTATTAAGTATCTCCTGGAAATTCAAGTATACTCTGTATCAGCTGCATCTCGTATAGGTACTTACTGGCTCCTTCAGAGATCACTGCAATAAGCCAACAGGCGTGTAAGGTGAGGGGAAGTGTGCTTACTGCAAAGCCTGCTAAAAGAAGGAAGGAATTTTTAGACACTTGCACTGTTCAGTAAAACTTTTCTCTTTCACATGATCCTCATAGGTTGGAGGCCTGTATATTTTCCCTAGGTAATCAGAGCAGTGTTTCAAAATACATATTCAGTGTTAATTGTTACCTGAGCCCAAATCTAATCTGCTCTTTATCCAGAATCACATTTGTCAGGCACTTTGAATCAGGGATATCTTTTCATCTCTTCCCAAAGTTTTCTTTTTCAGCAATGGAAAGAATGGAATTTAATCCAACGTGGCTCCAGAAATGATCCTTTGGTTTCAAAGATCAGGACCTTCCAGATACGCCCATCAAGAATCTCGAATCTGAATAATGTTGATTGGAAAATCTTCCCAAGGGAGGAAAAAACATCTATCAGAAACTTCTATTTAAATAAATTCTGAAATTATTTCTATTAAATACCTAATTAGAGAAGTAATTTAGTATCATTTGCTTCAGAAATTGGTTATGTCTTAACAAAAAGTTAAAGATGAAATTATCCTTACTTCAAGTCCTATATGTCATTAACAATCTGCAGTATGATATAGTATGTTTTTTTATTACTACTTAAACTTTTGAAAATCATTAAGGGCAATTGGTAGTTAAAAATGTACTTTCTACATCAAAGTATTTTTCTGTTTTTGTGGTAATGAAACAGTTTGACACTTCTAACAGAAAAAGATAAGCACACTCTGTACTAATTAGAAGCTGCATTTTTATCAATTCCAAGCTAGCACATAAATTTGGGTAACAGCTGCTCCACTAATTAGGTACACAGAATGTTTATCACTTTTTCTTGCTGTGTGTGTCACACTTTCATTACAGCTTGAACAGGTCCCTGTTTGGTGTAGCAAATAGGAAGTTTTGTAAATTTAAGAGTTAAGACTACAGTGACCTTAGCCTGACTTAGCTATTGAATTTCACCTGATAACTCCTCTATTGAGCCAAGTTTGTATCCTTTTTAATAAAACTTACTCTCCAGTTTTGATTAAAGTAGGCTTTTTTTGTAATATTTAAGTGAGGTTTTAAAGCAGTTGGTAGTTTTCATATTTATGAATTTGCAGTTATTTAAATTTATCTGCTTTCAGCTTCCAGACTTTTCTTCTGATATCTTTCTCTGCTACATCTTAAGAGTCATTTTGCTGTGAGATTTTTTTTCTGCAAAGGTTTTTGTATACAGTGATTAAATCATCTGTTGATCTTGTTTACAATAAACTAAACAGATTGCACTTTTGAAGTCTCTCACTGCAACATATTTTCTCTTAATTTCATATAATTTTTATGGCTGAGCTCTGTGTCTTCTAATCTTTCAATATTTTAAGGATGTAGATAGCTGAACTGCAAACGATGTCCAGTATCAGAATGGGAATATACTGCAGAGGCAGGTGGCTCTTCTTGCCCCGATTTTTTTTTTAACTGGTGTTGTATGTCAAGTTGCATGTTCCTTGCTTCCCTTTAGGTTGTTAAAGTCAAGGTGACATCTGCTATTCTGTACATACAGCCCACGTTGCTTCTCACCTAGCTGTTCTTTTTATTGGCTTTATTAAAATGTGTTCATTTGAATGGTTCCTTGTTAAAAAGCATTCCAGTAATTTTGTATGGCAGCAGTAGCTTCTTGGCTGATTACATTCTACTAATCTTTGTCTTAAATGCAGAGTTCATGGTAAGTTTAGGTTTACATCCAAATATGATTTAAAAATTTGAATATCAGGGCAGTTTTATTCCAGTAGAAGTTTATGGTGGTTCCTTATTCACAGAAATAATGTGAAATGTCACTTGGTTTTTAATATAATTCTGTATTCATATTACAAAATTCCTGACTAGTTAAATCCAAGATGTGCTTTCCGCTGTCTTTCACAGAGTGCTAGACAAATATTGGAAGTGCACTTCTCCCTCATAAATAAATAAGTAAATGCTTCTAGATTATTAAAATGAAGCTACTTCTTCAAGAGCTTTACCACAGCATAATTCATCCTTCAACCCTTTCTTTAACTCTTTGAGTTATACACTTAAGGACCCTAGATTTAGCAGGGGGAGGTGTAGTAATGGGGACTGGATGTTTTTGTTTGTCTGTTTTGGAAATAGCAGCTTGTGTTGTCCTTATGACATTTCTTCCCCCCCCTTTGGAAGTTCAGCAAATCTAAGAAGGTATCATACTCTGTTTGCATGGTCCTTACTTAGTTCCTCAGGTTGACATATTCAAAGGTATAAAGGGCAGTTGTTTCATTGCTCCTGGGAGCTGAGGATCCCATTTATATTTATGCCCTGGAAAAGCTTTCCTTACCCAACATTAAAGCTTAATTAGTGTAGGTGTGTTTGGTGCTTGGTTTTGTTTGTCCTAACTTGTTTAAGTAAAATTACTAGAACCTGTTGTAATTAGCAGAGCAGCTAAGCCTTTGTGGTCCCATGAAACACTTTCACCCATCATATTTCTCTCAGAGTGGACAGAGAGAGCACATTTGAGCAATGAGTATTACCTGTATAGTCAACGTCAGGACATCCTGCTGATAATATGGAAAGTGCAGTTGCAACTTGGAAGTTGGCCTGTGAATGTTTCTTTCATAAGAAATAGATTGACCTGCTGTACTCACAAAAATTGTCAAATTTTCACATAAGAAATTTGGACATATTTAGAAGCTAAAAGTTAGGCTGTTGGTGATGCTTTTTTCCTTTCTATGACTTCTATTTCTATAGCTCAGACATAAAAGATGCAGACATGGCCCTTTTTGTGTGTGTATCAGTTTGGAATCAGTGGGAACTGTATGTTTTGAAGAATCATAATTGTGGTTGGATTAAAAAATTACTTACTTTCACATGGTTAGTTTCTGCTGTATTATTTAGCTGTTTTATTACTGCACTTTTTTTTAAGTCAAAGAAGGCCAATGAATGTCGTTGACTCTCTAAATATGGTTAACAGTTGAGTGCACTAATAGGTGAATAATTTTTATCTTCTCTTTAAAATGAGGGACTGTTAATTTTATCACCAAATATAGAAATGAGTGAGTGCTGTGCCCTGCCTTTCAATGTGGAAGGTTTAGTATAGGGTAGTAATCACAGTACCAGCCGAAGTGGAGAGTCAAGTTCCTGGTGTTTCTCAGCCGACGCTTGCATGTGGCTCAATGTAAGACATTCACCATTTGCAAGCTGCAGTTGGTTCCTTCTTCCAGAAAGTAAGGAACATGTTTGTTTCACTTTGGAAAGTAATTCTTCAGATTAAATATACCATCGTCACAGCAATTATGGTGGAAAACGATGAGAGCTTTTGGAACTAGACTAACATTTGAAATAAGACTGATCATTAGGTATTTTTTTCTTTTTGAGTTAAGGGTTTAATAAAAATCTGAAGTGAATGCAGTAAGTAAGCTGCTACATCACCTGGAATGCATACAAGATTTTTGTCTTTTTCCCTTTGCAGTTAAGTTACCAACTTAAAGTGGGTATCATGTACTGCAAAGCTGGGCAAAGCACAGAAGAGGAAATGTATAACAATGAATCCGCAGGTCCAGCCTTTGAAGAGTTTCTTCAGCTCTTGGGAGAACGAGTTCGACTCAAGGGATTTGAGAAGTATCGTGCTCAGCTGGATACAAAGAGTAAGGCGTTTTCTTTTTTTCTTTTAATTGAACAAAATACATGCTATGGTTGCTAATTGACTTTTTGCACAGAATCATTAAAAATAGCCTCTTTGCTATCAGAAGACAGTTACTCAATATTGGAAGTGAAAGCAGAGCAAATACATAATTTGACCCATACCCATATGGTCTTTCAACTCTGATAATTATTGGATTTTTCTAATTTGTTACGAAGTTATCACTAAAGCTGCAACAAGAAACCAGTAGACTGTGGAGCAGTTATCAGCATTGCAAACCCATCATCAGTATATTGTGTAGTGAATCATCAAAACAGTTTGTATGTAATGAATTTTTTTAATGATATGCTAACAGACTGGCTCAAAAAAACGTTTTGAGAAGCCATCTATGTAATGCCACCTTGACAAGTTGATCTATTGCTTTTATGCTTTCTGTTGCGTGTAGTTTCTCCTCTAAGCAGTTTTTCCTGCTATCAAATATATTCCTCCCTCTGTGATTTCTCCTTTGATTTATGGAAATAAAACTGTTTTTGACAATTTTAACCGTAAAACATTGCAAAAAAATGCAGTGGAAGAATGATTTTAGGTGACAGTAACTATAAAAGAAATGCCCAGTTTTTGGAATTGAGCTTGTGAAATACCTGTTAATTAGCTAGTGCTAGTTTATTTGATTTGTAAATCTATTTAAAAAATACTCTGGGGACAATTTTGGCCTGTCTTCCTTTTCTTTCAGCATTGGAACTAACCAATTCCTATGGAAATCTTTTGCTGTTTTGCTCACTCGCAGCAAAGGAATTTAAATAAGGAGTCGAGTCATGACAGCAGAAAACATTCATCAACTTCAGTGCAGCAAAAACTGCTTTTGGCATGGTTCTCGTATCACAAATGCAGTAGCTTGCTCTGCTTTAGCTCTCCAATGTTCTACCTTGTGTGCTTGGTTCTTGCAGGGATCATGTTGCCTTCCCCTCATGCTGTTTTTGGTCAGCCTAAGCATCACTACTCTGAGGGTTAGAAAACTTCCCATGGTTTTAAATCTAAATTAATATCTATTCCTCACACATTTACCGTTGACCCAGCTTTGTTTTTTAGTTGCAATACTCATATTCCCTTTGTTGCTTTTACTCTCTTGAGTGCATTTACACATTGCAGTTTTCTCCTCTATGCTTTTCTGATGTTAACGTTCATTAACCAAGTTGTGGTTATTGATTTAAATATTTAAATAAATTTCATACAAATTCCTGAGGGGACAATGTAAAGAGGATGGGGCCAAACTCTTCTCAGTGGTGGCTGGCGATAGGACAAGGGATAATGGGTACAAATTGAAACACAGGAAGTTTCATCTCCATATGAGGACAAACTTCTTTACTGTTAGGGTGACAAAGCACTGGAACAGGCTGCCCAGAGAGGTCATGGAGTCTCCTTCTCTGGAGGTATGCAAAACCGACCTGGGTGCAATCCTGTGCAATGTGCTCTAGGTGACCCTGCTTGAGCACGGACTAGAGAGACCCTGCTTGAACAGAGACTAGATAATCTCCAGAGGTCCCTTCCAACCTCAAACATTCTGTGCTTCTGTGATTTGGGAGGTGTGGATTTCCCTACTTCCCTCTATATGTGCAGTATTACCTGGTAACCTTCCTTGCACTTGTCCCGGTTTGATTCAGTCTCTTTGATTTTAGTGGCTACAATTACGTACACTATTCCAGACGAGATCCAGACAGTTTCTTGCTGTTAACGTTTTCTTGCCTTTACTGGAGATGCATCATACAATATATTCTTGGGCTGGGTTTTCCTTTTTTGCAGCTCCAAAGTGTTAGTTTGTCAGTTATAAAAATAAGCCAAGTCAAAAATAAAGTGTATAGAAAACCAGAAATAGTATTTCTTATTTCATAGCTTCTAGTTTTATACTGTGACCTCCTTGTTACGTAGTAGATACAGTCAAATATGGTCCTTCCTTTCTTTTCATTTAGTTAACATAAGACATCTAAAAAAAAACCTGTGGACTGTTACCAACTTTTTTGGTGACAGTCCACACATTGGTTTCTAATACATGTAAATGCCTTATGATGAAGGGTTGATTCATCTGATCAGATGTACCCATGAAAGCTGCAACTGTCTTAGGTACTTGAAATTTTCTCCTAAGCAGCATAATTTCCCAGTAATGTTTTAGTTCCTTCCTGTTGCTTCTGATTTGGGGAAAGAATTTTGTCAAATTTTGATATTGTTACGTACTACAATCTACCACCTGTTAGATGGACATGTATGCAAACCATGAGTTGACTGAATCTCTCCGAGTTTTAGGACTCATTCTCTTGTAGTAAAGCTTTTCTACTCTATGCTAAGAGTTGATGTCTTTTTCCACTTCGAGCAGGGTACGCACCTAATAGACCTAACTGCTCTAAAAATACAAAAACGTAAACGGTGTGCTGTGATCAGAAAGGAAGGGGGATGATAAGTGGGAACTGCTGCTTTCATGAAGTGCTTCCTAAGTTTTGTTTTAGTCAAGGTTTGCAAGTTCTTGTGTGCAGGAACTCACAGCTGCAACTGCAGGAACTCCTAAGTTGTCTGAAATCTTTAGGGTTAAGTTGTCTGCAGGATCACTGAGGGAACATGGGGACTACAAAGCATGCATGAGTTCTTAAGCGTATTTAGATAGCAGCAAATGCGAACAATGGAAACAGACTTTTGTAACTGATCTTAATGGAGCTA
Organism: Chauna torquata; assembly: GCA_013399475.1. Classification (NCBI taxonomy): domain Eukaryota; kingdom Metazoa; phylum Chordata; class Aves; order Anseriformes; family Anhimidae; genus Chauna; species Chauna torquata. The sequence goes on along the minus strand of VXAL01003286.1, from coordinate 138,265 downwards.
TGTTTTTTCGTTTCTGCCAATAGGCAAAGCACAGATTGGAAGTGGTGGAAGAGAAGATAAATGTTTCGGGGGCACAACACTAAGCTCTTTGGATAGCTTCATTCAGGAGCTATTATTGCATGTTCTGCATAGGCACAGATTATTAAGAAGAAACATCTGCTTGGCTGAAGTGTCCAGCCTTTGCTAGATCTTTAGTAAAGTGAATTTGAGTGAATATTTAACTTGACATAGCGTTAAGAAGCAGCAGCACAGGGAGGAAGGAAAGACAAGGTTTAGAATAGCTGCCCTGAAGTGGAACAGAAGCAAAGATTTCTTTGGCTGTAGTATTTGTTAAATGACAGTTTGAGAAACCTCTCTCCTTGAGAATGGCACAGAAAGCCATGTGAGACATACGGAACAACATAAAGACACCTATATAAAATAAGCAGGAGTGTCATTAAAATCAGGTTTATCCTGGGGTGATGTTTCACTGCGAGTTTAATTCATTGCTGAGGAGCTGAAGTTCATGGTAAATGTAGAAGTAGCTGTTTCAGGAGCCCCTGCTGGTTCACACTAACATAGCCAGGGCTTTGGTATCCTGCAGTCCTGAGGCAATGCATCCTGCTGCTCATCGTGAGGTTGCCAGAGCCTTGAAGCAGGTGCTGTAAACCGGTCCTGAGGACGAGGAGCTGTGAGTTTCCTTCTATTCAAGAACAGCTGTGTGTTGAGGCGTGTGCAGCCCATGTCATTGCAGACCTCTGCTGTTTCTCCCGCTGCTGCTGCTTCTCAAAACATCTGTGTTCTCTGCTGTGGAAGAGACTGAAAGCTGGTTCTCCTGCCTCTGCTTCTTGATCCTGAAAGGTTGTGGTAGGCAGAATATTAAAGTCCAGAGATGGCCATAAGAGCTGAATCTCACACATGGGGAATATGTGAACAGCAGAATGCATACAGGCAGTACATATTTGGTAGTTACCCTAAGTAACCAACCCATCTTTTCTGCCCTGGTCCTGATGCAGAAAGCCTGTGAAGGACGTTGTGGTGTTGCCATGACTTAGGTTTATAGGGTTTTGTTGAAATTGCTGTGGTATATAGAGGCCCACAGCTAGGAAGCTGGCTTCTCCCTTTTCCAGCTCTGTGCTCTTGTGTTGCTAGAGACCACCATCATGAAATAGTTCTTGTGTTCTCATTATTCAGGATATTTTCCTGAACTAAAATTGTTTCATGCCAGCACAGCTGATTGCAAAGATGCTCTTAAAAACAGATATGTGTTCATTAACTTGCAAGAAAGGTCAGAGCTATGTGGGTTACTTTGCTAGTTTCTATACCTTTGACAATACTTTGCAACCTAGAAAAAGCAGATGCATGATGCGAGACAGGATAGAAGGCTTTCTCAGTGTAGAGAGAAGCTGATTTGTATTTCTATTGTGGAAATCTTCACAAGACCTTCGAATTTTATGCAAATTTGGGAAAGTAAAGTTGCTATAGCAAAAGGCAATTTCAGAGCAGTTGTTCTTAGAAATTTTTAGAATTAGAGGCCTAATTGGTAAGTATCCATAACAGAGCCAGTTTTTAAAAGAAGGAATCTTATGCATCCTATTAACAGAAAGCCTATTTAAGTATATTGGATCCTTCAAGGGCTTTAGCTTTGGATCTGTGCCAGTTCAACAGTGGAAAAGAAGTGCTACTTTTAAAGTTTTGTTGTGTGTTCTAGCATTACCACAGGGGAAGCAGTCCATCTCCTGGCAGCCTGCAGACTTTGGATAGGAAATAGAGCTTGAAAATGTCATCTCTCCCACAGTTACTAGGAAGTTTATAGGCATCACTTTAAAGTAATGAACACCACAATAATCTTTGAAATTGTAACTTCAGTCGTTTAACTTTATTTTCCAGTTGTAACACGTGCTTTATTTCCCTCCCCCTTACTCAGTCTTATTTTTCAATCCTTTAGATTAGTAAATGAAATCAGCTGGGTAATGCTGGGCCTGGTAGCCTGGCCTGTATGTTCAGCAGAGTGACAGAGTGGTTGGTGCAGGAAATAGAGATCGTAAACTCTTCCAACTTACATTAATTAAAAATCCACTTGATGAGATTATCAGTTTAGCTGGTAATGGTAGATTTCTGGATTAGAAGTTTATACTGCATGACTTCTAGGTTAAGACATTGGAAGAATATGAAAATCTATATTAATTTATATGAATCTATATTAAATAGATAAAAAATTTAGGCAATGGATGGACTTCAAACTGGTGTTCAGTTCAGGGGTTGTTAATAAACAGCAATGTTTCTCATGAAATCAGACTGATAGATTACCTAGCACTTCTTAACTTGTGTTATTTACCTTCTTTTTAACCATGTGTAAGAAAGAATAGTTTATTATCTGGTCCAAGACATTCACTGGGAGACTAATGATGAAAAAGATCAGAAGTTTCTGAATTGCTTAAAAAGCAGAAATTGGGGGGTGGGAGGCAGCATCTGAATTTGTGTGTTTGTTACACAAATGTTTGTATGTTACAAAATAAAGGACTCTGTTTTCAGAAATAGTGTCTGAAAATGACTTGACTATTACAGAAGTTGAATATGAATGCTCAGTGTGGTCCTTGTTTATAACAGAAAGGTAGGTAGGTTTGACAGGTGCTGAAGCTGGACCAGTAACTAGGAGAAACTAGGAATAAGCCAGGGCTTTTTAACAGCAAATGTAAATTGGAACAACATAAAGCTCTGAAACTTTGTTCTCATGCTTCTTAATTGTGAGCACTGCTGCAATTGTGGTAATGGCCATTCTTCCTCCTGCCCAATTGGTATCATTTATTTTTTGTTTCCCTACAATTCTTTGCAATACGTTTTCCTTCTAAACACTGAGTTGGATTTTCTGCTCTTCTGGTTTTTACACATTTTCCTAGTGCACAGTTTCAAAAAGCTGCTTAGGAGCATGCTGGCAAAATCATGTGGCTTCAGTAAGGTTCTGCTTGAATTTATCAGTGGTACATGGTTTATGTCAGTAATGGTTTTGAGCACTGTTCATGTTGAAAAAACATCTGAATGAGAGTCTGTTAAGACAGTCCTTGTGAAAATAGCTAAGAAAACATTGGAAAGACAAAAATAAGGTGAATTTTTAAAGGTGGATAATGATGGAAGGAAAAGAAGTCTTCAGCTAAGTAAACACATCCAGTAATTGGACAGGACTGAGAAGGCAACATCGGTGATTATGCCATAAACTGATGACAGGAAGGGATGTCTCTCCAGTATAAAAAGATGCTAATGAATTTGTATAACACTCGGGCCTTTGTTAAATACAAGGGAATCAAAGGCAATTGCAGTGCTGGCTTATAGTTCCCACCTTGGAATGATGGACACTGTTCCAGTTGGTTTTGCTGCAGTGGCAGTGATTTCATTTCAAGCAAACACTGTAATTATTTTATTGTGCTTCAATAAGTGTTCTGGACTTGCAAGGAGGAAGAAATCTGAAGGATGAGGAAGATGTACAGTCTGTATCGGATATGGACTTCTGTTTGTATTGGATATGAATAGCAGGGATTTAACTTGTGAAGTCTTTCAAAATAATTCCAATAACTAAATATATCATTAGGGTTGTAGCCTTCTTACTGAATTTGCAGAACCAACACGGTTGTGAGATTTCTCTACACCTTGAGGCAGGGAGGATGATGAAGGAACCGTCTTCTGCCTGAAACAGACTCCGTTCATGAAAGTTGAAAGTTTGGCTTAAACGCATAGGTGTTCTAGCATATTATTTTTAATGATGTCAGAATTGATCTGTTCCCCCTCCCCCTTCTCTACAATAATATTTTTATATGCTCTTATTTGTCAAAGATTATATACAAATTTGCGTCCGGGGGAGGGGGGGAAGGCCAGTAAGGAGTTGTGTTGATGTTTGGGTGACTTTCAAGTGCATCTGCCTCCTTCTGCACCCACTGTAATGATTAGGCAGATGACACAAGCTGCTGCGGACTGAGTGCAGGAAGAAATGATTCCACTTCAGCTGTTGTGCTGTTGTAATTGGCATTAGCAAGAAAATATTCAGCAGTTAGCTAGTTTTTTGTAATGGCAATGTTGAGTGTTAGAAAAGAGAGCCTTTGAAACATTTACTGAGTTTTTTTGATAAAACTTTAGGAACATTTTCTTGCTCTTATTCCCTTTTTACTAAATATAGATGATTTAGGAATGCGAAATCTCTGTGCAGCTATAATGTGGAAATTTTTGCATTTCATTTTATGGATGACGTTGCAGTTTTTAACTGATACAAATGCTACCTTTATTTTTCCGAATTTGACAGGAAAACAGAAGTTTTTGTCAAAGCTTATACCCAAAATCTAGGTAAATAATCAGTGCACTTTAACTGTATTGTAAATACTTTACAGACCTCAGAGCTATCGTTTCCTTAGTAACATGATCTGTCTGCTAATGAGATATTCCAAGGCATAGTGTTTAACAGCTTAACTTTTTTGCTATAAATAGCTGAGATTATATAATGTAGTAGCATGTTTATATAACTTCAAATACCCGGGATGCTTTTTTCTATATGTAAATCAGTTATTTTTAAAAATTCTATTTGAAAACTGGCTTTTTGCATTGTGGACAGCAGTTATGTTTAATAGAGTATATTTACTATTTCGGCTTTAAATGTGTTACTTGTTAAGTTAATGGAACATTTTTCAAGGGTGGTTTTTTTTTGAAAGAAAAAGTTAAAATGAAACTTCCCAATTTGTCTGTAACCAAGTGTTGTCTTAACCAACACTTCATAAACTTTAATATTATCCCCTTCTTTTTTTTCCTTTCTAAACTTCATAATCCTAGTTTTTATCATTTTCTCTCCACATGGAAGTCTCTCCATCCACGTATAATTATTTTTGTGGCCTGTTTCTGGATCCCTTCTATTTCTTCTATAACTTTTAAAATAGGGTGGCCAGAACCCAAACCAGGTGAGAGTACCTTTGATTAATATACCAGCATTATAGTGTCATTGTGGGCTTTTTCCATCTTCATCTGTAAGCATGCGAACATCCTAGTTTTGACTGCTCCTTTCCATTAAGCACTGCTTTTAGTGAAGGCTTTTTCTGACTCATTACAGTTAATTCGGAGTCCTGGTGTTTATGTTTAAAAGAACCTGTTCTGTTTTTTTGCGTATTGTGCATTATATGTCCCTCGGTATTCAGTTACGCATGAGATCATGGTATGCATTCACAGTATCTCTCTGCCTTCCTTTTGAAGTCCTTTTCACGTTCTGTGCAGTTCAGTTTCATTCTCATTAGCCTGAGATACTGGATGGTGTCCAAAATTGATGACATCTTGCTACTCACCCGTTTTTTCCAGAATATCAATAAGCTTATCACATACACCTTTCTGAAGAAAGAATCTCTCCAAGTACCGCAATGTATTGTATTTTCAAGCTGCATTGAAAGTTATCTGTTGGCGTGTTCTGTTTGCTTATTGCTCTACAAAAGCCCTCTTCCACTTCCTTGTGACTTTTTTGAATTCTAATGTCTTTGAGATACTGTCAGAGTTGGGTTCCGCACCCCCCCTGCCCCCCCCAAGAAAACCACCCCACACCATATTTAGAAATGTTTTCTTAAACAAACAAACAAAAAATTATTTAAAAGTTAAGCAGCGAAGGGTATAAAAGTAGAGATCAACTAATGGGCAAGTGACTTCCTAACCATGCAAATCCGGACTGGCCTACCATATGAAGCCAGATTGCTCTGTTGTTTTAACACAAAGTAGGAAGCTTTTACTTAACTGTGTCATATGTAAATTAATGCATTTACTGTGAGGAATACTTCTTTTATATTACATTACTCTGTATCTTAGTACTTATTATACACATGTAAATCGTGTGTGTGTTTGTGTAGGTTTATACCCACTCATATTTTATAGATAATGGTTTGTGCTTCTTCTCCATGTTTGTTATTTTTCATGCGTAAATAGGCTTTTTTCAAGATGTTCTGGTAGGAATTCCGTATTCGTAGCAAGTTCATCACTGACAAAAGTACGCAAAATTATACATGCTGCCTATATGTGTCATTTTACTTTGGCAGGTGAATAAACTCAGTGAGTTTTTATTTGCTTTCATGTAAGCTAGGATTGAGGATGAGTAGGAATTCTTGTCTTGCCTGATGATTTTGATAGTAATGAAACCTTATTTTTGAACTTTTTTTTTAAATAATGCTTTTATTTTCTCTTTTTTTCTCTAACTGAAGCTGATTCAACCGGTACTCACTCTCTATATACAACATACAAGGACTATGAAATCATGTTCCATGTATCTACCATGTTGCCATATACTCCAAACAACAAGCAACAGGTAAGGTGGACCATGTCTGTTTACAATTAATTTTCCCTCTCTCTCAGAAGTAGTTGAACTAATGAGTAATTTTGACAACTTTTATTTGTCACTAGCAAGGAAAACACTTAAAAAAATCGAAAGTAAAACTGTGGCCATCTCTGCGTCAGGAAGATGAGGAAATCAGGTCATTGTAGATACGTCGTAGCTATATTTTTTTCCATAGGACTGTTTTCTATTTCATTATGCATTATTTAATAAAACTTTAATTTAAAAT
>VXAL01003286.1:28539-131684 GCA_013399475.1 Chauna torquata | reverse complement strand
TAATATACTGAAGAGCTATGTAGGGTGACGTGCTTTGCTACTCTGAAGTACCTGGTCTTTAAAAGGAGAGAGAAACTAAACAATTAGGTGACTGCTCAAAAACAACAAAAAATGGCATTTCTTCTGTGCTTTACTTGGACTACTGCAGAGTTAAATAATGTTACAGCCTCAAATTAGTGGAGAGGAATAGAGACGTTTTCCTTTGAGAGAAAAAAACAAAGACTGATAAGGATTCCATGATGCCTTTTTTAAGAATAGTGATGTTAATCCAAGCAACCTGACCAATTTCTAAGTTAAATAATTATGTTGTACTTGCACAAATTTCCCTTCTGATACATTTGAATAAAGTTAATTATATTTTTCTTGTTAAGTATTAGGCCATGTTGTTGTGTATGATGTGTATCCATTTTAATCTAGAAATTATGTTAGCGTTTCTACAAATAAAATTGAGATATCCTTTAAGAATAATAAACAACAGCATTCTTTTTAGCTTGCTTTTGTATACTAAATATTATACTACTTTACCTTTCTAAGTTGCTGTAGTCTTGGATTTACTGAAAGAAGCCTGTGAGAAAATTATTATAGACTGTCTTAAGGACAATGACAACTATTTTCAACTTGAGATAGAACCTAACCTCTGGCTTGTAAAATTGTGTGAAGTGGGGAATGTTTTTCCAACTTGTGTATCACTGGTTGGTGACTCTGATTACATGCTAGCAGGTGTTTGTTGTTGTTCTCATTTTCATTTAGCTTAAAATTTTCTCTAAAAAGACCTTCCTATACATTACATGTAGAAATGAAATTGTTATGAAAATGAAAACGCCCATGCCTGAAATTTATTAGATAAATAACTAACTTTCTGTTACTTAGCATATAAATCCTCAACTGTTTTGGTTTTCACTTTGATGTATAAAATTGAACAATAGTAATTGAAAATAATGAGAAATAATTGAAAAATTGTGAGAAGACTGTGTTTTGACCTGTGCTGTTTTTTTTAAGCTTCTGAGAAAACGACATATTGGAAATGATATCGTGACAATAGTTTTTCAGGAACCTGGAGCACAACCATTCAGCCCAAAGAACATTCGATCCCACTTCCAGCATGTCTTTGTCATTGTGAGAGTGCATGGTCCCTGTACCGACAGCGTTTGTTACAGGTAGCTATCGCTAGTTTCGCTGAACACATGGAAATGAGTGCAAATGGAGGTGTAATTCCTTTTTTAAATTTTCAGTAGGGAAACATGATGAAAGATTGGGGTGGGGATTTTGGGATATGTGAATTTGGAACAAGTAGATAGACACACATGAGTATCTGAAGGAGACGGGTTCAGTGAGGAAATTAATGTGCGCTCTCTTGCTTGCTCTCTAGTCAAGCATTCAGGAATGCTTTTAAAATTCTGTTCTCATTTTCCTTTTTATTCTCTTCATAACAGTATTTGAGGAGATTTTCCGTTTTGATTTTTATGAATTCACTTTTTGCTCAGGTAGTCAGATGCCTATCTGAGCTTATGTGCCCTTTTTGAAATGAAGACAGTAGAAAAAGTATGACTAACCCTTCAGTGAGAAGCTAAGTTCTTGGAAATATTTTGTCTGATATATCTTTATTTCTTACTTCACTTCTGTCCAAAAAATACTGTTCTGGAGCATTGTGCAGCAAAAAAATCCTAGTGTAACCTTGAAGTTCTTAAGATTAAAGAGAAAATGCTAATTGATAGTGACATATAATGAAGAACTGCAAGACGAGTTCCCTACATAGTGTAAATTTTTTAGCCAAATTAAGTGTAGAAATAATGTTTTGTTTTTTAATATAATTGGAGTTTTTTACTTTAGTTAATCTGGAACTCTTGCTGTATTTTTATTTTAAAATATTGATTAATCTCAGCAAACTTTTATTTAAAATATGAATTGTCAGAGTAATGGGTTTATAGTAGTTATCTTGAAATGAGGTAGCCTTAGAATTAACTTGTGTTTAGTGAAATACAAGTGTTCACGTAAGTATTTAATTCAGTCAAGTGCTTATGTAGAGCAAGAGCTAATGCAGTTGAGTGCAGTGTCTTTGAGAGGGTATACTCATGTTTTTCAAATAGGTATGTTGAGATTTGAAGATTTTTTCCTTCCCCACAAGTTTTTGGTAACACTCCCTCATGCAGCAGTACTGGAAGCAATGCTGAACTGTGTACATATATTAAACTTTACTGGAGTGGCCATGTTTACGTAGACTTATTTTAAGGCAGATTACGTATAACTAGATGTGTGTTGTTTTTTGGTTTTTGGTTTTTTTAATCTTCAGATTGTTTCCTGGTCCTTTCTACTAAAAACCCACAAATGGGGAACCATAGCAGTTGGGGTATTTTAGAGTTTACTTGGGTTTTAAGTTCACTTACAGCTCTCATTTTCTGTTGTACTTCTGAAGACAAACTGCTACTTAGTTTATGTGGACACAGCCTGTTCTTAATCTTTTAGACATGTTTCAGGTCTTAGTTTGCAAAGAAACTGATTTTGAAGGAAAGGGGAAGTAGGAAATCCCTCCACAAGGACTACAAATACATTTTCCATCTGAATTTGTATATTTACAAACACAGAGACAGATCTGCTTTCAGTTACTCTTTTAAATAGTATGACTCATATTTTCAGTATTTTCATTATAAAAAGCATGGTAAAGATTTATATTCTTTATACTGTAATAAATTTAAATATCTCAGGGTTCTACTTCTAGCCATCAGGTTTTTGAATCTCTTGTTTTCATTTTTCAAGTATTCACAACTATAAGGGCTAGAACAGTACTGGTTACTATAGGTGAATAAAATTATTTGAAAACTTCAGCTTTAATGGTGCAGCGAAACTACAGACTTAGATTTTAAGCAGGGAGGGGAGGAGGTAGGAAAAAAGTCTGTAGGAGTGTCAGTGTTCATTTGAGAATTGGCTAGGTGCTAAGTGCCAGTCCTGCAATTTTATTCATGCACATTGGCCTTGAAGCTTGTGCACAGAGCAGATTGATACGGGATTGCCCCAGTGCATTGTATGTTCTGTGTGCTGTCTTTCAATACTAAAATCCTTTCTCCTCTTTTTTTTTCCACCCTCTTAGTGCAAACACTTGATTTAAATTTATAGAATTCCATTATGAAAAGCTTTTCTAGGAAACTTTTCAAAGTAAGTTTGATGTCTTTTCAGTGGATTATTTGGAATGGTTTCGTAGATTCTTAATTCTAGACAAAACAGGAAGCCATATAGCATAAAATTTTACTGGAATTTATATCAAAAACTACATAAAAGAATAAAATCAAGCACTGTCTTGGCCAGTGATTCTCCTTCCCAGCTAAGATAAACAATATTTCAAAAGTCTGGCTTCTCCATCAACATAATTCACATTTTAAAACTTCTGTAGCATATGTTAAAGATTAAATTCTTACCCCTGTGGTTCATGATGTTGAAAACCTAATCAAAGAAAATGTCGCTGGTAGTTTTTCATTAAGTCCGATAATTGTGTTTAACGCTTAGGCTTGTATCTCTTAATGACAGACCCTTTAAGACCACTGAAAACTATCAGGAACCAGATGGCTGCATCATGAGCACCTTGTATTGCATACTTTTTGTGTGTGTGTGTGTGTATATATATGTGCGTGTGTGTATATAGGCATACATTTGAAGGAAATATGTCAGTCTATGGCATCTTTGAATATCAGTTGCCAGAAAAAAATAATTAAAAAAAAAAAAAAAGAAGAGGAGAGTTAAGATTTGGGTGACTTTGTTTTTGTTGTCCCCATGCATTCCCCTCCCCCCAAATGCTTTGCTAGTGTTTCTGCAATCTCAGTTATTGATTTTTGGGAATTTCGCTAATTATGTTTACGGAGTCAGATAGGTTAGAATAAAGTGTAAAACTAATACCAGCCAGCCTTCCAGGTGAACCACCACATACACTTTTAGTGTATTTCCATGTTTTTTCTTTATAAAACTCCATTACCATGATATTTTGGCCAAAATTAGTTAATGCTCGTTCATATCTAGTTCTAGACATGGTAAATCAAATGTCTGAACAGTTGGGGTACTTCTTGTTACAAAGCCAGTGCAGCACAGTTGGTGATCTCTACTTAGGACAGACTGCTGAGTGAATGAGCCTTTCAGAAGAGCCTTTCAGCAATTTAGGTGCCTAAATTACAAGCTAGAGTAATAGAGTGTGTCAGAAATTTGCTGGTTATAATAAAAAGAAACAAAAAATCAGAACTGTAGTACCTGACTGATTATTTTATGAAAAAAGCGGGCTTTTGCATTTGAAGTTCTCTTTAAGCTGTGGTACTGAGGATGACTCAAAAAAATTCTTAGATGCAGAAATAATTGGCCTTCTACTCATACAGTAAGGAGGGCATGGTCTCCACACTGGCAAGATTAAAATATAAATGTAGGCACATTGCTGGGAAAAGGAGAAAAACACTAAGGGGTTAAGGAAAAAAGGAAATATATTTTATGTATTCAAAAAATGCTGAATTCTCATACAGTGAAATGCTCTGCTTCTTCTTTATTCCTATATTTCTTTTAGTGTTGCTGTTACAAGATCCAGAGATGTACCATCCTTTGGACCACCTATTCCAAAAGGTGTCACGTTTCCTAAATCAAATGTGTTCAGGGACTTCTTACTGGCCAAAGTCATTAATGCAGAGAATGCTGCTCATAAATCAGAAAAGTTTCGTGCGATGGCCACCAGGACCCGTCAAGAATACTTGAAAGACTTGGCAGAGAAGAATGTTACCAACACACCTATTGACCCTTCTGGCAAGTTCCCCTTCATCTCGCTTGCTTCAAAAAAGAAAGAGAAGTCCAAGCCTTACCCAGGAGCAGAGATCTATAGTTCTGGTGCTATTGTATGGAGTGTCCATGCAAAAGATTACAGCAAGGGTATGGAAATAGACTGTCTCCTAGGCATCTCTAATGAGTTTGTAGTCCTTATTGAACAGGACACGAAAAGCGTGGTGTTTAATTGCTCCTGTCGAGATGTGATAGGGTGGACTTCAACAGACACAAATATCAAAATATTCTATGAGAGAGGTGAATGTGTTTCTTTGGAGAGCTTCATCAGCAACATTGATGACATCAAAGAGATCGTCAAAAGGCTGGAGGTTAGAGTGTGTTCTCTTGTTTGGTTCCTCTTCTTTGCTTGCTTTTCTCACCCCACTACCAAGTAAGGCTTCAATTACATCAATGGTTGGGATGCCTAAAGCTGTTCTAGTTGCCAGTCATTAAATCTGTAAGGACTTTCCTGCTTTTACTTCTCAAAATCCAATATTGCTCTGACGTTTAATCAGATATCAGCAAAACTCGGTAGGTTGTGTCAAATGTCTCNGGGGGGGGGAAGAAAAGAGAAGAAAAAAAAGCAGGGCTTTCACATGCTAAACTGCTCCTGCACAATAGATACTAATGTATCACCTTTTTTCTTCTGCTTGTTTTCCCTTTCTTTCTTTTTTTATAGGCCTGTTGTATATTGTTTCAAATGAAACTGCAATGTCTTTGAGACTTGCTATGTCGCCAACAGTTCCAATCCCTATTGCAACCTTCAGATAATCTCTCAATGTATATGATAAAGTAAATATGTAATGAATTATGGTGTCTGTATATAAAACATCTGTGCTCATTTTTTTTATCCAATTAAGTCATGGAAGAGTGTGTTATGTTTCACTGTCTTTCCTGTAATTTCACAACTGTAGTTGTATAATGACCAGGAAAAAGGGAAAACATGCACTATTAAATTGCTCTTAACTGTATTCATGTTCATGGTATAGAAGAGATGGCGTGGACTATAGTTTACTTTGTCTAGCAGCTGCATGCCACTGCATTATTATTCCGATTGAATGTAATCTTGCAGTTTACTGAAACAGCTAGAAATACGTAGCATCTTGTTACTGAAGTGTAAAAGAAAATAGAAATGCTTGTGTAACTCCATGTGTTTGTTGGTGCACTGCCATGTTTCTTCTAAAATTCCTGTGGTTTCAGTAAAAACTTCAAGGCAAAACTTGGGTGACCAGACTCTACTGAAAATACAGGTTTAAGTGATGAGATTGTTTCAGTTGATTGTGTACCCAGGACTGTGATATATTTTTCCCTGATCATGTCCCATCATTGTCTTGGGGGTTGATTGATCGTACGAAAATGCAGTCCTTAAACCTGTATGAGCACTGAAAGTATATGAGTGATCATTAAATTTTCTCTTTCTTTCAATTCACAGCTTGTGACTAAGGGCTGTGAAACAGTGGAGATGACTCTGCGTAGGAATGGACTGGGTCAGCTAGGTTTCCATGTAAACTATGAAGGCATTGTGGCAGACGTCGAGCCCTACGGCTATGCATGGCAGGCAGGACTGCGACAGGGTAGCCGGCTGGTGGAAATCTGTAAGGTGGCTGTAGCCACTCTGAGCCATGAGCAAATGATTGATCTTCTGAGAACATCGGTAACAGTGAAGGTTGTCATTGTCCCTCCATATGAGGACTGCACACCACGCAGGTAATAGCTACTTTTGGTCAGAAATTATTTGGGGGAAGTTGGGGGGTGGGGGGAGGATGCCACCAAATAAGTGTTAACTCCAGAAACCATGGCACAGTTTTAATACAGCATCTGGAATTGCAAAGTGAAAGAAGGGGGCAGGAAAAATCGCCAATATTCTGGGCACCACAAAATATTCATTGAATTCCGCAGTTTAATAAGATGTCTGAAGAGCCATATGTATCCTTTAAACTACACATGGAAATCAAACAACTTTTAGTTGAGAATTGTGCATTTGTGATGCATCAAAAATAATTGTACATTTCCCTTCCTGCTTTCCCATTTGTTGATAGTTTGCAGTATCTGTGGATGTAGTACTTGAAAGCTGTGAAGAGACATATACTTTTCTTCTTTCACAAATAAGTAAGGCTGTAAATTACTAAAGTCTGTCAAATCTATGGATCTGGCCAGAGAAACTGCTGCAAATTGCAATTCTTTACTCAGTAATAGATCTTGCTGCCTCTGTCTTGCTTCCAATCCTTGTTAAGCTTGAGACTTGTGTCAACTGTATTATTGCTTGCACAGGTTTTAAATGTAGCTTGATCAGAAATAACTATAAACCTATGCTTTTTTTTCTAAGTTGGACATTAACTCTCTGCATTTTTCCTGAACTCATACTACCTAGAGCTTTTTATAATTTTTACTCTTCCCCTCTGAACTCTGCAGTTGTCTGTAGTGTTCAGCCACATCGCTGAATCTGATTCCTATGTTCTTGGCATCGTATCAATTTCTTGTAAATGCTATATGATTAAAATGGAATGATCTCTAACAGACTAAATTTGCCTAGTGGCTAGCTCAAGGTTGATGCTAGATTTACCAAGAAGAAGCACTTACTGTTACCAAAGTTCAGTTAAGTTCCTTGTAGTCACAAACTGAGAGAGGGTTCTGCACTGCTGTTTTCTAATCAGGCAGTATCTTCGTAGGGATAGGTCATAAATCTTTGTATAGTTAAGAACATTGGAGCTGAACTTAAATGCACATTTATTACATCAATATGAAATTGTCTCCAAGCAAAGACCTTGTACTTGCATAAAAACTGGAAGAATCCATATTTGTTTTGACTGTGAGCCATACTAACTCCTGTTGTAACTAGTTGCAGAGAGGAAAGGAGTTTTATTTGTCCCCTAGTTGTCAATGGAAAATTGAATACATCAGGGATTAAAATGAGCAGTGGCATCAGGTCACCCATAAGGTATTTGGAAAGCTTTTGTACAGTATTTAGGATCCCAAGCTAATGGAACATTCAGCTGTAATCATAGCGAAAGGATTAGAACAGAAAAATCTGTGTGGAAAGCACAGATCCTATTATTTCTGAACTAAATTAAGTACAACCAAAAGCAGGCTTAGTGTTAGTGTATCCATACTCACAGCAGGAAGAGAAATTACTGCAGTTCAAGAAACACTGTTCTCAGCAGCAGTGGGTTTTGTTGTTGTCTTGTGGAGGGCAAATGTTCATAGTACGTTATTACCCAGTTTTATAAAATTTTATAAAAGCAACTGTTTATCCTACTTGCTTTTTCCAAAATCATTAAGGTTTAGGAACTGTCTCTCAAATTTGTGGCTATCCTACATATATTGCTGAAGATTTGGCTTAAATCTTTGCACAAAGCAGTATCTCTTCTGGCAATCACTTTTTCAGAACTTGAGTCCTTTCACTGTGTCCTCTGGAGGTCACTTAGTGTTTCTACTACAGTAACTTCTACAGACCATAACTAAAAGGAAGATCTGTTCTGCTTGGTATGATACATTCACATGAGAAGCAGTTCCTATCCTAATAAATTGATTGACATAAAATTGGAGGAGGAGCAGGGGTGCAGTTAGGTTAGGTGACTTGCCAACAATTAGATATGCAAGGTCAGTAGCAGATAAAAAATATATCCAAATAGCCTGATTCACAATCTAATGCCCTGCACATAGGCAAGCCTCGTTAAGGTTTTATCTCTGCTAAAAGATAGTCATTAAAACTTTGCTGCTGACCTCATTTGGAGGACTGCTTGCTGACCTTGAAGGTAAAGAGACAACAACTACAGGGAATTGTGTATTCTTGCTTCTCCAACTGTAACTGTGTCTACAAAAAAAGAGAAACCCAAACAACTGAAGTATAATCACTAGGAAAAGAACAGCAGATAAATGAAATGTGTAGAGAGAAGGGGTTGGAGGGGGGAGGTATCTGCATCGTAGTTAGGTAGTGAGTTTGCTTTGAAGACGAATTTCCTGATCATCCCCATTTACCATGCAGCATTTCACATCACACAGACTGATTTCCTTTCAGGTGAAGCTGAAGTACCCATGCTTCAGAAGTACTCCTCGTGCCTTCCAACTGCTAATTTAATTTACAGGCCAAGGTTGGGCTTAGACCAAAGTAAAACCCCAAAATGTGCGTATTGTGGACAGCAAGACATCAGCACCAACTGTTTCACTCCATCTATTCCTATTATCCTCCAGAACTTGTTAATGTCAGCATAGCCAAGCAACAGGTTACTTGTTTTGTTTTATATTTTAACTGATGCTGATAGTTCTCAACATTAATAGCGTAATCACTTAAAGGAAGAGCTAAAAGTAGAAAATTTTGCACTGATTGTTTACACAGCATAACATTCTTTTCTTCCCCATGGGAAAATGATGTGTCTAGGTAAGCAAAGTAACCGCAATAAATATTTCATGCAAATAAAGCCATATACATTTGTAAAAATTATCCTAACCAGAGCTGAAGGCACATTTACCTCCCACATCAGTCTAACATATTATTTAAAATGTATGCAAAAGTTTTCCGTGCATCTTACATGAACTGTGTTAGCTTATGTCTTTAGTCCAGTTTTTATGCTGCCTTGTTCCTGCACATCCTTAGGAAGTGCAGGGGCAGGGGGGTGTTGGCATCTACAATTACTAGCAAGTGTTTTGTTTTCTACTAGGGAAAATACCTTTCTAGCAGACTTTTTGGCTTTTATAGCACAGTAATCAGATGAATAGTATCAAAACTTGTTAAATACATGTTTATAAAGTCATGCATCTTCTCTTTCACAGAATTGGTTCAGCTTCTGTCTTCAGATTTTTATCCTTGTGGACAGGATGTATTTGGTTTACTTTTTATAGCAATGTTTCATTTTGTTTTTTTTTCTCTTTCCAGGAGTTCTTCAGAAAATTACCGTATGCCAGTGATGGAGTACAAAGTGAATGAAGGAATGTCGTATGAATTCAAATTTCCCTTCAGAAATAATAACAAATGGCAGCGAAATGCAGGCAAAGGACAGGGACCACATGTGGCTCAGGTACCATCCCAAATTCAAAGTCCAGTAACATCTAGGATTGGCTCAGGGAAAGGAGAAGGGAAAATGGCACCCCCAGAACGAGCAGCCAACATCCCCCGAAGCATCTCTAGTGATGGGCGCCCATTGGAGAGCCGGAGGTACGCATCTTCTTCACAAATTGCTTTTTATTGCTGCTCAGAATCTTGTCTGGAAAAAAGCACAATAGATTTATCTAGGCATCTAAAGACTGCTTTTTATCTTGTTTTTAATTAGTCAAAAGGCAATACGAGTATGAACGAAACATAAGCCAAAAGGAAATACCTTTGCTTGGCATGACTAACCACAAATGAAGTACTATTGGATTGATAGGATATGTTTCACTGTGTTGGATGGTAAAATTCCTATATTGTTATTTAGTCTTTACAATCAAAGTTTGAGATCTAAATGTTCCTGAACCTCTGCATTTTGAAGAAGTAAATTAAAATTCATAGTTTGTTTATAGGCTTGGTGGAATATTCTGCAGCTCCTGAGGCAGAAATAGCATTTAACAGGTTGTTCAGCAAGGGAATTCTGACCAGCACAGAAAGCAGATTTATCTGATTGGGAAGCTTTCAGACTTCTTATGCTAGAGGATAGATTCTTATGTTTGCATTTCTCTAGAGTTTGGGGTTTTTTTTTGTTTGTTGTTAAATAAGAAAGCAAATATTATTTGGAAAGGTATCAGGCGCACCCTGTCACAGTATTTTCATTCTTTCATGAAAAAGATTTATTTGATAATTCTCAAATGAACTGTCATTGTTTTGATTATCTGTACAAATCTGTTGGTGTCTCTACATTTACAAACAGATATTTTGAGGGAAATAAGCTCACGGCTTGTAGCTCTTGTTTTGGACAATTCCTTATGAAAAAAACAAAAAGCTGGGGAAAAAAAAAGGCAGACAAATTCTGATCATGCTTTACATTACTGAAAAATATAAAGCAGTGGAAATAAGATGCATAGTGTAGAAAATTTAGAAAGGGAGTTGTAATGAATAAAGTTAAAACATTTTTCAAATCCTTAAGAACTGGGAATAGAAAATACATCTAAAGATGGTACAGCCCAGACCAGAAAATTACGAAGGTGAAACTGAAATTTCTGTATAGACCACCTTATTAACCAATGAAGCTAGTTGTTAAGGGCTTGATTTTCTTACTTTATTTTTCACTAGATGCTGTCATACTTCTGCACTTAAGCTGGTTACAAGGTGTGTCCCATACCCCCACCACACCCCCTTGTAGCTTTGTGTAAGCTCCTTTGATACACGTTTAAAGCTTGCATCACTGGAAAACTGGCAACTCTGAAAGCACTGGTAATACATGTATATATATGCGGGTATACATATACATTTTATTTTTGTTCTTTGTTTGATATGGTTGTACCTGAGGAAGGCTGCAAAAGCCAGTGAGACAGTGGACTTAGTTCTCTCTCTAATGATATATTTGGACCAAGATAAAAATTGCATGGCTTAAAGCCATATTTGCCTGTTATAGTTGGAGACAGGTAGATGATGAGGTTGAAGGAATAGGAGTAGGTCTGTTTTTTTGTTGTTTTTTTCCTCTGTCCAGCGCTGTAGAATCTCACCCTGTAGTTATGGAAGGCATGGTAATACCTGGGCAAAGTTCCAGGGAGTGGCAGAACATTAGATTCAGTTGAGGTGCCATTTTTTTTTTCATAAGCTTCCGTCTCTTAATGGTACTAACTAAAGAGTTTAGTCCAGAATCTGGATTTGTTGGTTCCATTCCTCGTGCTGAGGAGGGTGAGGCCTTGACTGCGCTGAGAGTTGTGGTATTGTTAACTGTGGTTTTCTTGTGCACAAAAATCCACGTGGGCAACACAGCACACCTAAAGCATCCAAGATTTATCCAGTCACTGGATGCTTCTAGAGATGAGTTATGGCCTGACAAATGTTTTGAAAAGGGAAAATTATATTTCCATATACTTAGTATTTGTTTTCAAAAAGTGAAGCTTTGACTTTCCATTTCCCTCATTTTCATTTTCAAACCATGTAGCTGTTTTTTTTTTCCCTCTAGACATTCTTTAAGTTTTTTAATTCAAAAAGGGTTCTCTTGGATTTTTTCATCCTGAAATGTATATTACCAAAGTAGCTTTTTATTTTGGCAGGGTCTTTTTTTGGATGCCTGAAAAATGTCTTCTCTCATACCTGTCTGCTCTGCTAAACATGTTAGTCTTGGCTGGATCAAGTTTAAATATAATAGCAGCTGCATGAGGTTAATGTATTTCCAGTTAAAGTGAAGAAAAATACAGTTGTGTCATTTTAAAGGAATACTGGGAAAAAAAAAGGCAATAAGCTCACTCCAAGGCTCTCGTTCTTATCTTCTCTGCACAACAAAAGCAAGCTTTGCATTTTAGGAAGCTCAGATACTTGCATTCTTACTGTGTAAAATCTCTAAAATGAACCAAGATGAGATTTTCATAGCCCTCTTAACAACTGTCTCATTTGATTTTTTTTTTTTTTTCCACCACTAACTTTTTAGTACTTTTCAAAGAGTAAAGATCACATGTCAGCAGGTGCTGGCATGTGTCTGCATATTTCTGGTGTGGGCAGCAACGATGGTGCTGTGCTTTGCTTTGCTCCCCATGACTGTTCCTTGCTCAGCTCTCCATTGGTTGGAGAAATTGATGACCAAGGGTAACCTGGTAAGGTGGGTACCCGAATCTATACTGGTGGTCCCTGTGATCTGATCCAGTAATGGCCCTTTAATTAACACAGCTTTAAATGTGGCCCCATTGTATACATTGTATACACCATCCCTCTCTGCAGTATTTACTTGCAATTGAGCAATTTTAAGGGGCGGTGGAAAAAAACACCTGTCAGTGAAAAGAGTATTACTGAGAATTTTTCTAGGGTAGCTTGTGGTTTATTTTCTGTCTTCTCTGATGGTGAAGGTAGGAGGTGAGGAAACAGTGTATCCAGAGGGTCTCAGTCATGCCCAAGGAGCCCTGGTGGCCTCACATGCCCTCTGGGCATGGGAGAGGGCAGTGATAGCGCTAGAGCACCAAGTGGGATTGCAGATTTACCTGTTCATCTCAAAATAGGCAAGTTTTTCATGGATCACTGGAGTACTTGTCTTAGTGATATTAATCTAGGTCATATTTCTGCTTTTTTTTTGTTTCAGCTTTCAAGGCAGCAATTCAACTTGCATCACTGTGAACTTTCTAGTTCTCTTCTCCATTATGCTTTCAAAACATTTGATTGTTTAAACTGACACTTGGTCTTGGCCAGGGTCTGTGACTCGTCAGGATTTAGGGATCCCCGTAAGCTGTGTAAGCACTGCTCCGTGGGCTCTGCTCTGACCCATGACGTGAGAACCACTCTGCATTCCTCTTCTGCCCCACTTCTTGTGTTCCCATTTGCAGCAATGTCCAGTCCTGCTCAGCTCAAAGATTGGGGCTGACTCATTTTCCTTCTTAACCAGTCCACTGGTGCCTTGCTAGTGAGAGTCTGAGCTCAAATTATCACCAACCTTACAAGCAGTAATTTTATTTTTATATAAAACACCCTATCATTCTACTGGTTGTGACTTACTTTTGTCAGCCATCTGTCAAGAAAACCCATGAGAGAGTCACAGAAGTGTTACAGGTCCTGATTATGGCTCATTAGCAAAGCTGTGCAGATAGCCTGTATTTCCTTACTACCATTAAGACTTCACTTTCCAAATGAAGGTGCTGCCTAATTATCAGTGGGGCTGGAAATTTACATATGAGAATCAGTATCAGTCAGTAACTTCAGAAATAAATTATAGCTATACCCTCCATTTTAATCTTCAGCTGTGGTCTAAATATCACTAGCTATCATTAGTGTTTCTTCAGTGCCAAGCCTGAGTTGAGACTTGTTGATGTTTGACTGATTTTAGTATTTAGTTGTTTGAGACTGAAGCTGACATGTATCACTCCTTGCTTCTGCTGTTGACTGCACAGTCTTTGTTGACTGAGCACGGTGCAGTGACAGTGGTGACAGATACACACCACTAAGAAACAGATAATGGCATGGTTTGTGATCTATATCTTAAGGGACACGGCAGCTGAGAAGCACATACTGTATTGATCTTTGTGGCTCTTTGAGCTTTGAATCTCAGATGGTTTTTGGAGCAAGCACTGCTACCAGTTGTACAGAATTGCAGGTGAATGCTATTGTTAGCCTTAGCTGAAACAGGTAGAATTTCTGAGAATGAAATAGAGGCATCGTAGCATTTCTGATATATCAGGCCTTACATGATGTAAGTGTGACTCTTTTTGAATTACCTGCTAGTGATATTTGACTGATGATCACTTTGCGTAGCTATAGTCTCTAAATATGGATACTGAGTGAAACAAATTTAGATTTTTGCCTTTGTTATTTTCACTTTAGCTCATTTAACTATGTTAAATAAAAGCTGCAGTATCAGTCCTGAGAACTAGAGCATTTCATTTTTGTATCATATACACAAAAACCTCTTAGCCTACCTAAGGAGCTGCTGTTGTAGGCGGGAGAGTAGCTTCCTTGACAATCCCTGATTGAAGGCGGACAAATGCCTAACCAGCAGAGTACTTAAATTTGCCTGTATTGAATTGTCTCCATGCATCCAACTCACTAGTTTATACTTAAATTCTCCCTGTTCCTCATAGTATAGTATCCTGTCTCCTTGAATATATTCATGATCGATGTGCGTGCATGTTTGTAGTAGCAGGAAAAATAATCAAAATCTTTATACATCTTAATATAAATCTCTAATGTTACTGTAATATTAAAACTGAAAAAATCTAATAATATAAATGCAGTAAATTCCTTTCACATTAATTAGTCCATGTGGGACACTGTATACTATAGCCAAGAATAAGTATCAGAGTAAGACATTAAGGAAAGCAACAATAAACCATGTATATATACGAAGTATGCCAGAGATAATATTGTTGGAGAAGATGTAATTTTGGAGCTTTATTTATTTATTTTCCCCTATCACTATTTTGAGTTTGTTTCATACTGTTGGCTTCCAGACTTTGATTTGCTGTGCAGTTTTATTCAGGACCCTTTTGTAAACATATTTTTGATATTTCCTTTGATTAAATTACAAGAATTTCTTTAAGCAGAGGACATCTGCCTCATTCAGTTCACACAGTAGATGCAGCTCATTAAAGAACAGCTATTTAATATTTTATTTTCCTCTTCATTACTCCATCCCTTATTTACTGGATGGTATTCAAATCCCACTGTAAAGATGCAATTATTAATTCCACTCTAAGCTTTACAGTGGTGCACATTATTATAGTTTCTGAGTGCTTCATGAGTATTAATTAGAGTTAATTTTCAAAACTCTTGTGTGAGAAGAGATGTCTTTGGACTTCTTCAGATTAAGAACAAAGGTAGAGAGAGAAATTATGTTCTAATCATTTGGTATGACTTATTTTGGGCATCTCAAATTTGGAAGTGTGCCCAGCATTGTTAATATTTTATATATTCAAATTATAGCCTCAAATTAAAGCTTCAGCTGCTTTGGTAAGTTTTCGGCACAGAAGTAAATCAGGCCTCAGAATCAAATAAGGCCTTTGAGAAACTTGCAATTAGTGACAATGAATGAAAAATTGTCTTAAACAAATACGCCAGTGGTCGTACTGGAATGCTGCAGGAAGTGCAAGATGAGAATTCAGCGTGTTAAGTCAACATGGAAATGCCTTGACTGTAAGGCCATCCCTTCTTTTCTGTCAGCCTGTGCCTCCTGCCTGTCTGAGCTGTGCAGTTCTTGTAGAAGTTCTAGGACAAAATAAAACTGCATGGGCAAGAAGGGACCAGTGTATGATCATATAATTAAAGACTGTCCTAGGCCGTAGGCGCAAGGCATGCTAGACTGACATTTTCCGTTTGACGTATATATTACGTACGTATGCAAGCTGAAGACCTAGGGAAAATTACAGCAAATGACACGGAAATTAATTTATTAAGAGCAAGATGGATGCTTTTGAAGTCTCTGTCATACCAACCAAATAAACATACACCCATCCCACTCACTGTCTTCACAAAAGATGATTTTCTTCCCATACTTGGCAAGACTCGACCAGTCCTTTCAGGATGAACGAGATCTGTTAGAACTAAATCAGCCTTGGTATAATCCCAATTCAATTGACTGCAATGTAATTGTGTCTTTTTAATGCAATGGACGCTTGGCCTATTTTTAAATTCAATTATGGAACTCATGCACTTAACCATTTTGGAATTTCTTCTCAAAGCTGTCTTTTGAAACAGATAATAGCCTGTTTTAGTTTGTTTTTTTTTTAATTATAAATAAAAGACAAGCACAGAATATCTTAACTACAGGGGCATACTGCTAACAATACTCCTTTTGTCTTGGGAAGTGCCTTTCATCAATAGATTTCAAATCAGCTTAAAAAGTCGATTCGAACTAATTTACTCTAAAGTTCTTTTGTCTTATTTTATATGTTTCACATAAATAGGGAAAGACATTTCATTTTATGCTCTATTGTGAACTGTACCAGTAAAATGCATTGCTGCTTTAAATAATAGGATGTCCTACCTAACTGGTTGTTCATTGCTGCTGTTCAGGCCACATTTATAGCAATTTTGTTTGCCCTTGAGGTCTTTCATCTTTGTAAATGAGTTATAACTCCATGACACAGTTCTGAAAACTTGACGTTCATTCTGAACAGTGCTGTTACTATTTGTTAAGGCACAGGAAATAAAGAAAAGGCATAGATGAATCTGAAGTGAAAATGTATGTATTTTCCAACAGGAAATCATTTTACAGAAATTATTGAAGAAGTAAAGGGTTTCCTTGCAATTAATACTAAATTAGTATTTGTGGAAAAGGTCATATTTTTAAACTGTTTTGCTCTACCAGCATAACTTAAATGTGTGTGCTTATATAGATGTGTGAATGCTCTTGAAAGCACATATTTTTGTTTGCCAAACTGTTTTTTTCTTTATAAGAGTGCCAATGGGAAAATGAACTGCTTGGCTCACTGCTCCCAAGTTTCCAACTTTTGAACTGTTTACTTTGCAATCAAATATTTCAGAATTGTTGCTTGATAAATGTGAGATAAGATAAATTCAGTTCAGTAGACTAGAAAGGAATTACTGAGTTTGGTGTGGTCCTTGTGATGGAAAGGAGTTGGATCATTCCTTTCTTGTCTGGGAAAAAGAGTTACTGCTTATGATGTGTACTTTATGAAATTCCAGATGAGCAGCATGTTTGGTTCAGTCCTATTGCTCTTTCCTCTTTTAAGATTTAGTTAGTTTACTGTTTTTTGGCAAAGTACTGAAGAGAACAAATGCACATTTTTTTATCTGTCTATATGTATTTGGATACACATTTACTTGAATATACACACATTAGTCAGTGCTGTGCTTTTTTGAATTTTCAGAAGAGTTTTTGTACTTTAGAAGTTCTTAAAATACCATGGTGAAAGCAGATTAAAATCTGCTGGTTGTTTACAGATATAGATTAAGTGTCTAGGCTAAGATCTTGTAAATCCCTGGATGCAATTTGTGTACTGAGACAACTATCTGTGTTTTATTAAAGTAGATATGCACTTTTTTAATGTGTAAGTTACAGTATTTTTCTGAGTTAAAATGAGTAAAGATTTGCATTCACAGTAGAATTTGTTCATGCGTGGCATAATTCAGTCTTCTTAGATTGCTGCAGGAGTACTAAATGGCTTCAGTCACTACTCAGTTGAATAAAAAACTAACAGCACAGAATTCAGTTGGGGTTTGGGAAACAAAATGCACAAATGAGAAATGATCTAGAAAAGACTTCAACTGCAGAACAGGATGTACAAGTTGAGCAGTATAAGCATTCTGCCCAGATGCATGTGTTGAAATTGTAGCCCGTTTATTTGCCGTACTGTTATTCCAGCAGGAGAAAGCTTCATATGACTCAGGTCTGTATTTTCAGCATTCTTGTATGTTTTATATGAGAATGTTAAGTGTTTAGGGGGGATTTAAAGATGTGTATAAATAATGTTACATTTTTAGGCCTTGTGCTTTAATGTGGACAAGTTTGGTGGCATAGCGCTTGATACTCTTGGAAGAGTTTGTGTAGACAACTTTAAATTCCAGGCAAGAGTTTGTTTTGAGAAGTAGAAATAGATCACACTGGTATTTGGGTGAGGAATGTCATGCTTCATTATTCCTTATCAATTTGCAAAAACAGGTTAGGACTTTAGAAACTGTGATACTTTCCTAGTTGGTGCTGGGATTTCCTCCCCCGTCCCCACTTGCCTCTCTTCATTTACTCCCCAAAACAACGTTTTTATAGCTAATTTTCCTCAGTTTCCGCAGAGAATAGGTTAATAGGGGGAATGCGTCTAATCTTTTGATTGGCACTGTTTCTGCTGTCTCCATGATATCATGTTCTTCGCTGATGTTACAGTTTGCATTAGGTAGTCCATCGTGCTTTGCACTGCGTTACTGCTGTTTGGAATTGTTGATTTGACTGGTTCCTTTGCTTTAAATAGGTTGTCTCCTGGTTCTGATGTCTACGTCACAGTTTCATCCATTGCCTTAGCAAGGTCGCAACAGTGCCGCAATTCTCCAAGCAACTTATCAACCTCAAGTGAGACTGGCTCTGGTGGGGGCACATACAGACAAAAATCTATGCCAGAAGGGTAGGCACTAGACTTTTTTCATATTCTTTTTAGGCAGTTTTTTGTTCTCTGTTCCATTTGTTGTAATGTATGTTAAACTAAAGGAGCGCTTACACAGCCTCCTGCCAACTGTTCTTTACACACATTAAAACATGTTTGTTTTCAAATATCACTGTCATGCTTTTTGGAAGTCAGATTTTTAAATCCCTTGCTTCCATCTTTTCCCTTTACACCCTAATCTCTCTCTCTGATCCTAGTCTACAACAGAGCTCAGGCTGAGAGCTCATAAAGGAACCTTTATGTATTTAAAAATCTAAAGTAACAATATTGGTTTCATGTTGCAAATTTCTTCATTTCACAGGTTTAGATTCTAAAGTGAAGTAAGTAAGAGGTTTAGGACTTTGCAGTCTATGCTAGTAGTTGAAGCAAAATAGTGATGACTGCAGCTAAGACTTCAAATGTGTGGGCACAAAGGTGTTACATAATCCGCAGCTAGTATTTTTTTCCACATATTCATACTCACCCTGTTTTAAGGCTCTGTCATCCAACTTTCCAGAAATCTTCGAACTGAAATAATCCAATGTCAACGTAAGGGGGCAATTTGCAGAGGAAGAAATGAAATCTGTATCATTTTCAGAGAACACTGAAAGAAGCAATAAATCAAACATCTCTAAGTAGGGAAAAAAATAATTGGCAGTAAGAGAGCTATCTACCACATTCCAAATTATTTCCTATAGAGAAGAGAGTGGGCAAAACTGTTCACACTTCAAGGCTTTCCTGTGAACTCTTGAGTACGTTGCAGGTCATTGTGTGTAATTCATTCTATTTGGAGTCTTTTATAAAGTAGAATATCTTTTTCTCTATTTAAAAAAAAATATCATTAGTGAGATTAAAATATTGTCAAGAACTGATTAGCAAAATCCACTTCTTTTTTTTTTTTTTAAAGCACAAGCCCGTCTTTTGCCTGGTTAGGTGCCTGTGAAGGGACAATGCTCAGTGTCAGTCCAGAGAATGCTGTTCTGTGTTTAAGCAAGTGCTGCTGCTTCGTCCAGAGGACTGAAGATTTGTCCTGCACATATTCTCCTTGTTAGCTCAGTTTGAGGTTTTCAGAGGAAGCCATCTCTTCTCTGTTGCATGCCTCCATGAAAGCCTTGATTTGTGAGACTATCACTAGTCAGGCCATTAAGTTTGTATTAAAGTCCTAGGACATTAGATTTGCTTTTAACACATTAAACTTTGCTGTAAGGAAACTAAATGGAAGCATGTCCAGAGCTCTGCAGCTGGGAAGAGCACTTTAACCTCTTTATACGCTGCATACTCCTGTCTCATTCCCGTCAGCAGCACTTATGTGTTTTCTTGAATTCTGAAGAGCCAGCTTGTGCTCCCAATATCGTCTGCTCTGTTCCAACTACATCATTTGCTCTTTAAAAAAAAAAAAAGTGATGTTGCCATATGTCCATAGACCATTGTAACCATAACTGCTTGAGTAGGAAGGGATTTTCACACATGGGATTTTTGTTTTGAATTGGCCTCATAGCACACCAGCACCCTTCCCCAGCCCTTTTCCATCTTTCAGGTTAATTATACACATATGTTCACTGCAGTATTCTGTGAGCTTTTGGCAAGTTCAGCAAAGAGATGTGTCCTAGAAGTCTTGTATATACAATCTTTTTTTTGTTTTTGAAGTTTAATTCAGTCCAAGCAAAGAATATCGTAATGGAATAATGAAAGAAGTAATTAATACATGAAATTTGGTTTTCCACATCGGATGCTTTTAAAAAAAAAAAAACCTTATCAAACTCCAGGGGATATGACTGTTAAATTCTGTTCTTAAAGGAAAAGCACTTTGCATCTCATACTGACCTTATACACATGAATTGTAATTTACTCAGGAGTTCCCAAACATTATCTACCAGGCTAAAGAGAAAGCATGAAAAATGTCATTAAGAAGGAAACTTTCCCTTGCCTCAGTAAGCAAAGTGGTATCTGTCATATTGTTAAGAAAATCACTACAGTTCTTTGTGCATCTTCTGTTGAGATTCATCTGAAAGACAAGATTCTGTGCAGCTTGGTAGAGGTGTCTGATGTACCAGGAAGAGTTGGTCAGAGATTAACTCGTAATATATTGTTAAAATATGGGAGAAATAGTAGCGTTCAATTGCTGAGAAGCCTGGAGTAGGTACCTGGCTGAAGAGGCACCATGGCCTGAGGTTAATCTTCCTGAGGTGAGGCTCCAGTGTGTTCCGGGTATGCCAGTCCCTGAGATTTGCCAGTGCAGGAAATCTTAACTGTATAATTTGCGTGTACATTTCTTTCTTGTTGCATGATATGACAGATTTGAGCAGTTTGTGAAACTTAAAATGACTGGAAACATGCATATGAGTCCAACCTTTATCAGACATCAGTAAGAGCAGTAATTGGTGCCTCGTCTAGATTATTGGTCCGTATCCTGACTTGGGTATAGTCCAAAACTTCACTGCCTTCAAGAATGTCCAAATTGGTCTTGATGTATGTGTGTGTTTCGTATACTCGTGCTGAGTTTACCTGAAGGTATGTATATGTAATAAATGATAGTAGAATGTAAAGAAAATACTGAAATAAGGAGTTTCTTCTTAAGACCGTATATTAAAAAAAAAGTATATTCAAGCAATTTTCCTGGTTTTTTAATCCAGATTGATTTCTACTTAGTTTTTTGATTCCTCCCTGCACACCCTAATGGGCTATATATTTAAGCAGCATAGAATATAGCACCACCTGCACTTATTATTCCCACTTTTAAATAGCCCACTTCACATAAAAAAAGAAATCCAAAGACGCTTCTTGTTTTTCAATTAGTAGAAGAGTGTTTTTAATGAAATAAGGTTAGCAACATGGTGGTTTTGTTTAATCTAAAAGAATATTGCACATCATAGAACATACCAAATGAAAAATAACTGTTTTCATATATGTGTACATATGGGCTTAAGGTAAGAAGAGAACGTATAGAAAGTAAAATATGGATGCAGCGCAACTTGGCTATACTAAGATTTCTTGGATTTTTGGCTTTTTCTTTTACATACCAACTTCTAAGTTCTTCATTATGAAAATACACTCTTCCCAAAATTCTTCACAAGTTTTAAAAGCTTGGAAATTATCTCAGGTCAGTATTTAAAGAATGTTGGCTTTTAAAATGTTGTGTTTAGGCTTTTTATGCATTTATTGAATTGGTATTGAATTCATCATGTTTAGGTATTTGATTAAGTGAACTTCTAGCTGCAGTCAGTGTATGGAAAAGGAAAAGCCCTACCCACATAATGCAATTTCAATTTAAAGTGTTTGTATTCAGACGGCAGGTGTATCCAGATGTTCTCCACCTTTTTATTCATCAAATCATATGTTGGCTATGCCAGGGAGAGATGAAAAAAGGAGGTATGGTCATGTTTGGGTAAAATTTAGAAGGCCCTAGTTCAAATTTTGAGATTTTGGAGCTGCACTGGATGTACACACGTGCTCCAACGGCTAGTCTTTAAAGGTGGGAGTGTGATTTTGTTGTTCTGTGTCATATGGTCTTTCTCTGATGGGTTCATTTGAGTTAGGTAAGTACAAGAACTTTCAGAGGGTCACCGCATTGAGCTAGTTCTGATAGTTTGGCAGATCTCTGTTTCACCTTAGAGGTCATGTGGGCAGTCTGTAGCTAGTAGTGTGAGTAGAAAGCACAGTCTGGGGTGTTTTATTTTCTGTTATTATGTTAGGCACTGAGGGCTAGAGACACTCCTTGATATATAGAGAATATATCAGCTGTTTGGAATTCTGTTGAGTGTTACTCTCTATATGTAGAGGTTTGGGATTTTATATGTAATACAAAATTGTAGTTTTAATTCTTACAGACTTCGGCATATAATACATGTATACCTTGGTCTCTCCTTTGTCATAAGATTGTTCTGCTTGAGTTTACTTTTACCTTTATTGAGCTGTCTGAAATCCATCTGACTAATTTAACAGGATTTACACAGTCCATAGAACCCAGTTTTCTTTTGCTCTGTGCGCTTTCTTCTACAGCGATAGGTATGCATGCCTCCCTGCTTTCCTGCTACTGTATGTAGTTTGCACTAATCAACTCAAGTTATTCTGTGATCCAAAAACTTCACAGTTTACAGAACTCATACTTCCCAGGTTTTGGGGGTCCTTAACCAATAGTCAGCTTCATAAAATCTTAAAATATTTTTGGCAGTATAATATTGCTCCAGATAAATCTGTGTTGTTTGCATGTGTGTGTATGTGTCACTGAAGTGTGACCTTAATAATCTTTTGCTTAAAACCCAGGAAAGTGGCAGAGATCCATGGGATTTCCCTAATGAACCTTCTGATACTCACTTTGACTAGGTCTGGGGTAGCACTTTCCCAGTTAAAAGGATTCATCCTTGAAATCTACTCCCAGTAAACATACCTCATTCCCCTATGTGACTTTTATCCAAACTTTCACGCTTTACTCATTGTGGTCAATTTTCTGTAACCATTTATCTGTCTGGTCACCTTTCCTTGCAAATGTCTGCATAAGTGAAAGCCAGTAATGTTATTTCTGGGTGGTTTGGGTCTGTTTTTTGAATTCTATGTAGTGTAACCAGATGTTCTTGATCAGAAATGCTAAATAAATTAATGTGTACTTATCTTATGCATTAAAGGTACTAAATGGGTCCTGAGAGCTGCCACAAAAGTTAAATGGAAAAGCAATCGTACTATGCATTACTCTGCCCTGTTGCTTGACACTGGCTTCTTAAAAGTGTTCTTTTCCCTTTATTCTTATTTAAAATCACTGTCTGCTTTGTTTTTTGGGGTGTTACAACAGGTTTGGAATTAGCCGTAGATCCCCTGCTTCCATTGACAGGCAGAACACGCAATCAGATACGGGTGGTAGCGGCAAATCCACACCCAGCTGGCAAAGAAGTGAGGATAGTATCGCTGACCAGATGGGTAGGTAATTAATTCTTTACAATGAGCAAGTGGTGCTAACCACCAGGTGCCTTTGGCAATACTTTTCTCAGTGCAGAGGGAGAACCCTCTTAAGCACTGTATTTTCAGTGTCTTTGAAAGTTAACCTTGTTCATCAGGATGAATAATTAGATCTTGAGCATATACTTACTAGCTTCTGCAGTCTGTGTCCTTGAGACCTATGACTATCACCTGAGGAAGAACTCATTTCAGTTCTGCATTCGACTGTGGGACTAAATCTACCTTAATGTTTTTACCCTGAAACACTCTGTCCTTTTAGAAGCAGTTGGGCAGACACACTTATTAATTTGCCTTACTGTTGAGGACTTGTTTGACCTCGCCTGCTCTCCTGAGTGACTTAATTTAGTTTAATTTTTGCTTAGTTTGTCTGAAGTACTTGTGATGCTCTTTTTCAAATGGTGCTATATAAATGCAAATTGATTGTTTGATCATTGAAGCTATAAAAAAAAAAAGTATAAAATGGAAAAAAATATGCAATTAAAGTTTAAATAGTGAAGTAAATCTATAGCTTGGTAATCGCCTACCACCAGTGTATGCGTTTTCATTGCACTTGGCAATTAAGCTGTCAGCTGAGGGAACATATTAACTACATAAAACAGCTGGGTACTGAGGATTTGCATTGTTGAGCCTTTATTTGGAGTTTCTGCACATAGACCTTTTCCGTATAGGTATGGCTTGACTTGCGTGGATACCAATGAGATTGACACCAATGGAAATGTTGTGCTATCTACGAACAGTGTTGATCCCACATAATAAGCATGGTCAAAATTGCTAGATTGTTTTTGTTTTTTTTCTAACTTTGTTAACATAAATTAAACAATTCCATACCTTTTCCATCCTTGTGTATATATATATATATATATCATTTTGCTGCATCACAGCTCGTTACTTGTTCTATATAAATAGACTAGTGTTGAAAACAGAATAAAGTTCAGTGAATTTAGCAGGAGTTTTGTAAGGGAAATGTGATCGTCAGGTTCTGGAGATGTACTTTGTTCACATACCTTCACAACCTCAGTGAGCTGTGCCTTATTATTGAAACCATCTGTCAGTCCCTCCCTCACAACTCCCCCCATACTTCTTCTTGCTAAAGAGCTGTGATTATACTGATCTGCAGTTCTCATTTTGACAGAATGGTTTTTAATCGCATATGTTTTGATACTGTTGTGATGGTAACGACACATGTAAAACCGATCCTTTCCTCAGCATTACTTTTGCAGACCAACGGTTGTATGTTGATACTGGCACTGAGTGGAGGTGCCAGCAAGTTCTGTTCTAAAATGTCAGGAGTCACCATATTAGCGAAATAAATAAATAAGGCCAAAAAGAACAGGAAAAATTGTGTGGTAGGTGAGATGGCTCCGACATTTGGCAGAGACTGAGAAATGTGTACTGACATATAATTCCTATATTTTATCTCTTGTGTATTGTCCTGCATTCATAGAGTGCCAGTTGGAAGCTGCATCTCTGACTGGAGACTTTATTGCCAGTCTGGTGAATCTAGGTGAAAGTTTGGTTCTATGCCAAATAAGCACATTTCTGCTTGGGATAATCTGTATCAAGGTAAATAAGGCATTTGGTGCAGTGAATTCACACTCGCACCTTCCTGCCCACTTTTAGGTACAGAAAATCTTTATTCTTTGTGCACCAACACCACTTGTTACCACTTGCCGGGGGAATGAAGTTATTTTAAAAAAAAAAAGAAAAAAAAGAATTAAAAAGCTAGTTATGCTGCAGATGGAGACAAACCATAGCTGTACGGGGGAAAGCTTTAAAGAACTGCTAACTACAATGGCTGTTGTTAAGTACTTGATGTTCATAAGCACATACTCTATTTAAATGCAGCATTTCTAGAAATGCAAAATATTGCATAAGCACAGGAGAGAAGATCTATGGTAAGAAGTTACAACTAAGGAAGTGTCTTTTAAAATACTGTCCTTCGGCTCTGAGAAAGCAGTTGCATGCCTGAAGAGTTGTCTGAACATCCTCTAGACTCTCCGTAGTTATCTCCTAGCAAAAAATAAGCTTAATTGGCAAAGAGCAGTTCTTGACTGTCCATTTAAGATGAGTAATTTGAAATCAGTCCACTTTTACCCGGTTTAATTTAATAAGTATTCCTTTCTTTTGTACATCTATGCAGCTTCCACATTCACAGTCATCAGTTTTTACAGGAATATTGTGATTTCAAAAGATTTTGCTATTTCTGCAATTAGAAAATATTTATTTAGCTCACCTTAACTTTGGCTGGAAATATGTGTAGTAGTTGTACTGGAGAAAAATGTGTGAATTTAAGCAATCACTGTAAACTTTTGTTATTGTCCTGCCTTGCGTAGAATGCAATTTAAGGAAATGCAGCTCTTCAGATTTTTTTTTAATCTCTTGTCCACAGGCAACATGCATACAGACATACAATGTCAATACATTGTGAATATTCCTCTGTTTTAATGTTCTGATGCAGTGCTCTTGGACAATGGGGGCATGACACTGCTCAGGTTGTTCTGTAAAAGCCAGGATGGTGGCTGCAGACTTTTCATGAAGTCTTACTGATTTACGCCAGGCAGGAATGGGCCCTCACTTACGCACCTGTGTTTTGTCTCAATGTGTATTTTTCATTTGGAATGAATTTCTTATTAGACATTCAGAGTTTTTGGCTATTGGCAGTAGTGGGAAAAACTGCAGTGTAAAGTTAGATTACTCGTTTTCTTAGTTTGTTGCACTGCATACGCTCTTCAGTACATCATTGTATGCTGTATTGCAGAACCAACATGTCATCTCCCAGCAGTATCAAAAGTACTGCCATCCTTCAGAGAAAGCCCCAGTGGAAGACTGATGAGACAGGATCCTGTGGTTCACTTGTCTCCAAATAAGCAGGGTCATGTAAGTTATACTAAAAAAAAAAGGAATTATTTAATGTTTTGCTCTTGCTTCAAAACTCTTGATACCAGAAGTGTTGTTCAAAGTTATGTTTAGAGTGTCAGTAAAGACACAGACAGAAAGGAAAAAAAATCCTCAAGCCCTGTTCCCTATAAAACTATGGAGGAAGCAGTAGCGCAGATCTGTTACTTCCTGAACGTTACAGAGGCTAGGCAGGGCCTGCTAAAATGTTTTAGTTAATAAAGTTTTACTGACAGGTGAACAGCACTTTCATGTCTGTTATCTTGTGATAAAGAGAGGATTCGCAGGAGTTTACAAAGCTATTTCTGGGGCTCACACGTGAGACTTGAAGTTGACTAATAACATAGTGCATAGCAAGACTCAGAAAGCTGCTTCTCTGAAATAGACTTGTGGTCTTGCTTTTGTTTATTTTTTTTTATTTTCTCCACTTTCTTCATTTACTGTAACTATTAATTCCTTTCCATAACCTATCTCACACTCTGTTGGAAGAGTTCTTTTGAAAGGTCCACTGGAATCTGGCTGAAAAATGTCTTTCTTTTTTATTTGTATTTAATTTATGAACGGTAAATTCTGCCTTTCTGAATCCACAGAGTTAGATATGCACTCCATTTTGGAGACTGTCACTTCCTGATTTATATACAGAGAGGTTAACTGCAGTAGAGTTCATAAATTAGAAATGTCTTGAAAATTATTTGTCACAAGAACCAAAAAAAAGAAAATACCGTTTAAACTGTTGTCTGGTATGTGTCCAGTATGCTGGATCATTTTTTTTAATTTATCTGTACAATCAGCTCAAATATGGAGTTGTGTTGTGTGATTATGCTGAAAGAATCAGTCGCATTTATTTAGGTGTGGGAAAGTTTTTCATTGGTTCCTGTTATTTGCTCTGGCTTACTAGCATTCTTCTTTGACTACAATTCACAGTGTTTCTTTTAGATTATTAATTCAGAACAACACGCCTTTGTTCTTTTAAAACAAACAAATAAAACACCTGTCTTCATATTCTTAGGAGCACAAACTAGTTTTTATATTTAGATTGACCTGTTTTCCATGTGATGCATTTGACCATATAATGATGTAATACATACTTCATTAGCTTGTGTGCAAAATATAACAGTGGAATTACTAATGTTTGCATTCCTCTCATTTAGTCTTCGTTATTATGTAGACAGATGGATGGGGGGGAGTGATACAGTTCCTAATGGAGAGCAGTAACTTTAATTGGAAATAACTAGGAGTCTAGATCAACTTAATATTCCTCCTGTTTTTCTGTCAGTTCTTGATTTAGTATGATAAGAAATGTGGGTGCTGAGATTTCTTGCTCTAAGTATCAATCCATTCTCTATTTTCCCTCTTTTCCAGTGAGAGCAGCCTGTGTCAGTTTCGTAAAACTCTGTGGGTAGGCAAATAGGAAAAGTGGTTCTAAATGTCCTTTCCATCCCTTCCCTTATTCCTGGGCCCATCTCATCACCAAGCAAGTTTGCATAATGAAAAAACAGTTTTTCAGATGTGATTACATAGATGATCAGAGCTTAGAAATATTCTTTAGATGGAAACTAAAATTAATAAATTGAGAGGGATATAAATATTTCAAAGGTGAGCTACTAAGCAGTGATGAGTGTATGGCAATTCTTTCTGTAATGGGATATGCCACAGATGCCCACTGTGGAACTGAAAGCATTCAGTTTCTTCATAACAGCTGGCTGTAACCAAGGGCAGAACACAGAAACCAACCAGACACTGCCATGCCCCGATGGGACAATTTCAAAGCATTGCATGAAAGCTTCTTTTCTTGCAATTCAACCTTTTGGAAAACAATTTCAGAATAGTTAAATGACATTTCAGTGGTCATTCACAAAGGACAGTCCTGTTGAGGAGGAAATATACCTAGTGCAAAGGGGTAGGAAGAGCAGTGGTTGTTTTTTCCTGCCTTAGCCTTTTGATAGGCAAGTGGATTGTTGAAATAACGTGCGCGTTCTGTGGATTTGTTATGTATCATGTTCTAAAACATTGGACTCTTAAAATTAGAATATTTAATTATAGTAGCTATAAAACAGGTCAAACTGTACACAGCTCAGCCAGTTTCAGTGATCCAGGCTGAGTAAATTGTACTTGAAAGGAAACAATTTAAAGTATTTTGGGACAAAAGACTTTAAACAACTCTAGTTTTCCCTGCGTTGTTAAGGCATGGCGTCCACATCCCTCTGAAAGCTTCTTATGTGCACCAAGAACAGAGCACACACGTTATGTTGGAACGAAGTTTTTAGAGTTAGGCTCCTGAACATATCTGTCCAATACCTGAAGGCAGAAGAGTTCCTATTGTGCACGGGGACTTCTGTAACCCTTTCCTCCCTCTTCCATGGCCATATTTCTGAAATAAACCTACAAGTGTGGTTTATTTGTTTGTTTGTTTGTTTTGGATTGTTTCTTCTGTAGTCTGACAGCCACTACTCCAGCCATTCCAGCAGCAATACTCTGTCCAGCAATGCCTCCAGTGCTCACAGTGATGAGAAATGGTATGACAGTGGAGAGCGCACTGAATCGGAGCTGAACAGCTACAACTACCTTCAAGGGACATCAGCTGATAGTGGCATAGATACCACTTCCTACGGACCTAGCCATGGCAGCACTGCCTCTCTGGGAGCAGCAACATCTCCCCGGACAGGGCTAACAAAGGAGAAAGTGACACCACTGTGGCACAGCTCCAGTGAAGTGGTTTCCATTGCAGACAGGACATTAGAAAAAGAGAGCCACATAGACCGAAAGACAGAGTCTTCACTGAGTCTGGATATTCACAGCAAGAATCAACCAGCGTCCAATCCTCTAACAAGGGAGAACAGTGCTTATAGTCTTAGTGATGCCGTCTCGCATACAAGGTAATTTTCACCTCTTACGAGGTTGACACCTTCCACACTCATTTTCCAACTGTCATTCTCTAACCTGTCAAAAGTGAGAAGTGGATGTTAAGTTGAGGCTTCTATTTGACCAGTGACAAGTCTATTGACCAGTGTTTTGAGAGATCTTACTGTGCAGAGTGCTTATAAATTCTGACCAACTTTAGTCTTTGCATCTATTGCTGCATACAACACTAAGGAATGTCTTTGACAACATTTTCCATACTGTTGCTGTTAAGCAAGACAGACACATGCCTGATGCGTTCATAAGGAATATCTTGCAAGAACTGCAGTTCAAATACAACTTAGAAAGAAGATCAATCCCTTATAGTAATGCACAGTTTAATATAGGTTTCTTTTTTAGTCTTGCAAGTACATGTTTCAGATGTCTTTTTTTTTTTCCCACTAGTCTTTTTGTCTAGAAATCTTCTTTATTACAATCAATACTGAGAGCAAGTTGCTTGGGAGTGCTGGCATATAGACTTTAATCTCATTCTGCTGCAAGCTGTGGGTATGACACATTACAGTCATGTTCCCTCTTTCCCTCAGTTTTGCAGTTTGTAAAATTGGAGATACCAAGTATGCATATAAAGTGCTTGAACACCTCAGATGGAAGATACCCACTTTACAAGTTCATCAGAGCTGCTAGAGGCAGAAAATATTTTAGGCCAACTTCCAAACCCATTTTTGAAGAAATATTCAGTGAGCTTTTTGAAAAATGCTCAATGTCATGCTAACAAAAAGAAGAAAGAGGTTTTTTTCAGGAAGCTATGTGATCATCAAAATTCATTGGTCTTACAGAGCCTGATCGTTGCAATTTTATTTTTAAGGCACCTCTGTACAGCTAGAATACTTGTAGGCTTGAAGCCTGAAGCATATTTATCTATTCATTTTGAGCAAAGCTACATTTAGGCAAGGGTAGATGTTTATCAGACAGTTTAGCAGATCCTCATATAGTAACTGCAAATGGAGGTTGTCATAGAGACTGCAATGCAATGAACTGTCTCCATGTACTTTGTCATGGTGATTCTGACTAAGTAATCTATGGTCCCACTCTGATTTTCTGCCTCTTTTTGGTTGACCATTTTTGGCACTAAAGCCCGTATTCAGTTGGTGTAAATTCCATCCAAGTCTTTGAGGCTGGCATTTCCAGTAGCTATATATGCATGAAGGACTTGAACAAATCTATAGAAAACACTATGTAGAGGGATTTACTTAGAATTTAGGCAACCTTAGCACTTGCCCCTTTCTTGGCGTTAAAAATCTAAGTGGTAATCTACAGCGTTATAACTTTTATTTTAAGACATGCATGTTTATATGCCTTTCCTTTTGATGTTCATTAGAATTTACCAAATGCCCTGCAGTACTTGTCTGAATGTAACTAGTGGCAGCATTACACGTGAGATTTGCAGTAAAGTTGTCAGTGGCTTTTCCATTTGGAAGCATTTTTTGAGAAACAATTCAAAAAAGCCTGGAAAACTTATGTAACTTTGAAGCTCTATTGTAAAAGTGTGCCTAATGGGAATCTCATCTACATTTGAAGTTCTGGTTTGCTGTCCTCTGAGCACCAGACAGGGTTAGTTCAGTAAAAAAAAAAAGCAAGGAAAATTTAATAGAAAGAAATGTATCTTCACCCTGACAGCTCTTACCTTTGTCTTCCATGGATATACTTTGCAACTTGATTGTAAATTTAGGCTAAGATGATGGCTCATTATTTATTATATGATAACGTTATGTCTCAAAACGTGGTTATTTTCTGTGGTTGATTTGGTTTAATCTAACTGATGTTTCTGTAATGATACTGAAATGGTTCTCTACATATTTTTTTCAGGCTGTTGAAAAACTGGAGTCCCAAGGTTTTATGCTAAATAAAGTAGTCTTTCTGTTTCATTTAAAAATCAGATTTAAATGCAGATCTTTGCAAAGAAGAGGGGTAGTAGCAATTTGTAGAACACATGGGATATGATACTTGAGAAATGCTACAATCCTTGCACCCACATCATTTGTTCTGGTGGAGAAAAAGACAGACTGACTTTTACTCCTTCCTTATTTTACATTTTTGAAGACTAGAAAATGTGTTTGATGCCTCACAATAAAGCAAAGGCACAGTCTGGACTAAAAAGCTGTCATTTTGTTTCTCATAGTGTCCTCACTTGATGGTTACACGCTGAACAGCAGTGCTGATCTGAGGAGACCCTTGGTCTAGCTGTTTGCTCCCAACACTCCCATAGCTCTTTCTGTGCAGGCACAACAGCTTGTTCCAGGAGCTGATCAAGCCAAAACATAACAAAGCTAAAAAAGACTTTTTTTTTCACTCTGATCAGGTCACCTGTCCCATTGACTCCATGGCTTCCCAAACGGTGAGGCTGACCTCATAGCAGGGGCAGCAAGAGCATGGGAAAGAGTAGGCAGGGGCTTGTTAACCTGGTACTTCCAAAATGTAACCACAGATGCCTGCTTCAAGGAGAGGGGGAGTAAAGGATGATTCTGAACAAGCTACTTTTCATGAGAAATGAACAGCTTAATTGTTGTGTTTCTCTATCAGTGTCTAAATTGTTATCCTTTGCTGCTTCTCACTGCTTTACCTTTTCCCTGTGGGTGCCAGAATGCCTGCAGCATCTTTGGAGTCAGATTTCTGAGCAAGAAGAAAAGGAATTTGGCCCTGAAAAGAACTCAGTGACAAAAGAAAAGAAAATAGCCGCAAATTAGAGTGTTTGTGTCTATAGAAGACAGGAGCAACAATTAGTGTTCAGATCATTTGATGGTGCATAAAAGAACTTGTACCTGAGAATTGCTGGCAAAATGTAAATTATAGTGATTAACTTTTACAGCAGAGCTTCTGGCTGGGTTTTTACTTTTCTTCTCCACCCCCATTCCCAAAGTCCTTCCTGATGATTGTGCAGATTTCTCACAGCGTCCCAGGAGAGTTGCATTATGTAGGCCAGTAATTATACAGAATCGTTATAGCTGAATGTCATTAAATGAAGCCATATGCGCTGATGGCATGAATTCCCTATGAAAAAAAATAAAAATAAAACTTCATTTCCACCTAAACTATGTCATTTCTTATGTTCCTCTTAGCAAAACTAAAAGAAAAAGTACGGATATTTCTGATCCAATATATTTTCATTACTTACAATATTTTTAATATACATAATCTACAATGATTAAATAATATTTTACTTTTATGAACGACTCATCTGGAATTCTTGCAGATTGTCATGTAGTATCTGAATTTTTCCTTAATTTAATCCTTCCTGTCTCAGTACTCCAGTTCGGAACTGGAGTGGCAGAAGGCTCTCTCAGTCCTGAGACTGAAGACCGAATTCCTTCCAAATATAATCAAGCTGGTCCAGTTGTCTGTTACGGTATGAGGAATCTTCTGCATGCTTCCTGATGTCAAGTGCCATAGTAACTAACCGTCACTACCAGAGTGCTCCAGCTCCAATTTATTCTAGGATTCATCCAAATCCTGAAGCAGAACATCCTCCCAACATGCTATATTGTAAAACCACAGCTCAAAATATCAATACGCTTAAAAGAAAAGTATATTAAAAACTGTATGCTAATTTACTTGCTTATCTGCCAGGCTGCTCTTAGCATGTATTGCATATGATATGTATTATAATAAATATTAAAAATAGTACTTATCATACAATATACAATATTTATATACAATATATAATAAAATATAACTACTAAGTATATGCACATACATTTTAGATACACATTTCATGTAGAACATATTGAACATCATTTTTTGCCCTCTTTGCATAATAATATTAAGGGGCAACACTGCCAACCTGTCTAGGAGTTGTTACTAATTTTTATCAAGTTTTTTTTCTCAAAAATACCTCTTCCTTGAGAGCTACCTGATGGGATTAAAGAATTCTAAAGTGTGATCAGAACTTCTGTTTTCCTACACTGAAGCAAAAGACTTCTCCAGTTTTTGAGAGTATTTAGAAGGGGATAAACATTCAAAAAAAAAAAAAAACACCTCACATGCTTTCTTTAAAGATGTATATCTTCCGTAAATCTTGGTGTTTTAATTTTGCAGTGGTGATACCTTGCAGATGGGCTGGTTTGCTCAGCATGTGTAGGAGTTTTCAGTATT
The DNA here is from genome assembly GCA_013399475.1 of Chauna torquata. Taxonomy (NCBI): domain Eukaryota; kingdom Metazoa; phylum Chordata; class Aves; order Anseriformes; family Anhimidae; genus Chauna; species Chauna torquata. The sequence goes on along the minus strand of VXAL01003286.1, from coordinate 98,378 downwards.
GAAAAAGAAGAGAGAAGGAGGAATAAAGAGAAATTTATTGCCTCTAGCTCATATTTTTCTCTGCTTTCTTGCTATAAACTATGTTTATTTGCATCTATTATAAATAAAGGCTGTGATGTGCAGCACCAAATATATGGTCTTGATGGACAGAAATATCTCTTCCTGTATTTTCCCAATCTGCCATCTTTTGTAAAGGCTTTTCAAAAGTATAGATGGGGGGAAAGAATCTGTAATGCAAAGTCTGTATTGTTGTCATCTGATTTATGTACGTATGGGGAGATGCATCTCCCCCCCTAACATGAGGGACTGCACCACCATCCCCATGTACGTTAGGTGAAAGCATGGGCTGCAGCAGCCAGTGCTGTTTGGGGTGGGAAGACTGCCATCCGCTCCGACTCCTCGTTGCATCCACAGCGCTCGACTGTTGGGGCTTAACTTTAGCTATCTGAAAGTGAAACGTGTAGTTGAAGGTGACTCTTCAGATGCCATCTGTTGTCAGTAGAGAGAGAGGAGAAACTTGAAAGCATAATTCTCCTGTCTGAGACACCTAATTTAAGATGAGGAGAATCACCTCCAAGGGTATTTCCCTCTGCACTGGCTACAGCAGGATATAGACAAGTGGCATAGATTAGATAACTGACTTCCGTAAGGCTAAATGGAGGTGAGATTATTTTTCCATGTGGCAACGTTAAATTTAATCTCAAATATTTTCTCTTTTTCATTGAGAGACAGACATGGAAATGCATTGTTTTATCAAGATATGAAAAGTGTTGAAGAATTTTCTGTTAAGCTAAGAATGAAGAGATTGTTCAGTGACTTTGTTCAGCCTTCCAGCTAATTTTTATTTCTCAGTCAGAAACTGTTCTTTACCACAGGGCCATCTGTTTCAAATTCCTTCCTTACAGTGTTGGATACAGGGATGAAAATGTAGCTAAGTTGTGGAGAGAGCTAATGGAAAATTGGTCTCCATATACATAATGCTGTTTCAGTACTAAGGCTGTACACAAAGCTTTGCTCTAGCTGTAGCTAAACTGACCTAGAAGTAAATATCGTCTTGAGTGCTAGTGCTCCTGATGTTGTACAAGTTGCATGAGATTTTAATATCATAACTAAAGAGTAGCTGCCATCTGAAGCCCCCCGCCCATTCTTCCAGCAGTATGTTGCAGCTAGTCACACGAACTCTTTCTTCTGGCTAGACAAATTGTGGCATGTGTTAGGGACCTGCTCAAACTGATGAATTTTTGTGGGTTTTTTTGCACATGGTAACTGCTTTTCAGGCAAGATCCAGGAAGTCCTCTTTTGAAAGATATATGGGTTTCTTTTGTGGTTTGTCATGGAGTCTCAAAGGGTCGTTCCTTGTTGCTTAACTTCCTTCGCAGTACTTCTTGTTGCACATTCCAGCTAGAAGTTGGACTTGGGTTCTTTTTGCTAATTCAGTTACAATCTTATATATTACTTTCAAGCTGCTAACAACCGTGAACCCTAGGTTTCCCATTTGTAAAGGAGGATGAGGGGAGGGTGGTATGTTGCGTCCTTAGAGGTTGTTTACAAAATTTTTCATGACTATGTGAGATGTTTTTAATAAAACATTGGTGGAAGGCCCTTAAGAAGACTGAACTGGTGTTGCTACTCCACCGACTATTGATAAGAGTAACATAGTGTGCTCCAAAGTTCTGCTTTAAAAATAGTTGAACAAGATGCATATATGCACATTAGAGGCAAATTATGTCTTTGCTCTGTTTCTTTCCCAGTACCATGAGCTCACGACACTCTGCCAGCCCAGTTGTTTTCACCAGTGCCAGAAGCTCACCTAAAGAAGAGCTTCATTCCGCTACTTCTCCCCAGCTCGCACCTTCTTTCTCCTCCTCCTCTTCCTCCTCATCTGGTCCTAGGACTTTCTACCCTCGCCAGGGTGCTACTAGCAAGTATCTGATCGGATGGAAAAAACCAGAAGGGACAATAAACTCAGTGGGATTTATGGATACAAGAAAGTAAGAATGTTTTTTGGTTCTCTTTTTTGCTTATTGGCTTTAATTGTAGAGAAGCATTGAAATCTGTGACATTTCTCTATATAGAAAAGCTCAAGACTATTTAATAGAATGCATATTCTGCAGTAGAACTTAATCTCTCATCTAGAGTTCTGCAGTTGGGTTTAAATATTTAATAGTTGGCTAATCTCATTCCATGTTAAGACGCTTTCAAAAATAATAATTATCATTTTTAGAGTGCAGTATGGATTTCAGTCCTATTAAAGCTTATCTTTCTTTGGGACTTCTTAAAGGTGACTCAGAATGTTATTTCAGCAAATATTAAAAATCTTCTTAACATAGAGGCCGAGTTCTTTCTTAAGCCTCTCATCCATGTAGTAGTACTGTGCATGCTGTGTTTTAGCTCTGTGGCACCCCATGTTGCCTTGTCTAGATTGCTGCCAGTATCCAGTCTAACAGACAAAACAAGATAAGGTATCTCTGTGTCACAATATGTAGCCATCTCTTTTAATAAAAGAAATAAACAACTTTCTAGTGAAAATACTGTTCCTTTAAGTCTAGCATGACTTGGAAAGCAGGTGGTTTGGAAAGCCCATTTTGGAACAATTTATTCATCCCTCCTTGTGGGGGGGTCAACACAGAATTCCAAGGTGATGCCAATAACTGACCATTAAAAGGAGATGGTGAAACTTTGTGAAAGCTGCAGTTAAAAAAAAAAAAAAAAGACAGTTAAAAGAGTAAAGGAACTTGGTAATTTGTTGTTTTGGGGCTCATTTAAGACATACTCTTTTTAGTTTAGTGCAGAATATACATTATTTTAATAGGTTCAGTCCCTTATTGAGAAAACGTATGACAATAATCTTAACATGTATTGCTAATTGATTGCTTTAACAGGTATTCATTAAGATGAGGCTCTGCAGTGTTAGCAAAACTCCTTTCTTCCTTCATGCCCCTACCTATGTTTTTTCTTTTAAAATTTTGAGGATGCTATAATTCTTGTTTCATTCACGCCTCCTGCCCCAGGGCTTTTAGACCTGAATGTGACTATTCCATTTCATTTAAGACGTCACCAGAGTGATGGCAATGAAATGGCCCACCCTCGGCTGCGTGCATCAGCGAGAGATCTACGAGCATCACCAAAACGAGCATCCAAGTCCACCGTTGAAGAAGACCTGAAGAAATTGATAGATCTTGATAGTCCAACACCTGAATCCCAGAAGAATTTTAAGGTATGTTAGAGAGTCTGTCATCTGGCTATCTGTTGTCACAGTTGAGTGAAATCTGAGAATACCTTAAGAGCAATCCACACGTCCTCTTCTGATCCAAGTCTTATTTCTATTGACACAAAACAGAAATATGTAAAGTTACACTTTATAAGTATCTCATGATAGAGTTCATTGCTGCCCAGGCATAGCATTAATACTAAGGAACACTAAGGGTGTCACAGTTTGGAAATGGGTGAAGGCTGTAAAGCTCTAAGATTTCTGTGTAGAAAATGCTGAGTGCTTTCAAAGCAGGCAAAGCTGAAGTGTTCATTCTTACAGAGCTTACCCAGTACTTTGCGTTGCTGGGCTCAGAGTTTCTCACATAGGATCTCTTCCATTCTCACCCATAACCAGAAAATGAAATGCAAGACATTCTCTGAATTCTCATCGACAGAAAGTCATCTGTTTGTCACAGGCTTATCTACTAGAGGAAAACATTTGGGGAACAGTTTCGTTATTCCAGTCACTGCAATATTATTACAACTGTGTGTCCAAATGTACAGAGACTAGTATGCCTAATTGCAAAGAACATTGAAGACTGCTGACTTGTGAGAAATCTTGTAATATTGTCTTACACATTTGAATTGTTTGTCTCTGACTGGCAGCGCTAGACTGTGACTCGTTGACAGTATTGAAACTCCTTGCGATAATCATGCTTTCATGCTTCTCTAATCCTGTTACTTCACAAGGACCAAGAATGCTCCCTAAACTTATGCAAATATTTGTACAGAATAAATAGTTAAAAACATTTCCTGAGGTGTTTCGTAATGTGTGTGTAATAACTATAAAGTGTATATATTAATTTTAAAAATCCATCATTTTTAAAAAAATGTCTTGATTTCCCCAGTCTCCTTATGTAGTCAGTGCTTAACAGCTCATGCTCGTCACCTAAAGCCCAGATGGTTTCCAGAGCAACTATGCAGAAGAGAAGAGCAACTTCTTTCTTTGCTTGCAAAAGCCCAAAGTGGCTTATTAAAACTTGTAAGTGCTAGGTTCCATGTATGGATTATTTCAGATGTTGTTACCTTTGCGGCTGGATAAAAAAATCTTGCCAGCGGCAAGGTATCTTTTTCTTAGGATTGTGGTAGTTCTACAAGGTGAGTGAGACATGGTCAAATGAGAATGTCTCCTGTTGGTTATTTTTGAGCAAGGAGATCATTCTAACTCCAAGAAATTCCATTCTGTTTAAAGAGGTGACCTGAAGACCATGAAAAGTTTGTATGTTCCGAAGTTTGTTATTTTTCTGCTTTAGGGTGAGTGAATCCGTCCTTACCCTAATCTTTATTTCCTGATGTAACAAGTATGTTAACTCAGGTTATGCTCTCAATAAATTTCAGCAAGTTACCAACACTATCATATCAATAAATTAAATCTTCTATATTTTAGAAGTAACTGTCATTTCTGCCCACTGCATGATTTATATTTCATCTTACAAAAAAATTGTTGCTCTGACTACATAGAAAATTTTTGACAGTTCAAAAAAAAAAGAAAAAGAATGATAATGCTTCTCATCAGTTCACTGCACAAAGATGAAAAAAACCTCCACCCTCCTTTCTGTTGGCTGCCAAAGGCTTTGTTTTCTAGTAGAATTTGTTCTAGGCTGTGGTTTTGTTTTTTACTATCTTCCCAGTCTTCCTCATCTGCTTACCTATTTCTAACACATTGTATCTTCTCAGACGAATCACTCTTCTTTTTCTCTTCCCTCTGCTGTATTATCAGAAGACCACTCGTAACCATATTGTCTCTGTTCTCTGACTCCATCACGTTTATACCTGTGCAACCTTTTAATCCTAAGGTCTGGTATTAATTGGTGGTTCCAGCTCCTAATTCTTTGGTAGAGTTTGAATTCTTTAGCACTAAGTGAACTATAGGATCCTCAAGTAAAGAATGTTTGACTTAACAGCTCTTTCTTTTCCTTTGCCACTTCAGGGCAAATACTGGGAGTTTTTAGCAGATCATAACATGAACCTGCTGTTGAGCTTTAAAATTTCAGAAGAAAAAAGTGGCTTGATCCTCAGCATAACATAGTGACAACTGTGTACCAGAAGTTGTCATTTCTGTAGTGTTAAGCGTATATGCAAGGTTCATAGTGTGATGGGCATGAATTCTGTCCCGAGGGAGGCAGTGTAAAAGGGAGAACGTGACGTAACAAAGTTGGCTTGGGACATGGCTTCTCTTTCCTTCCTTGTCTTTTCATGATAGCAGGTTTTTGAAAGTAATCTTAATTATTTTTGATCTGTAATCTATAAAAGCAAAACCTGCAGCATACTTGTAATATTAAAATTTGCAATGTTTTGGCAAAAAAAAAAAAAAATCAGCAGATTGTCTTTCACTGTACAGTACCAGTAGTCATTCCTCCATATTCTTCTCGCACTTTGTAGTGTGGGGTTTTGATTACAGGAATAGAGTACCGTCTGTTTAAACAGGTTTTTTTTCTTTTTCCCTTTTTCTGAGCAGAGAGAACTGTTTTTCTGTGCAAATGAGCAATACTTTATAACGTTTAAGCATGCTTTTCAGAAACAGAATTATTTCCTTTCTTGTTTAAGCTTGCTTACAGAGCAGATGAGGGTAGTGAGGTCTTCCTCTCTGTTTACCGTTTCTCCATGAAATCCTTTGGACCAAATTTCAACCAAACCATAAAAAACGTTGTGTCTCAGAGATGGTTATATAGCCACAGGTTTCATGAAAATTTGTGGCTGGTAGAGTAGAAAACTGGCGTCTCTGCTGGTGGCAATGGTATGCATTGTTTGCAAGCAGCTCACTGGAACTGGCCAGAGAAGTACATAGCTCCAGACTAACTACAGCATTGCTTCCTTGTGTGCTGAGCATGGAGGAAGCTGGGATTAGGCCGGGGGTAAGACACAAGGTCTCTCACTCATGGGATAACTCATTTAATTTTCATTCAAATCATTCTGAAGAATTGAAGTGGTGGTGGGCGTTCCTAGTTGTTCAGTAATATGAGACTTAATTGGCATTTGTTGGTGCTCTGCATGCAGGAAGGCAGCCTCCCCAGACATGAGAACTCTGTTTTATGCAGCTTTCAGTTTGCTTCTCTAAACATCATTTCTGCTATATGTGAGCTCTATAATCCGTGAGGGATGGCTGAGATTTACACCTTGGTAGAAGTTTGAAGAATACTTAAAAGCAGAATGTAAGACGGGCTGAAAAAGATCTAATATGTTATCTGGTTATAATCTCCTTCAAAGCAAATTCCTTTAGTTCCCTTTCCCCATTCACTCTGGAAAAAATACTATGTTAACATTTGCTTTCTTATTTAAAAAAAAAAAAAAAAAATTAAATAAACAGCTTCAGCATACATTTCCAAAATTTCTGTATTGATTTTTTTTATTTCTTTTTATTTCTTTTTTTTATGAATGTATAGTCACACACTCTGTCCTGTCAGTCTCCCTTTCCCAGCACTCCTACCACAAGGCGTGCCTTGCAAAGGACTTTGTCAGATGAGAGTATTTACAGTGGTCAAAGGGACCACTTCTTCGCCTCGCGGGCCTCGCTCTTGGACCAAGCCATGCCAAATGATGTCCTGTTCACCAGCACGTACCCTTCTCTCCCAAAGTCACTGCCATTACGGAGACCATCATATACTTTGGGAATGAAATCACTACATGGTAAGGGTATTTCCAGTTTTCCTACTTTCAAAGGAATCCATCGTGATTATGTTAAGGGAAAATGGTTTGTTACAGCGATTAATACTTCCATCTTGATTTTGCTAAAATGAGAAGAGTCAAGTCGCCTGCCTGAAAACATAAAATAGAACAGGGAACTTTCTTCTCACTTCAGTGGGTATGAGATTGCATGACTGGTCATGCAACTGCACCTTGTGGAGGGAGCACAAAAATTTGCCTCATCACCTGTAAGCTTTCACCATTTCCTCCAGGAGTCATCAGGACCAGTTGGGCCCATAGGCAAACAATGTATGCCTGGTTATCAGCCAGTGACAACTTCAGGTGGCAGTTACTTTAGTGTGGGATTATGGGAACAAAACACTATTAGGGAAATAACGGTATAAAAGTGGATAAATGCTAGTGGACATGCAGATGTATGGCTACACTAGAAACAGCTTTTATTACACCTACTATTTTTCAGTTCACTCACCTATTCATTTTGCAGGACTTGAGTAACTTAATTTTGGTCACACATCAGCAGCTCAACAAGGAAGTTACTTGGTAAACTGTTGTCAAGAAGGCACTCAATTTCCCCCGTTAGTCTACTGAAAAGTCTCAGTAAGATTCTCTGATAAGTTGTGTTACTGTATGTGAATTTCTGTGTTGGTGAGACAGGGAAATTCACAGGTTCCCGCTGTACCTAGTAACTAAATGTGTGCTAAGTGTGTTTTCCAAAAAGAACGGGATTTCACAGTGTAGGATTCTGCAGTGTTTTCTGAAGACGTACACATCTGTTCTGATTCATTCATGTTTTAATATTTCAAGAAGAAAATGCAATGCTACCAATAGATTCAACTCACTATAGTAGCACTGTCTGTACTGAGATACATAGGATACGTTTTACAGCGAAGGCTGCTGAAGAAATCTATTTTAAATTCTTTTAATTTGTTTGTGATCATCAGCCATCAGTTTTCAGTGTTGAACCTGACATTTGAATGAGCTGTTGTTTCTGTATAACGTGTTTCTTGCATAAGAGTCAGGAAACCAAGATCTCTTCAGTTCTTCTTTTTATATGTACTAAAATAACTTTGCAGACTTGGTGACATGGTGACATTGATTGACTGATGGATTTGGCTTCTGAGGGTTTGAGGTCAGAAGATTAATGGTGCCATCTGAGTAGAAGAAGAAAAGCAGCACTCTTCATTCGGATGCCTGTATTTTCCAAAAAGAAAAAACCTTCTTTCGCTGTCATGTTCTCTTCCACACCAAACTGATTACTCCTTCTAGCACATAAGCTTTATACATTCGTCAACAAAATAAGACTTCCATTTTCTATAAAATGTAGGCCTGCATGATAAAAGGACCAGCTGCTTGAGTGACACATGAATTGTCTTTCCTCCCCCTCCTCCCCACTTGCCTTTGCTGGGAGAAGGATAAGTAGAACTGGATATTTAATACCTCTAGTACTTGTTGGCTTCCAGCTATTCAGAGTTCTTTTAATTCAAAGACCTTAATAACAAAGATCTGCCACTCCAGAGCACCTTCATTTGGTTTAAAAAGGGGAAAACAGTGAGATAAAAATACTTCTACTTACATGTCTGTCTTAATTAACAATCCACCTCACACTTTTAAAACAAGTAATTTTTTCAAATGGTTAGTTCTTTTTCTTCTAATTCTGAGTATATTTTCATTAATTGTAAATATTTTCATGTTAAGAACTTCCCAAATCGTTACCCTCTTTTGGGGATTTAATACAAGAATCCTCAGTGTCACTACTGAGCTAACCATTGCTTCCCAGGCAGCAATATTGCTTTTCTAAAGTTTTTAGAAAGTTATTATAGTTATTGAAGTTATATAGTTATTTGAATATCCCATAAAAAAAATAAAAAGAGCAAAAGTAAGGAACACAACTAGTGGTGTTTGTCCTCCAGTGGGTCTGTGTCCTGCCCACTGTGCTCTCTTCCTGTTCACAGTGCCCAGATTTCCTTTGCCTTGGTCCAAATGGGTTCTTCAGTATACCCTTCCTCTCTGCATCTTCCTCCCAGATGCCCAGTCCATCTTCTCACCCTTACATCTCTAGTTCTCCTAACACCACCTACAAATTTTTCACAATTTCCTTTATGCCTTGCCAAGCAGAGGGCATGAGGAAGCAGGTTGTTGCTGCTTCTGAGCTTACGCGTGTGCTGACTGACCAGGTATTGCATGTTTGTTGATTGTCCAGCCAGTAAACTGAAATAAAATAGGCAATTGCTGGCTCACAGTTTGCTCTTTCCCTCATTAGTGGCAATAATTCAAATGTTTCAGTTTGCTAGGCAACAATTTGCACAAAAATTACAGGAACTTTATTTCTCTACATCCTTTTTTCAAGCCTGCCAATGTTTGTTCCAGAGCAGGCCATATACCAACTTACGGGTGGGTGTGGGTATTTTTTAGTAAAGCTTAAGTGTCACTAACCTGCTGAGAGATGTGCAGTGCATTCGAAGTCATTTTTAGGGTTTTCCTGTTCTGGTTTATCTTGATTGGCCTACGTCTGCTCCCACTGATTTACAAGATTGTAGGGGGTTGGGGGAGGGGAGAAAACCACAATCTTTTATTTTTTACAGGAGCAGATAGGTACTGGGGAGTGTAGAAGCCCCAGCAGGCTGCAGAGCCCTCCAAAGTACCTTTGACTTGTGCAAAGGCAAGAATCCTTGAGTAGAAGAGTATTGTCCCCACCCTCAGTAGTAACTTGGTTGGCTTTTGAAGAGGTAAACTGCAAAGATTTATCCAGATTAAGAAGGAACTGAATGTCCTGGTGAGAGGCACTACCTCAGAAAACTGGCATGTAACATGCTGTAACTGGTCAACTGCCACTGAGCAAACGTTCTACTGTGTTGTTTAGTTCCAGAAATGCTATCCCCCCCCAAAAAAAAGAAAAAGAGGAGTACTTTAGTATTAGGAAAGGAACTTTGTGGGTTTTCTATGGAGCTTATCGTTTGTTCTGCGTTACCCTAGGAGAATTTTCTGCCTCAGACAGCTCCCTCACAGATATCCAGGAGCAAAGACGGCAGCCCATGCCAGACCCTGGTCTCATGCCATTGCCTGATTCTGCCTCTGATCTGGACTGGTCAAACCTGGTAGATGCTGCCAAAGCCTTTGAAGGTAAATTTTCAGAACATAGTACTTAGAAAGCTGATCCTTTTGTGCGCTTCATTACGGACTTTTTTTTTTAATTCTGACTCTTGCTCTTGTTGTTTTTACTGTTTCTACTTAGTCTGAAGCTTAAGCTCCTTTAAAACAGCAACTCTCAAGTCTTAACAGCCCAGAACTTTGCATGTAATAGATGCCATTTCTTCATGCTGTATTCTGTCTGTGCTACAGTTTGGCCAAATATCTGTGAAACTGGCTGTTTTTCATTTCATGTAAAGCAGTTGCAGACATAACAGCTAGGGTGGAAAAACATCTGGCACAAAAGTGCAAAGTCAAGTCAAATAGCAGGGAAAAAGTATATGAACACAATAACAATTATTTGCTTATCTCATGAGCAAGAAGCTTCTGTAGTACAGCTGAAGTGCACTGCTGAGGTAATTTGGGAAATGTGCCTTGTTGGTGTGTATTTTCCATTGCCATTCTTCCTTCTGCATACTCTCAATACACAGACTTGCACAAAAGTGTCATTTCATCCTACGGCACTTTCCATCTCCTCAACACTTAGTAAACTGAAGAGAACTGTAAGCTGCCTAGGTGTGTTTGAATTTAAAATGAAATACTCCTCAGCCCAAAGGGAGTTTATTTTACAGTTGTTGTAATTGGTGGAAAATTCTTCTACATGCCTTTTGCTAATCTCTGCACAAATGCTGACCCACCTTTGTGAAGGTGTTTTCACTGATCTTGAAGTTTTTGGACATTTATTCTGCGTGGTTAGAGAAAGCTGTGAAGTAACTTGCTGTCTTGGCTTTTCTCTGGTAGTAGTCATATGCATCATTAACACAGTGCATGCGTAAGCTAGTGTTCAAGACATATATTTGTCCTCTGCTCTATTGCCATAGGAGTTGTTCACCACCACACAGCGCTGAAACCCGGGTTTTAATATGTTTCACTGTAGTCAGCAGTTTCTGTTCAGAAGATCCCCTCTCTCTTGTTTTTCCTTAGATTTCACTGTCCTCATCCACCTGAATCCCTCATTTCTGTAGGCCCCAGACTTCCTTGTGTTTCTCTTTAGAAGTGTGAACAAAGTCAGTGTGGTGAAGGTAACAAACTGACAGCTCAGATCAAGAAAAGCTGGGGTAATGTGTTGGCTGGCAACTTTATCTCACCGCTGTAAAAATATATTCAGATTTGACTTGGAGAGGGAACAGCTATCTGATGTCAATGTAATCCCAGCCTGTAGTCTCTGCTAGGTGCCAGCAGGGATTGACAAGTACTAACCAGTCTAAATTCTGATTTGTGATCCTGGACACCTCTCTTCTGTATGGTTGATGTCTTCAGCACAAGCCCCTGGAGTTTTAAGTAGTGATATCTGCAGCCAGCTGAATGATATCTGCAGCCAGCTGAATGATATCTGCAGCCAGCTGAATGATATCTGCAGCCAGCTGAAATAAAAGCTGCTTGGATTCCTGAGGGACACCAACCTTCAGTATTTTCAAAGGAAAAAAGAGAGGAGCAGGAATAATTATATCAAATACCAAGGCGTGTTAATATTAGCCTCGTTGAAAGCACAGAATAAAAATTTGCCAGGCAGAAAAAGAAAAATACTGTTCTGTTTCCAGTGAGAGACCAGCAGCTGCTGAGGGAGAGAGGTGTTAATTTATTAAGCTAAAAAGTGTTTACATTGCTGTTTGTGCTAGGAAACTCCAGAGGCAGGGGCAGTCAGTAGGCTGTAGTCACACCACGTGATAGTGATTTAGAGATGTGTTAAAACATTGTAAATGAGCAGTTATAGGACAGAAAAAAGTACAGATACAAGGCAGGAAAGAGATTTTACATTTCTATCTGAAAAGATTTTATAAGAAGGCATAAGGACAAAATTCCTAGTTCTGAAAAATGACACTGATCTGTTTATTTCCCACATATAAGTTGTGCACAGTGAGCTGTTCTTCCTGCAAGATGAAGGGATCCTTTTGCGGAGTGCAGGAAGCTAAATATAGATGTTGAGTTACTGGGTAGTGTCATGCAGTTGTACCCAGGAAGTTCTGTACAGTGGTGGTTGTTCCAGCATGGCTTCTTGCCTCTACTGGAAGTGGCCACGGATGGACTCTGCGAGTGCCACTGGGATATCTCTGCTTTGCACTCTGTAGCATCTCCCTCCCAGGAGCACTTGGTAGCCTGAGGGTGATGCGTGATCTGCATGAGCATGCAGAACTCTGCCAGTGCTCACACACGCTTCTTGAATCCAGTACAGCGGAGAAGCTGATACAAATACTAGCCATGCCGGTTTGCTTCTGTCAAATGGATATTGGTATACCATACCATAATCTTGAGACAGACTTCTTGCATTGCCTTGAGATCTTGCAGTGTAGCTATTGCACTGTGCTTAAACAAGTCATTACTGCTGCCATTGTGTTTCTCTGTGTGTTTGTCTTTGCAGTTCAGCGAGCTTCATTCTTTGCTGCTGCTGATGAAAACCACAGGCCTGTGAGCGCTGCCTCCAGTAGTGATCAGGCTGAGGACCAGCTTACTGCACAGATAAAGCCTTATACAGGGTAAGTAAATACACCAGACATGCAAGCTTCCTCAGTTACAAACTGGGGAAAAGTGTAGAAACAGCTTTATTTGGAAGCTGTCAGTAGGCTTCACAGAAAAAGTCTTTACAAGTTCTCATGACGATGGGAAGTAAAGATAGAAGAATCATAAGTACAGTTGAACCTTTGTGCAGGTTCCTTCTTGTCTGAGATGTTTATGAAATTGTCCAAGGCTATGGTATTTCAAGGCACATATAATGAGCAGAAGTAGAGAGAAACCACGTGATGGGATGGCAGCAGTTAAGCATAGGTTATATTTGTTCTCTTAATTAATGTGCTGCATGTATTCCATGTACGTTTTATTTGTTTTGTGAATTCATAGTGTACCTGAGTGCATACTTACACAAAGCCATTTGGCATGCACAAGGCTGTTAGATACCCTATGTGAAGACAGTAAAATCTATCAATACCTATTCTTGTTTTGTACTTTCAACAGTAAAGAGTCTCCTCCAACTCTCGCCTCTAAAGTGGACCAGCTGGAAGGTTTGCTGAAGATGCTGCAAGAGGATTTAAGGAAGGTAAACGTTTCACCTACAGAACATCTGTAAGGCATATATTTAGTGTTGATAGGTGATTCTAATTACTGTGTAATTCTGCTTTGCCATGCCTGAGCATATGACAGTCTCATCCTTTTGTGAGAAAAAGGCATTTCTTTACTACTCTTCTCAGGCCATGCTTCCTGTTGTGCAAGGCTAGGGTGCAGTGCCTAAACTGTAGGCATATGACTCCCCGGCTTAAATTAGGAAGGTGATTCTGAGTACCTCCACTCTGTGGGAGAAGCTTGAAGTTAGTCTATGTAAATATATCCTGCCGATGTTGAAAAGTGAGAGTATCACCTAACCATATAATTTTACTGTGGAAACTTCCGGTATTGTGTTACTGTCTGCTCGGTCCAAGAAAGATCTGCTGTGGTCAGATGAAAAGTCTCTTAGCTAGAGAAGTATTTACAGAAATGTTTCCTATCCCTTATTAACCATCAGTAGTTGTACGTTTTGTTCATACAGAACAGTGCATGACCAATCTTATTTTACCACTTGGGAAGCCAGCCTTCTGTATTAGAATTTAATATAGAGAAAAGCTGATAGTTCAAGCAAAAAAAGTAAGGAACGAAACATCACAAATGTACCTTAGATATAAAATGATGTGTTACTGCACACAAAATCCTTATAAAGTATGAGACTCGTGCTCGCTAAGAGATTCTTGCCACTTTCTGTAGGTAGGAAGTGTGATCTAGAATTAACACTAAGATTTGTATTTTTCCTCGTGCCCAAGGAAAAAGAGGACAAAGCCAGTCTTCAGGCTGAAGTGCAACATTTGCGGGAAGACAACTTGAGGTTACAGGAGGAATCCCAGAATGCAACTGAGAAGCTGAAGAAATTCACCGAGTGGGTTTTCAACACAATTGATATGAACTGAGAACAGTGTACGGGGAAGGAAACTATCTGTTATGAATATTATTCCTGGGACTTAAGCTTTAATGCCACCTTAATCATGACATGTGAAAGTATAGTCAGAGCACTTCCCTGTCCTTCATCCTCCACTAACCCTTTTTTGCATCTCTGCGCGCACTCAGAATAATTGCAGATCAACAATCAATGTCTGCCTTTTGTAGAAAAACAAAGTAAATAATTTTAAAAAGGTAAAATAAAAGTTTAACTGCTAAAATGTGAATGTCTATTTTTTGCACATTGTTTCTTTATCTGTTATGTACAAAATGGAGGCTGGATCAGGCTTGCTGCTCCATCTGCCTCTGTTTCCATTAACTCCTCTCTCTGTTTCAGGTAATCTGCTTTTCCTTGCAGCTTTGGCAAATATTATGACATCTAGAAAATTAGAAAGAAATGTTTATTTTACTGCTTTTCTTACATTGTTTTCTGAAGTATGCCACAGACACGGGGATGTAATGCAATGTTTTCAGTGTCTCCTTAGCAATTTGTGCTTGATTGCTAGTGCTACCTTCCCATACGTTACAGAGAACGCGTGTCCATAGTGTATGGTACAGTACAACCAGCATCACATTTGGAGAGAGACTAGAGACTTGAGCCATGGGTGAGGCATATTATCACGCATCTATTGCATTAGCATTTCTGGTAGCCTTTGTTTCCTGTGGAAGCAATGGCTGCAAGTAACTTTACGAACAGCAAAATGAGGCATGCTGCAGTTCGTACCGTATCAGGCAGGCTGAGAGATACTGAGTACTGTTGCTGTACTGCTTCAGTATAGTCCCCTTCCCTTCCAGGGGAATCTGTTACTTGCATATGTGCAGAAGACTTAGGCTGAAGTTGTAAAGAGATTAAGCTTTTTTGTTTCCCCCACTGAACTGTTTCCATGAAAATCCACATAAGCCATCTCATTGCACCTGCCCTCCTGTCCCATTTCTCTGCACTTCTCAAATCACAACAGGTTTGAGAAATGTTTATTAAGCTTGTGTTTTATTACATGGGAGGTCTTTAAAAATCCTTTACAACCACAGGCAGAGGAATATGTAAACGTGAAATTAGAGAAGCGTATTTTCTTTCAAAGTACTGGGATAGGATTGGAGCTCTGAAATCCCCAATTCCCAGTGAAACTGTCTAGCATGAGATTTCCCAAACTGCCTCATGTCAGGAAAGTTAATTTTCATGTTCCTTGAAGGAACAGCTAACTTGCCACAACATATTACCTCTCCAGAAAATACCTTTTTGGCGTAGGCACTGCAGTCTGCACAAACATTGAACTGTGCACCATGCTGAGAAATCTTTTCTGCTCCCTTCTGAGTATACAGTCACTAACTTAATAAATACTGCCTTGCATAAGGTGCAGTATATTTGAGGTTAACTCTGAGAACACCCCTTCCTCCCCTTTACCACATTCTCAAATAAACAGAATAAAATCACTGGGCATAGGCTTGTCACAAAAACTTCCACGCTCTTTTCAAATCCCTTTTTCATGCTCTTTAATCTTGCTCCACATGAGTACACACTACACTTCAACCTCAAATTTCATTTGTGATGCTAATCCCCATGGAGTTCTTCTCTAATGTTTTGTCATGGAAATGGATCTCTTTGGAACTATTTCTGGAGTGCTTTTGTAAAGGTTTGGAATGTTTTGGGTTTTTTAATGACTTGTATGAAGGAGATTTATATAATGCCTGATATTATTTGTAAATGGGAAATATTGCTAACATCTCTGAGCATCCTGAAGTCTTGCTTTTATTCTCTTTTATTTTTAAGTTTGGTTTTTATTTTATTTCAAAAAATACTTTGGGACTTGGGGCAGACTATTTATTAGAGTTTTGCAACAGAGTTCTTCTTGTATGATGCCACTGAAGGCTACTTGTAAAATTCTGACAATAAAACTCATTTTAAAGGCTCTTCTAAACCATTTTCTTCTGATTTTATTGGGTTTGTTGTTTAAAACTTTCCGGAGTACCCATTTCTTCCTGCTTTCCTCTTGTACCACTTTCCTAAGTGCTTAGGGATAGGAGAGTTTCGTTCTCTGATTTCTACTTTTTATTCCTCTGCAGGCCTTTACTTAGTATGTACATGTACACTTCAACCCTTGACTTTTTACTTACATTACTGCACAAATCTCTTTTCTTTCCCCCATTTACAGTATGCTTTTCTTTTTGTACAGCCAAGTTTTTGTTACCTGTAACAGTAACTCTCTGAGCCTCACCACGCTCATACAGGAAAGGAGGGGCGGCGTTTCTTTCAATTGTTTATAGTTTTTCAGGATTCTAGAACTTATTTGGAAATTGAAACCAATTTAGGTCAAACCAAACTTGCCCGGCACGTCTGCCCAGGGGTGCACACATCTTTCAGCATCCCAGAGCCAAACCTGTAAGCATTAGGTGTTAGGTTTTGGGGGGTGGGGTCAGATACTTGTTTGTTTTGTTTTCCAGATCTCCTGCTTTGACCCAGGAAATGATCCTGAATATGTCTGAAGAGACCTGTTTTGGCCCAGCGGATCAGCGTCTCCCCAGTTCACTGAATGGATCCTTAAAAGGCAAGTGGGGAAAGAAAACCCATCTCTTTCAAGCAGTGAAGTACCTGACCAAGAATGTTCTGAAGCAGCAAGCAAATACAAGCATCTGATTGAAAAACAGGGGTCCAACCTTGGAAAGAAAATGAGATGCCATCTTACCATGTGTAATTGGATACTGGTAATTGAGTTGCAGCAGAAAGTTTCCTGCAGGCTAAGGGGCTGCCCTGCCCACAGCCACAATGAATTCATGCTGGAGGTTCCCACGCTTCACCATGCACGCTGGTAGGTCGGCCTCGGCACAGGCAAGGTGTAGCTTGCAGGCATCTCCGTGCAGCCTGGAGTAGCTGCTGTCTTGGCAAGGCTGGCTGTGGGAGGAGTGTGGGTAGCAGGGGCTGGCTTCATGTTTCACCCCTTGCATGATGGATAATGCTCGTTAAGTGAAGCAGGGTGTAGGTAACAGGCTGGGGGTGTAGGGCTGCAGTAAGGTGAGCTGAGGCATGCAGGAGGAGATGGGACCATGAGGGGAGAGGCTGGTGGGAAGGAGACTGGGGAGCCAATTACGGGTTTGGGGGAGATGCATTGTGGGGATGAAACGCAGCACATCCAGGTTTTACTCCTCTACAAGTGTGGTTACTGTATTACAGCGTATTGTTTCTGCAGAAAGCTGTGGTGTGTTCCAGACCTGATGAATACGTGCCGTGAGAGAGCCTTTTTTCCCCAGCTTTTCCCTTTGTGGGAAAGGGCCCAGCAAATATTCCCCATGAACCAGGCACATCCTAGGGGTTGGTTTGTCTGTTCTATGAAAACCTTTACATAATACTTCTGTCATCTCCTAGTGCCTTCTTTTGGGTAGATGGTTAACAAATCCTCCTTTAAAGCACTCTGCTGTCTCCTAGCAGACACCCCAGTACGGTGTCAGTCCTGTACGTGAGCAACTCGCTTTGCTGCAAGACAGCAGGGGAACAGTGGCAGATGCTGTTTACCAGCTTGTATGGCATCCAAAACTGGGTTCCCTGGAGGAGAGATAACACTGTGCCTCCTCCACTGCTGCCTTTAAAGCAGTGCTTGCTAATGGACAGGAGCAAGATGATAAGGCTTGTGAAGGTCCCTTCACCTCTTTAGTTGTGGTGAGGAAATCCTTGCTGTGCTGTTTCTGAGGTGGAGCTGGATGGGAAAAGAGGTAGAGAAAGAAATATTTACTTCAGAGCTCTGCAGTAAGAGCCCCTTTCCATAGTAGGGGTTTCAGCTTTGGTTGGGAACAAGGCTGAAGACCGCAAGTTGGACTTGGTGGCCCATGGACCTGGGAGGCCAAGGTCTGGATTTGGAGCCCCATTTCCACTGATAAGCAGAGGTTGATTGCAGCTACCTACACCCCGCTTCTGCAGCGGACATGGGCTGCAGCCACTCCCCGGGGAAGGCAGGGTCCTTTCCACCGCCACAGCCTGGCTCTTGGAGGCAGTGGAGTCGCGCTCGGTGTTGGGGGGGGGACAGAGCTGTCCACAGCAGGCAAGGCCCTCTCCGCAGCTTCTCCTGCACTTGCATGGACCTGTCTCCATCCAGAAAGTGGAGGCTGCATCCACTTCTTATCTCTTTGTTTGCTCCACCCCTGAATTTCCTACAGTACTGATCTTTTCTGGAGGTTTCTCATTTCTGTGCTCAGTGTCATTTATTCCTATTTTGACCAAAGCCTGGATTGAGCCCACTGATGCTGCTTTGTGCTGCACCACCTGTGAGAAGGATGCACAGCTGCTGGGCAGAAGATGCTCTCAGCAGCCAAAGGAGCCCCATCGGCTTTTGGCACACAAAGAAGTCAGACTGAAACTAGCATGTGTTCAAGGACCAGGACTGGATGTGGTTTCCTAACCTCATGTTGTGATAGCAACAAATGCCACCAACTAGTAACTAGAAAGAGGTTTCAAGCCACAGGGGCAAAAAAACGGGGACTTGTCCAGCTGCTGTTTTAAACTTCATGCCTATTCTTTCTTCTTGCTTCCTCCCACCTGCTCCTGTGCTTCTCCTCCAGCCGAGTTTGTTCATTTCATCCGATGGCTGGTGACTGCTGCTCTGCTGCCCAGGGTCTGGTGCAGCAGGAGTGACTGCTGCTCTGCTGCTGGCAGCAGAGCCGCCTGCGCCCGGAAGAGCCGAGGGGTGAGGAGTTACTCCACAGCTGAAGCACTTCACTGCACAAAAGGCCTTGACTGCTCACTTGAGTCTGTGAAAGAGGTCAAGGCAAATGTGCATCATCTTTGCATCTCCACCCCAAACTGAGTTTGCTTAACAGGAGCTGGTAACTCGCCTGTATGGAAGGAACAGGCTGTGTCATGCCCAAAGAGCTATGTGCCAGAGATAATGCCTGGGATGCTCTGCCCACATGCAGCAGAAACAACCGGTGTGTGCTTGCCTGGCGCTTCATCGCTTGTGGGTTGTGGCAGTGTCTGGAGAGCTCAGCGCAGCTCTGCACAGAGGAGCATCCCAGGGCTCTGCTCTGCCAACTCTGCTGCAAGCATGGCACAGGTGATAGTCTGGGGACACTTCAGTTTCTTGTTTCCTACCTGACCCATCACATTTGATCATAATGGTGGGACGTATAGTTGTTTTTAACATTCTTTGCAGCTCCTTTTTTTTGTTGTTTTTTTCAAGATGTGCGCAAACATTTGATAAATGTCATTCTTCCTTGTGACTGCTTCACATCGGTAGACCGGTCTGTCACCACAGCCTGTGAGTCCTTGTAGTATTACTGACAGTCTGTGACTTCTTTCAAGGCTTCCTTGGCGTAAAAGCAACATTGAAACTAGCATTAATTAGTTGCAGAGCTCTGATGTGTTTGCCCCAATTTCCCAGTTAGTTCTCAACTGATGTTCTCCATTTAAAACCTGGAGGTTTTAGCCAGATTTGTTTTCTGAGCCACCTTTATTAGATGGTCAAAATGAGACACATCTCAGCCTATGTAGAGGAGATGCATCAGCTGTGGATTACACAGCGTGGGTCTCCAAGACCCATCATCTCTGCAAGATGTACTCCCCAGTTCCTGCTGCTCCTGCTGTTCTCAGGCACGCTACCTACATAATGTCGTCTTTGTGGCTGGGATGGGCAGAAATGATGGGAAGTGCCTCGCAGGAAGGTGCTGGTAAGTGAAAACATCCTCATCTGAGGTCAAGAGAAGAGAGACAAAATCTTCACACAAGAGGTGTTTGTGTGTCAAGCAGCCACAGCCAGCCTGGACAAGAGCCCTTGAGGTGTTTGCTGAGAATCCCAGTGGCCAGCAGAACTGGAAGAACCAGGGCTTCTGTCTGGGAGACACCAACCATTTTGTAACAAGAGAAAAGGGGGAGGCGGACTGAAGCTCTGCATGTAAGAACACACCAGCGTCTCTACTGCTAAGTTTCCTGAATGAGAAGCAACAGAGTAGACCTGGAGCATGCCTTTGTGAACATGGAGAAATACGTTGCTTTGGCTTCATGAGGTTTTTTTCATTTTCCTTCAGGCATGCTACCTACTTACAGTCTAGTCTGTTTTAAAATGGACTGTGTTTTAGTGGTTTTATACAGGACAGATTTGAAAAGATCAATTGGCAGTATCTAAACGTGCAGCTAAATGCATGTTGGTTGCACAAAGCACTGAAGTGGGTGAAATGCTGAATTTCTGCTGGCTCCTGAATTTCACTTTTGTCCCCCCATGTGATGGGGAAAAGCAAGGTTTCCCCTTACATACCTTTGTGCGTGTGTGCTTTGTAGCCATGATCAGCTCACAGCAGGCGGCTCGAAGAGAGTCAGTCTTTCAGAAAAGCATCTCTTGGGGTTGGTGAAGAAAGCGGGTGAGCTTGAGCCCTTTTGGGGTACTATGGAGACGTGAAAAATGGTTGCATGATGTGTGCACAAGCTTGGTGTTTTTCCTGGTTTATATCAATTGGTCTAATGTCCATTTGATGTCGCCTTTTTCTTCCTGCTGTTCACTTGGCTACCTTAGGCTGGATGAAAACATCTGCCATTGATCTCTCACGGGCAGGAAAGAGAAAGGTGAAGCCAGACAACAGACGCACACCAAAGGGACACTCTCTCTCCCCTTTGGTCAGCAGCAATATCCGTAGGTTAACATCAGGTGGATCCAACCTTCAGGCCTTGTGGGGCACAGCAGGGGGCTGTGGGAAGCTGCTGCTCCTTTCTGCACGCTCCCGGGCACCCTGGCCTAGAGATGGGGCCCTGCCAAGTTCCTGCCCTTCAGAGGAGCGTAAGCTTGAAGCCAGGTTTCTCAAAGGCCCGTGGAGCCCAGGTGGGATTTCCAAAGGTGCCTGAGCAGATGCCACAGTAACAGTATGCCGGGGCATGGCTGCAAGTATGAGCAAGCTGCGTGCTCCTTTGGACCCCTGCGCTGAGGCTGAGCTTGGAAAAGGCTGGCTGACCGGCCTTTTGGTCTATTGCATTTGAAGTTGTGGTCGCTAAGCCAAGCATAATCGACCTTCGGGCTTGGAGGAGTAAGCTGATCATCTCTCTAGCCACTAACGAGATTTCTTTGTGTATGTGGTGCTGGACGTGCTGAGAACATTCGCGGACTTTGCTGAAGCCAGGACAGAGGTCCTTGCGCAATGGCTTGAGCCAGCGTGACGAATCCTGTGTGTCACACCACCGCTCGTATGGCTCTCTCTGGGTTAAGCCAGAAACCACTCTGTCATAAGGAGAGATGAGCTGGGCAGGCCTTGTGTTCGCTGGGCAAATTCTCATCAGTAGAGGTTTTGTTCACTCTAAGCCCAAACGCAGCTGTGGCTTGGCTCTGGCTCGTCTGTTAGCTGCACCCCGCACTGAAAGACTCGGTCACTTTCTCTGGTTGGTTATGTTGCAGGAAGAGATGAATCAGGATGGGTGACCTAAATGAAGCTTATTTAAACAGTTGAATGTTGTTGGATGCACAAAAATCCATTATGGAAGGGGTTTTATTCTGTTGTGTATGTACGCTTTTTAGATATTTTGCTGAAGAAAGGTGTATCGATTCTCAGCGTTTCTCATAGCATTGAAGCTTGCTGGTTTGCAACTAAACATGACTCTTTGTATTGTAATTACAGTATCTTTTCTTAATCAGGGGATATATTAATTACTGAAATACAGATTGCTATACACATTTTAACAAGTCATTTCTAATGCTCGCATTCTTCTGTCAGAAAATGATGGATGATGCAGTCTTTTATTTTTTTTTAAATTGGATTAATTTACATTCCTGATGTCAGTTTGCATGGAAACTGAAACTTAGTACAACAAAACAGCAAATTCTGAAATCTTCAGTTAAATAGAATAACGTTAAGTAACGTTATAATATATATTATCATATAATAGAAAAGCAAACAATTCTCTTATAACTTATTTTCTGTTTGAAACTAAAAGTTTTTACTTTGGGTCAGTTCATCTGAATGATTGATCCAGGTCCCCTGTCCCATAACTTATGGGATTGCTAAATATTTTATTTTAACCTATATTAGGAGAGGGGAAAAGCCTTCCCTTTTCAGTTTCCCATTGGTCTCTCAGCTTTAAATGGAGCTGATAACTGCATTACATTAACTGGAAAATCAAAATGAAGAAAATATTGTCTGCACCCACCCAAGGGATACTTGCTGCTGAGAGGCTGCTGTAGAGCTTTAGCAGACTTCAGTTCCAGGTGCTTAGCTGGTGGTTGCCAGCAGTTCATTGACTGTCCTGTTTTTTCAAGCGCCGGTAAAAAGATACCCTGTTGGAATCACTCTCATACAATTTCAACGCTACTAGCAGATTATAGCATATTTCATGCGTCTGTTGGCATTATTTTAAAACTGTAGGGTCAGGAAGCTGAATTTACAAGCGTGAGCAGTGCCTGGAGCGGGGTCTGGGGAGCCAGGGCTGAAAGCCTCTCATCCCAGACCTGTCGTGCTCTGACATGAGACCACTGGGGCCGTCACAAAGGTCCCTCCTGCCAAAATATGTCTGTACACCCCATCTTCAGGGTACCAGCTTTCATCATGTAACCACTGCTGCATTTTCATGAGGTCTAAGCCTTGCATATAGGGCATGACCAAAAATCATTTCCTATAATGAGTATTTACAAATGAAGGCATTCAAAATTAGCATCAACTTTTGAAGATGTCTTAATTTAAGCACTATCTGCTTTCCAAGTTCTCTGTGGTCTTGGTCTGATAACATATCAGAAGCTACCTCATAGGTGAATTGTGAGATGTGCTATAATGCATTAATTGTTTACACAAAAGTTTGGTTATCAAACTATTCAGTGCTTGTCACGTTATACATCTCTTAAATCTTAAGTCTTAAATCTTAAACATGCAAGCAGTTTGCATTTGCTTGCTATGGAAAAATGCATTAATGTCAAATCCATTTGTTTTCACAATTTCAGGAAATGATGTAGCATCACAGAACCAGGCTGATTATGATATTTACAAAAAAAATCATGAAAATGTAGGGATATGGGGTGATATGTTTCTGGGCTGTCAGTGCTGATGCCTGGCTAATGGCAGCTGAAAGTTTCTTCTGCCGCCCTTTCTGTGCCGTAAACTATTTTTGCTGATTTAAGTTCTGAGACCAGATATATTAATAAATTACTTCTTATCTAACTGAAATGTTTTCATTTGTTTCACCTGGACAAGAATAAATGCCAATAAAATAATACTTTATTTGACATAGAGTAAGTATTCTTCTTGATATAAAGCAATGCTCCTTATCTGGGGCCCATGCTAGCTCAGTGGATGGGTGGGGTTGGATGAGATCAAAGTCAGCCTGGCTCAGTATTCGGCACGGGGTGTCTAGGTGCAAGCACAAGAGTAAGGCAGATGTACAGGGTTATTTCCGTGGAATATACCTGCAGCAATTTGGGTTAGGGACTTCCTGATCAGAGAGGTCATGATTATATGTAGTAGCCCTCAGTGGATTTTCCTCCATGAACTTGTTTTGTCTCTTTGAGAACCCATGTAAACTTCCTGCATCTGTCCAAAGGAGACTCCGTAGCTAACCCTCCATTAGCTTTTTTGTTTGTTTTTGAATTTCCACCCACCAGTTCCACCTGACTCTCCTCAGTTTAATCAGTCCCTATTTACTGTCTCCAAACCATGCATGATTTAAAAAAATCTTTTGTTGTATCATCCTTCAGTTGTCTCTTTTCCGATCTTAGTCTGGCCTTACTCATCCTATGGAAGCACTTCCAGATCTTTCCTGTTGCTCTCCTCTGAGCCCTTTACGTTCTGCTGAGTCCTTTTGCAGATGGCAGGACCAGAAGTGCACACGGTATTTGGGATGCAGGTGCTTGTTATCCTGACATTCTCCATTCTGTTCTCTATCCCTTCCTAAAGTGTTCCTGACACTTCATGTTCTGCTACTGAACATTAACTAAGCTGACCTTATTCCTAAGAGCCAGCTCAAGAGCCCATCTTGATGTAATGAGGTCAGCACTGCTTTTCCCACATCCATTATTTTGAATTTCTAGGTTGCAGGTTTTCTACTGTTTTCTCACCTTGTCAGTCAGTAGCATATGGTTGTTCTGCAGCTCTTCAGAGATAACCTTTGTGTTTTTACTCAGCTTATCCTCATGCCACCAGGAGATTTGTTACTTTTACTACCCACTTATTTTCCAGGTAATTTACCAAGTCCACAGAGCATCACTGCCTCCAAGACTTAACCTTCTGACACTGCCATGGTGAACTCCACCATTGTGAAAGCTTGCTGCTTGTTTCCACCTTTTATTTCCTATCCTTTAATCACTCATCCACTCCTTATCACATGAGAGCTTATACTCCTAAAGGACCTTTGGGGAAGAAGCTTGCTTCGAGGCCCTTCAGTAGGATAAGTAGATGCTTGTAGGCACTGAGTCTTTTTTTTGTCCACATACTTGATTGCTGCTTCAAAGAAAGACGTCTAATTGAGTTTCCAGCTAAAAGACAACATGGGAGGTGGAAAAGCAGCATGCAGGAGAAAGTGCGAGTGTTATCTCCCTTCTACCAAACAGCCTGCTGGGTATGGAGTTTGTCTAGGATGCTGAAAGACTCTGCTTCGTTGCCTCCTTTGCCTAAGTGGATTTGACATTACATCTCCAAGGAAAGCCTGCTAACTACCAGACTACTAGTTTGTCCTGTGTTTTCTCCCAGCTTTTCTTGTTAATCTCTTTCATTTGGTTTAAAATGTGCATTGACTCAGGAATGGGAATTTCTAGCCTAGTGACTGTCATTCAGGTTCCTTTTATCCATTCCTGTTTCAGTGACTATTTGGTTCCTCCAGCCCAGAGCTCCTACGACAGGGAAAGGAATGGGGAACCTGCACACCGCACGTCTAGCAGGGAAGTTGGAAAGAGCCCAGAAGAGGAGAGGATTATCAAATCCTGCACTGCACTTGGAGGAGAAATCAGAAAACCCAATAAAGGTAAATAGTGGGGAGAAGGCAGGTTTGGAGCACACACAGCTGGCATGGGGGAGCAACCAGCAAGTAGTCCCTGGATGGTGCAATGTCCTGTGAGCCCCCTGTTAACATTCACAAAATTCACCTTGCCATGTTTGGGGCCTCTCGCAGCGCTCTGACAAGCTGCCAGACAGTCTGCAGCCCTACTTCTGGCTGGAAGGAGAGGTCAGCGCCTGGGTTAGCTCCTCAGAGCATCTCTCCTGTGTGGATGTTACTGCTCTGAGCAAGCACATTGTGGATCTTTGTAACCCCTTGACCCAGCACGTTATGGACAGCTTCTCTGGCAGACACAGGGAGAGTGGGGGTGAAAGCTGCAGCTGATGGGGAAAAAAGGATGTAACTGAAACCAGGCAGGTGTCAGAGGATTATAATTAAACCTCATGAAAGTTGATCAGCAAGGAACTATTTTCCTGCTGGGCTTGCAGTAACAGTGTAAAGCTGGAGACCAAAGGTTCTGGCTATAACCCAGAGATGATGTTCTGGGCCACATGCTGCCAGGCTGCAGCAGTTCTCCTGCAAGTCCTGGGATTTTCATACGAGCTGGAGTGTGGTGGGGCTGCACCTCTGCCTATGCTTGGCCTTCAGTGCTCTTGTCCTTAGAACCTCTCAGATGGGAAATTAATCACAGATCTGTCCTAGGTAAAAACAAAGCACTTGCACACATCCTACAGAGGCTAATCCTGCTATGTTCCCCAAGGGTGAGCTAGGCCTAATAAGATCTTTTCCGTATCTGATGTCTGCGTTAAAGCCAGAAATCCTTAGCAGGGTATTAGCTGACACAGTGATTCTCTAATGTACTTTGTAATTCACTTTTTATTCATGAGGCCTGACAGCTATTTCCAAAATGTGCTTCAGGACTGCCTGGTCTCCTTGGAGAGGTTTCTTCTTGCTGTGTCAGGTACTTCGGTATTGAGAGATGATGATAAAAATGTTTGTGCGTGGCAGCTTTCCTCTGTGTTTTCAAGATGACAGAAGTAGCTGTAAGCTATTGCTAAGACACAGCCAGGAGCTTGGCTTCAAGTCTCTTTTACTCCCTTTGGCCTCAGACAATAATGTGGACCTAATCACTTCTCCTGTCAGTGCTGTGATCTCTTCAGATGTACTCAGAGCTCTTGGAAATTGCCTGGTCCAAGTGGCTTTGGAAGAAGCTGCAAGGCTTCTTCTGCTGAACTCCACTGACCACATGGCTCGTTGTGGGAACGGTCTTGCAACGGCTGGGAGCTGCTTGGATGGGGGTGACAGCCCCGTGAGCTACAAAGGACTTTCAGCAGTGGGGAGGGTTTCCAATCCATGCCGGCTGAAGCTAATAGAAAGATCTGCACCGAATTCAGGATGTGCTGGCTCACGTTAGATAGGATTTTGGCAGCTCACACGGCTGTCAGATTGCAACGTTATGCGCCTTCAGTGGCAGACAGGAACTAGGAGAAGAAGAGCAGATTGTGGCCTGCCAGGCAGCTGGGAGGTAGCCTGATGCAGGAGGCAGTAGGAGGATCAAGCATGTCTGAGAACACCAACTTTCATAATGATGGAGGGGGAGGTGGGAAGGAGCCATAAAAATACCAACCTCATCTTTAGCATGTTTTTCTGTGTTGGGAAGATGAAGAGTATACCACCTGAGAAATGCCTCACCTTTGCCCAGCAGTTTTTGCATATCTAGGGTTTTAGGAGGTGCTGGCGATGTTGCTAGAAACACTAGCTTTTCCATAAGTGCTCGTCCAGGTTTGGAGCGGTGGCAGCAGGCACTCTGGACCAACACATAGGGTGCCACATGCTCTCTGTTCCCATGGCAGCTCGGTTAGGGCTTCTTCTAGCCAAAATCCACAGGTCCACTGGACCACAAGAAATCAGTCCAGGTTTCTCAATGGGTCTCCTATTTAAGTCCCATAGTTTGACCAAAACTTGTCTACTGTATCCCACAGGTGTTGTTTTTAAGTGGGACTGGTGCTCTAAAACAGGCTACTTCCAGCTGTAAACTCCAAAAGCTAGCACGAACGGCTGAATTTCTGCAGGGTTCCCTGCTCTGTTTGTAACCCTGTGAGCCTCTCTCAGAAGTGGCTGCATCAAAAAAGCTGGGTTTAGATGTATAGCCCCAAATCCTAGAGCCAACATCTAATGTGTTGATCTCAACCTAGCTCTGTTCATCCTCTATATGAAACACGAGTTCCTAGACTTTGTGAAATTACAGTAAACACGTAGCAATTTACCCATGCGTGCATCTTTACAAGCGGCACAGCTGGGAAGCTCCACCAGGAGGCCAGCGGCTCGGGTAGGAGCAGGAGCAGAGGACTGCCACCCATTCGGCCTCCCTAAGGCTCCAGGCGCCTCCGAAGACCCCTCCAGCTGCCTCGCAAGGCCCTCTGTCCTCTCACCTGTCACAGCCAGTTGAAAGCCTGGGTCTGCGCCCGCATGCAGACTTACCCATGAGCGGCCCCCAGCGCCTTGCTGGGGAGCGGGCTCCCCGCTGGCTCCGCCGAGCGGCCCTCTTGCCCCTGCGTGGGGCAGCCCCCGGGCGGCTCCTCTCGCGGTGGGGCAGAGCAGGGGGCAGCGGCCTGGCGGGGCAGGCCCGCGGCCGGCCAGCTGCAGCGGTGCCCCTTCCCCGCCAAGGTAACCGCCCTGGGGCTGCTGCCGTGCCCTAGCCAGCCCTCACCTCCAGGTGGCGTTGACGCGTATCCGCAAGGGCCACGGGCAGCGCTGAGGCTGAGACCCTTCCCTGGGTTGCTCCGCGGGGACTGAAATCCCTCGGGGTGAAGGGGACGAGCTCGGGGGGGAGCCGAGGTCCCTCAGCCCACCTCCTCCGGGGCCTGTGGCACGTCGCGCGCACGCAGCGGCCTGCCGCGGGGCTGAGGAGAAGCTCTTTCCTCCACTGGCGGGCTCCTGGCTCCCTCTGGCGTTGCCGGCGACAAGGCGGAGCGGGCTCTGCCGTGGGACGTCGGCTCGCTCCGCGGCAGGTCGGGCACGCGTGGGACGCGAGGGGCTGGCAGGAGGCCTGGGGCGGGCAGCGCTGCGGGCCGAGCGTGTTCCCCCGCGGGTCCCTCGCCTCCCGCCGCCGCCGCCTCCTGGCGACAGGCAGCCTGTGCCCTTCGGTTGCTTTTTTTGCTTTTGCCCTCCGCTGGCGTTGCTCTCCTGCTCAGCCCGGCGAGGAGAACGGCCGCCAGCTGAAAAGCTCTCCTCGCTTGTGGCGATTGCGGGTGAAAAACAGAGGGCAAGCTCCAGGAGGGCGTCCGCTCCTCAGGGGCCGGACGAGCGCTGTTGTCTCCCCGCTCGTGAGCCGCAGCCCCACGACTGGCAGCTGGGCGGACAGCTCGGCCGCGCGGGCACGGGCAGGCAGCCGGCCTGGAGGCGTGGGCCTTCTTCCCAGCACCGCTGTCGTTATGGGGGGAAAGTCTTGCGCAGCGCATTTCCCTTCTCTGTCTCAGGTGCCCAGTGAGGGGAGTGGGCACAGGAGCCTCGCTTTCCTTGTGAAGTGTTTTGAGATTTGCTTATAAAAATGTTATATCGGAACTGTGCTCTCTGCTAAGGAAAAATGTTGCATAGGAGCCGTGCTATGCTAGCCTTACGGAAAGAGAGGGGACAGCCGCGCGTGCTTAGGGGCTGCGTTGAAGCTGAAGTTATCGAGCCCGAGTGCTGTCTGTTGAGGAAAAGATCCCATGGCTTACAGTTACGGTTTTTACTCTATACATTCACATATTATGTCAACCATAAATGTTGTAATTTGTTTCTTCAAGAAATCAGGGCTGATTTTGAAACTGCATGTCTGAGGGGTAACTGGGTGTTTCTTGGCTAGTAAATGCTAATTAATGTTATGTAGCTGTCATGATAGATAAGAAAGCTTGCTGGTAGTTTGGCAGAAGTTTGTTAGTAAAAGAAAGTACATAATGCTCTTATCGCATGATTTCCGTACTCTCCTCTTGCTTTAAATCTTCCAGACACTGGCTGGCATTAAAAAGAATTACACGTCCTGGTTTTCTTACCAAAACTAGTCTCTTCTCAAGCATGCTTCTTTAACTTTTTATAAGTGGTAGCTCTGCTCGTTCCCTCTGTTTCTCCTCCTACCTTTTTATGGTTGTAAGATGTTTTAGATGCATAGTGTGGTTGTCATAGGCCATATTCCTCCTGCTGTGCTGAATCAAGGCTGTAGTCAGCAGAGCTTCTTCTCAGCAGGTGGAATCAGCTGTCAAGTGATAAGAAATATGCAGTTCCTGCTTGTTACATCCACTGTTGTGGGCTAGTGGATGTGGTTGCTAATCTTAAAGCAGCAGCTGATGCAGAACATACCCCGACTGTGCCCTATGGTTTCTGGGGATGGAGTTTTCAGTCGTTCAGATGGGCGTGAGATGGTAGTGGTGTCAGTTTAACCCATAAGCATCACTTGTAAAATTGCTATTGCTGATATTCATCAGCTAAAAGAAATCTGCTTAGTGGGTTTTGATGCTTCCAGTGAAGTTATGCAGGCATCAAAACAATGCTGGAATGCTCCTGAAGTGAAATGTATTGTCTGTATATGAGCAGCTGGAAGCTTCGTTTGCTCGTAGGGTTTATAAAACAAAGCTCTTGCCGCAATTCAGAGGCGCTTTCCTAGGGTCAGCTGGCAGCTCATTGGAAGCAAGGAGTGAGCTACAGCCAAGCATGGTATAGAACTGTTGCCGCTGCTTGGGACCAGGAATTTGCAGCCACATGAGGCACACTGGTTAAGAAGAAAGGGCAACAGGAGGAGGTGCATCCTTTGTAGGCCTGCACACCAAGAAGGTCCTGAGAGGCAGCCCACTCTTCATCCTGTGTATGTCTTTTTCCATCATTATCAAATTCTTTCTGCTCTCTTCCTACAGCAGACTTCAGAGCTGAAGTACTCAGCTGTATTCAGTTGGGGAATCCAAAAAAGAACAAGCTGCCTTAAGTACGGTGAAAAATTTGTCCTTGAAGCTTTGGCTGAAGAACAGTCTATCTCAACGATTCCCTCAGGGCAAGCAGAGTAAAGCCAAGATGCAGGATTTGGTCATGGGATTGTATGTGGTACACTCTAGTCTTCCCAGCAACAAGCAGCAAGCCTCAGAGACAAAGCTGCATCTCCTCGCTGCTGGGAGCTCATACTTCTCCTGCTTTGTGTGCACCTGTCTTGCTTCTGTTAAAAGGAAACACGGCTCAGCAAAGCTTGGAGGTACTGCTGCTACAGATTCCCCTCCTACCTTCAAAATGAAGGTGGGTGAATGCCACAGGTAGACTGCCAAACTGATGGCTTTCTCTGAACTTTTCTTCTTTCTTCCTCATTGCCTTGCTATGTGCATAGCATGTTTAGAGAATCTAATTCTTGCTCTTGGTGCCTAGTGAGCAAATGCAATTCCCCAAAGTCCTGCTAGTGTCAAAGTGGGAGAGAGGCAAGTATAATAACTTACAGTAGCAAGTCCTGCCGGTCCTCCTGACAGCTGCAGCACTTTGCGCTGTCACTGCTGCCATGATGACATGAGGTTGTTCCTTACCCTATGTAATGTTTGCAAATGCTGCAGCCCAGCATGGGGAGGACACAGGATAATTACAGGCCTTTCTCTCTGCTCATCCAGCACAGGTTATTTCAGGTTCCAGAGCAATTCCTGGTTCTCTCCCAGGGAGGAGCCCACCAGCTGCACTTCTGACCTGTCAGGAGGTGATGCAGCCAGCAAGGCTGGTCCAGAGACCAGGATGATGCTCAAGGGACATACGCACATCCGTCTTCCTCCTGGGCTCGTCCTCCAGCTCAAAGTGGCCTCTTTGGCCACCTCTGGCAGATCCCGCTCCTCTTCCCCACAGAGCTCTCAGCATTTGAAGCCCAGCGAAAGGGCTCGTCAGCCCCACAAGTAATTCATAGTCAGTGCATAGCCAGCACTGTGCAGTGTTATGAAACAGATAGCAAGTGCCTGCGTAATTGCAGTTGGAACTTTTACACCTTCCTACAGCTGTTTTGTTCATCTAGGCAGTATCTGTGGAACAGTTTCATAAACCCTAGCACTGTACGTCTGAACTAAATGTGTTCTGTCTGCATCCTCATTGATAAGGTGAGTAGATTACTAATACTCAAAACCAGCAGATACCTTGAGCATGTGGGCACACCAGGCCAGCTAGCCCAGGCTGAAAGCACTCTTGAAGTCTGATGTAGATGTCTGATGTGGAGAGGAGAAGCGAAGAGTGGTGACTCCTGCTCAAAAGCCTATTTTAGTGCTGCAGTCAAGGTGCACTGGAGATGGTTCCCCTGGCTGCTTGCCCACCTGGCCCAGGTCCTCTCAGGAGTCGGAACGCCATCCTTTGTGAAAGGCAAATTGAGTGATCCCAGGGGTCTGCTGTGCTGTTTCCAGCATGTTCCCAGCATGGGGGAGACAGAGGAGGTGGCTAGAGTGATGAGTGAGAGCAGAAACATTGGCCAAGCCTGAGGGAGGAAGGCATCGAGGAGCTCCCACCTCCATCTCTGATCAGCCATAAGGCACAGTTGTGCTTTGCCAGGCACTGACCTGAACCACCTGCTGCATGCTTTGAAGGCGGGGCATCAATTACAAGCTTGTGCAGCACCCTGCACAATTCAGATGAGCTTCCCTGATGCTCTTGCAGCTGCTGCAGCATAAAGTGATCAAATAATAATAGTAACAGCACTTTGCTGTATCACAGGAAGCGGAGTGATGTTGCAGACTCTTGCCTAAAAATACTGAGATCAGATCATGCACTAAGAGCTGCGTTGGCCTGTGGTGGCCATTCTCATTGCCCACAAAGCACATCTGAGGGTCAAGTCTCAACTGACCAGTTTATTTGAGGAGTACAGAAGTTTTCTCTTTCCATCCAGGGCTGCTTACATTACAGCATGCTTTTTTTACTTTCCCTTTGGTTTATCCCTTTGTAGAAAGGGGTAGCCAGAAATCCAGCTCTACCACTATTGTTCAGCACTGCTGACCACTGTTCAGTGGTCTCTCATCTGAGGTGACCTCCTTCCAAAGTAGTGCTGTACCTACAGGACCAGCCTTAAAGCATCTCTCTAAACTGGATATCCCCTGCCCTTGTCTCTCTGTTGAGATGTTACCCTGCCCCCGAATGTTAGCATTTCAGAGCTGAAATTAATGAGGCTGGCCTTCCTGGGCGAGCCAGCAGAGCAGGAGTGTGTCTGCCCAGGTGTCACTTCATCTGTCCACAGAGCTGCTTACGCTGATACTAGAGCCTGCCCAACTGTGGCCAGTGCTAACTGCATACGAGGGAAGTGCCAGGGCACAGGCCTGAGCAGTTTATCCTGGCCCTATCTATCAGTGTATTTTAGTTATGGACTGCTAAAAGTCAGGACTGTTTTATTTGCAGCCAGGCTTCCTGGTGTCAGACTAGCACAGGTATGTATGGACGGTGCTGCTTTTGGTGTCACGAGCCCTGCCTGTCCCCAGCTGTGGTGGCCCCACCATTCCCTTGCAGGCTCCCGGCTGGGGCAGGTGGCTGGGGGCTCTTGCCCTGCCAGTGTCAGCCTGGGGACCCTGGCGTTCCTCAGCTGGCTAGGGCAGAGTCCATGCAACTGGCCAGCTTTTGTAGGTGGGCCCAAAGCCACAAAACAGCGTCCTCCTTCAGCGTTACAAGTAACAAGCTGCATTGGGTGCAGCTCTGCTGTGGGCTTCAGACCTGATTTCCCAGCTGCATCAGGCAGTTGGAGCAGCTGGAAGATGGGATGTGATGGGAAGTTGTCTGCCCCTGAGGGAACGGGGTATTCATCCCTCTCTCAAACTCTTCCACGTTGGGTTTTCTATGCCTTTCTGCTGAGGAAGCCTCTGTGGTGCCTGCTGCTCGTCCCCACTTGGTGGAGCACCTCCCTGCTCATTGCACACAGAAAGCAGAGGCAGGCGCGGGGCAAGGCGATGCTGGACAAGTTGCTGCTCCGGCCAGCTAGTGACAAAGATGGATTTTGCCAGAAAAAGGGCTAACAAAAGTCTCTATATAAAAACAAGGTGGGAAAAACAGACTCCATGGCAGCTGGGAGTGAAATGGCCCCTTCAGGGCTTCAAAGGTCCTTAGACTCTGTCTCTAAAAACAAGCAAGCAAACACACACCCCCACCCCAAGTCTTCACTTTTTTACAAAAGTGTTACTTTTGTAAACCCCATGACAGAGGTCACTCCCCATACTGTAGCAGTAGGGCAGCGCATCAGTCAGAGAGGGCTCCATGGCTGTCAAAAGAGGTAGTCAAGATAGTGTAATCCAAATAATTTTCAGTAAAATTTAGCTATTAAGGTGAATATTTAGTTTTTTTTTATTACTTTGATTTTAGTAACAAAAAGAGTAAGTAAGCAGAGAAAACAAGCATTTTGACAGGAAGCACCTAAATCTTGGTGTTTTGCTTCATTTATTTGCTTAACAACCCTCTGTTTTCTCCACTTATTCTCTCCTTCAAGGAATGCAGGAACTACCTAAGAAAAATCAACTAGAATATGTTATTTCACTTTTGTTATTGTTACTATGAAAGAATGAACAAATTCAAATTGTATTTCTTCTTTCCAGAGAAGGGGGAGGAAGACACCCCCCACGTGCCTCCTGTCACAGACAACAGCATTTAAAGGATGCTCTGGAGGTTTTTCCAGTCTCTCTTCTTTTCCCCTGGAGGTGCATGAAGCACCTAGTGAAAACCCAACAGGTGTGAATGATGATGCAGCCCCGTCCCATGGGGATAGAGTCCAGCAGAGAAACACAGAAGTGTGTCTCAGGATCCCCAGGGCCCCCTGAGCGATGCAGCAATGTAAGGAAGTTCATCCACAGCTTTGTTAAAGAAATGACACTCCTCTTATCCCTTTTTTTGGGTAGCAGCTATGCGTCCATTATGTATAGATCTCTTGGACCAGTTGTCTCTTCTTCCAGACCTTTCTGCTGAAGCAGATCTAGTCACTAGTCACAGGAGAGACAACAGCCTGATAGGGTAAAGCTGTCCAATTTTACCTTGGTCCTCAGTGCAAGTGAGGGTCCCTGAACCCACGGCCTTCCTATACATGTACTACTCTACTTTTCTGAGAGAGGTCTGTACCTCCCACAGGGACCTGCAGGAGATCTCTAAGACAGCCAGGCCAGCACAGTGACTCAGTTCCCAGGAGTGTTGACTCTGTATCAGCCCAGCCCTTATGAGATGGTTCTCTCTGAGGATGATGTCAAATTTCTCTGATCTCAGGCTAATAAGATGTGGTTTTATTCTTTGAAAAAATATTTGGCATAACTTAGTTGGGCATTTTTGTAGTGTGACACACTATGACTTCTGTAGTTGGTTTTCCTGAGGAGGGAAGCAGGGGGTAAATATAAATCATGAGTGATCTTTACTGGAGTGAATGAACATGTGAATAGAATGATCCCAGTGGTAGGATGGCAGATCCATGAGTAGACAACAACTTTTTGCTGCTGAAACTGAAGGAAACTGAGTAAGAGGATGCTGTATAGGAGCTTGACTACCCAGTACAAGGAGGGAGATGGGATTCTGGGTGCGGGTGAGCAGAAGGGATGTGGTTCAGAGGCAGGCTTGCTTTATGGACGTGGGGCAGCCAACATCTCCTGTGCAGAGAGTAAACAGAATGCTTCCACATGACATTGAATGATCTTCTGACAGTTAAGTGCACTGTTATTGTCACAGAACGCGTGTGTATCAACACCTTCCTTCTTCACTTGTTCAAGAAATTTGATTTCTGAGTCCTCCTTGAAATACCTGGTGCAGGAGAGGGAGGACAGCTTGTTAAAATTCTTTTGCTGTTAAATTTCTTTCATGGCTCCTTCCCTGAAGAGCTTCTAATGAGACTGACCTTTATTAGCTAATTAGGCTCATTGAAAAGGCACAATCACATTTAGTGTTTTTTTTTTTTTTTTCTGTAGTATTTCAGGTTCATTTCTCATCATTAGGCAGGTTGGGAGAGGATTTGTAGCTGTGTGGAGGTCAGCAGAGCCGAGCCTTTCCCACCTCCCTGCCCAGCTGCTGAGACTGGCAGGGGAGCAGTGCCACTTGCTGCCAAGTAAGCACAGATTGTGACTACACCGTGATAGTACTGACTTCATTCCATGTTTAAAACTGTGTTTGACTTAGGGGCGTCGCAATCCTCTCACCTTGCATACTTGACTATGTTAACTTTTTTCTGCATGAGAAGGATGACTTGTAACAACCAACTTTCCTATTAAAGTTTTCCAATAGAGCAAAACCATTAAAAAAGGAAATTACAATAATGTAAGAAAAACTCAGAAAATTACTTGTTCTTAATAGTAAGTGCCTCTGCTGTAACATACACATTAAGCGAATCTTAAGGGAATTAATGTAATTCTCCAAGGTCCTAGATTTTCTTTGCAAACGCAAACTGTGTTTCATTAATATTTTATATGTGTAGGATTTTCATACTGCCTCAATCTCTGCTTATTATCTTGTGTGCTGTGGGCTAGATGTGATGTCACTTCATCAGCCTGCCTTCCCCCGTGCTGATCTTGAGCTGAAGGGCTGGCAGCATCCCCTCTGAAGAACAGGTGCCAGTTTGCAGCTTGTCCATTCTGCCCACATGTGGTTCCAGAAGCTCTTGCCCAGTCTCTCCAATTCAGGCAGTTTGGTGTGTTGCTGGCAAACTTGGCATACAGCATTTGCCCGCTGACACTAAGTCAGATTTATATTTATATGCATTACTATAGCAGGGAAGTGAATAAATGTAGCTCCCAATCTGCTTTTTCTAGGACTTTTGCATTGTTAATATCCTCCCCCTCTCTGCTGTTTCCACTCCTCACCTCCAGAGTGGTGCAGCAAGTGGGATAAAGACAGAATGGCCGAGCTTTGCAGCAGTTCCTGACAGGTGGCAGAAAAGCCAGGGTATTCTGTTGAGATGACTTAAGGCATGGCAGAGTTACAGTGACCTCAGCAGTGTGCAGGTATTGCGAAAAAGCTGCTAGAA
Source organism: Chauna torquata (assembly GCA_013399475.1). Taxonomy (NCBI): domain Eukaryota; kingdom Metazoa; phylum Chordata; class Aves; order Anseriformes; family Anhimidae; genus Chauna; species Chauna torquata. The sequence continues at coordinate 62,514 of VXAL01003286.1, read as the reverse complement.
AGTTTCTGTTAAATTTCTCTATTAGAATGATTGCTCTGATTTCCCGGGGAATAGAAGTCCTTATGGAAGCCTTCCCAGTAATTTCCTTGCTTAGTAGCTCTGCTTTTCAGAAAGGCAGCAAAGGCTTTGTGTTCAAGGACAGGGCTGAAAACATCACAAGGCTGACAATAAATGCAGACCTATTTGTGACAAGATCCAATAACTGTGTACACCACACAGAATTCTAAAAAACTCTGGCAGAGTTCTGTCTCCCAAGAAGGAGAAGAGAACTACAGCATTTGCCAGAGCCTGTGGCTAAGGCAGGCTCCTGGCAGGGCTGAGCCATGGTGAGCAGCTTTAGAGCATTTTACGTACTGCTGGCTAAACCAGGGAACCGTTCCACCTTTGCATGTCCCCCCAGGAAAGGGGAGGGCTGGATTTAGGAACAGGCACTGTAACCTTGTGACCACGTCCCTGTGCTGGAACTGAGATGGTTTCCTCCAAATTTAAACCGACTCAGAGATATGCACTTGTTATTTACTGGCCTTCTTTGTACTTACCAGAAAAGGGGCAGACAACCATTTAATGAGTGACCTGAAAGATTTTTCCTGTATGACCAAGCTGATGGAAGGGGTGCTTCCTAAAAACACAGGGAAAACAGCATAGATCATCTATCAGAATTTATGCTCTATGCTTGTTATAATTCAAACTAACCACAGTAGTAAAAGAAGTCATTGCCCTAGGACTGAATTAGGGCTAAATTAAATCATTTTTTTCATATTCTCTTGGTTACAAGCACTCTACTGTGGCTGTAATAGACAAAAGACAATTCTGATCTACAGTATATGTTACTACCCCTTCCACAGCTAATGTTGCTGCTGCTTATTTGTGTGACCAAAACCTTAAAGCTCTTTCCTGAATACAATCACTCAGTGTAACGTATTAGTAAAGATACCAGAAGGCAGTTAGACATGCTGTTCACCACACTTCATGGGCACAGCACATCCCATTATCCTGTTGACGCTGAGCTCACCTGAATGACGTTGGCACTGCTGGTTTATTAAATGTAAACTAGATTGTCCACAATGTCTTCCCATTTTCTGTGTTGCTTCAGTGAAACTCCCTCTAGGAACAGAAGGATGATTCCCTATGAACCTGCATTATCAGCAAGTGTTTCTCATACATGGAAAATTCTGTGTGCGGATCCTCTGTGATTTACCATTACCATATTATGGCTAAATATTGCCTGAATAGGGAGGAGGTGGAGACTCAGGTTAAGGGACACTTGTAAGAATTTACAGCACTTCTGTTGGGATTTGTGTTGTTACTGCAGTAACTCCCACTTGAGTGTATGTGTAGATCACAGTAGATTTAGGAGGTGATAGCCTTTATTCTTGCTCCCTTCCTCGTTGCTCCTTCACAAAGTCTGTTAGCACCGAGCCCCAAAATAGATATAACTGTTGACTTCAGGGAGTCAGCAGAGCTTTTGCTGCTTCTTGTAGACAGAGCAAGACATGCATGTGGTGCCATCTGACCAAGGATCCAGGGACATGATGCAAACTGTGCTCTGCAGAGATCTTAAACTTCACACTAGGATTCCTCTTTCCAATCTTCCTGTTTTATTCTACTCTACTTTGTATAATTATTCCTTTGCTTTTTGCTCTAGTTTATTTTGAATGAGTGTTACTGATTTTGCTGTGATCCTAAATATCCTTAGGTTTTGGTCTTCAGTTAGTAACTTCACTGAGTCTATTTGCTATCTTTTAAATTTATAATCTTTCTTGATCTGTTTTGAAAACTGTATTGCAAGGATGTTTGTTGAGGGGGTGGTGGAGGGGAGAGTACCAGAGATCCTACGTCAAACAATTACACATCAGTATTTGCCCCCAGCATCAATAAAAGCTACAGAATACCCCAGGGATTTGTTCTGAAAAGTCGTGAGCAGTCATTTCCAAGATATGTGGTCATGTGGGTTTGATCTGCCTGAAACTTTTTGAAACTTATTTGAAATATTGGCTGGTTTTGAGGTCAGCCACTCAATAGTTCAATAAAGTGTTGAAAGAGCAAACTAAGGCAAAATACAGAGTTTTGAAATAGCTAATAAAACCCATGACAAAAATTTTATGTGCCATTGGGTTTTATCACTGTAGTAATCATGTAGCTTGTCTATGCAGGGAGGTCTGGGTTCCCCTGGGGCTCAAATCTAGGCCTTAAATTTTGGTTTCATCTAGGGGAAAAACCTGAAATTCTTCATCCTGAGATGTCATGCCAGCATCAGGCACTTAGTTTCCAAAGTCTGATGTTGTTTAATTAGGGTGATTTAGTATTTGCTACCTATCTGCAGTATATGGCTGTGACTCCACTTGCACCATCTCATGGACTGGCTGGTGCTTAGTGCTGCCGCAGGCCGTTACCATGGGGCCACCACTTTGATCCAGGACAGCCGGGCCACCACAGGCCCTTCTGGTAGTCCCTCAGGGAGTGATGCTGGCCCCAGGGCTGGCTGGGCAGCAACTCAATGTCCGCAGGGTATGGCAGCGCTTGCTCTACAGCCAGTGGGTTCTGGAGGCCGTTGGCCTACCAAGCGCTGCAAGTGTTGAGGGGAAGAAAAGAGGGCACTTTCCCTTTCTGAATGGTCATTACCTGTCTCCATGACTGTCAGCTGGTGAGAAGGGGAAAGAGACCTCCGAAAAGGAAATCTGGACCTAAAGACAGAGGGGGTTTGATGTGCCAGTGGTGGCAACACAACTGGAAGACAGACAGCACTCTAGGTATAGAACAGAGAGGCTGTCTCCTGCCAGACCTATAAAGGGGCAATAAAATCCATCCTCTATCCCATTTTCCACCGCCAGCTGGAGTAACACAGAAACAAAACTGAAAAAAGGGCTATGAATCAATTTAATTAGGTCAATAATGCGTAATAAAAGAGCAATGCAGAATAAGTGATCTCTAGGTCACCACCTAGGAGAGCTCCCAGGTGTTCCCTGAAGGCAAAAAGGATGGCTGGAGCTTTTATCCCTCCATACACTGCTTAACCCTGTAGTCCCAGAGAGAGGTTGTCCTCTCCCAGCAAACTGGGAGCAAAACCTGCCCTCTTCTCAGTGCTGGCAGTAACAGTGGCAGGTCTTGAACACCAGGAGCTGGTTCAGCAGGGGGTCTGAGGATGCCTGGTGCTGGGGGCCTGCTCTGAGGCCCATCTCAGCAGAGGTCCCCCCACACTGCTCAGGACATGGGTGCAGCACAGGACTGGTGTTGTACCTGCTTCTTTGGACAGGCTGAGGAATTTCAGTATCAAACCCAAGGTCTTGCACCTGCTTTCTTTGCCCTTCCCACAGGGTGCGACACCCACCACATCCTTCTGATGCCCCAGTACCTCTTCCTTTTCATCTGGTGCCCAGGGAAACCTGCCTGTTGACGTGGGGTTGGCTGCTAATTCATCCTGTGTTGCCTCCCTCTCTGATAGTGGCTTCTTATCTCTGCAGTTAACTTACTTCAGAAAGAACCCCATCAGCTTCATCCTTCTGGCCAGCACTGCCTTCATCTTTAAGGAGCTCTGTGCTTGCCTGTGTGTCAAAGACTTATCTTGTGGTGAACAATTAACGAACACTTTCCAGTAAAATAGGAAGTTGCAGTCTGGATGGACAGACAAGGCCGCCACTGTGTGCTGCATTGTGGTGTTAATTTGTTGCGATGTCCAGCTTTCTAGGACAGGCTTCACTTGCTGTAATTGAATTATAGAGATAGAAGTCTGCACTCATGAAAAAGGCCATTTCGGCCTGTGGATCTCAGCAACAAATCAAAAGGAATACCTGCATGAGCATGTGTAACAGTGAAATTTATAAATGCTGACATCACATTTATGGTGAAAATACTTGGAGTTTTCATTTTCTGCATTTTGGATTTTTTAGACCTGTCTGCTTCTTCAACAGCTGAGGAGTGCGGGTATACCTGCTGTGCTGCTGCCAGTAGCTGTCCATTGCTCCTACAGACAGGTAATAAACTGAGACACCCAGGTTCTTCTGCCAGTGAAAATCTGTTCCCTGAGGTGTGTTGATTTGTGTGACATGGTCTGTAGCAGCAGATTCCCTGTTAAGTTGCTGCTACTTGACTTTTCCTTCAATTGCAGCTCCCTTCAGGCACATCAGGCCCAGCCTGCCATGAGTTTCCTCTAGAGAGGGGCTGCGTGGTTTAACCTGGGAGTTACACAAGAAGAATTGTTTCTTTTAAAACTATAATCAAGAGTAAACAACAGTCTTACAGTACACCTCCAGCAGCACAGGGCACTGTGTCAGTTTCGGTAAGAAATTGAATTAAACATTAATTCCTATGACGATTACTCCTTGGTCATAGCAATCTGTCGCAGGTTCTGTCTTTTACATGCTTCAGAGCCTTCATTTTCTTTCTTTTATACCAAGTGTCACAGTTTTTCCTAGCTGTCATGAAAAGATATCAGCCATTATATCTTCTTTTGCAATTCACAGAGGACTCAATGTGAGGGAAAACTCCTTTCCTAGGGGTGCAAGGAAGACTTCTGCTGCCGTTGGCCACTGACACATCATGCAACAGACTCCTGAAAGTTCAAAATGCAAGATTTGAAAACTGGAAGTAGGCATTCCTGCTTGCTGTGTATATAGTACTAGACATCTCATACAGGTTGGGAAAATTCTCTTATATCTATTTTTCACCCCTTTCGCTTGCATCTGCACCACTGCTGTATCATATCACCAAAATTTTTTTTCTTCAATACTGCTTTCTCTTTCTACAATCCTTCTTTTTCCTCCTTCCCTCACAAAAAAAAAAAAACAAAAAAACAGCACGTACATGTTCCTTGGGAGCCTTGTCAACAGTTTCTGCCTTTTCCACCACAGTATACTGAGACCTAATTTCTTCTGCAGTAAGAGTTTATTTACTGACTATATTGCAAATTCTACAAGTAACCAAACTGCTTGTAAAGCACCAAGCCAAAGGCAAGGAAATGAGAAATAGCTAAGAAGAAATCAAGAGCAAATAATCTAAAACCCATCGGTTTTTCTTCTATGACAAGGTAGCGGTAGCAGATATCATCTGCCTTGGTTTTGTAAGATGACCCTTGCATGTTGCTGTGGGAGCTTGTGGAATGCTGAAGTGTTCAAGAACATAAGAACTTGCATAAAAATTGTTGAGAAATATCTTGAATATAGTTGATTTTTTGCAGGCCAGGAAGATGTGTTACATAACTTACCTGGATCCCTTCCACCTGTGTTTTCTATGAATTTACGAGCCTCTAACAAGCTTTGTGGTTTTCTTTAATAGAAAGTTCAAGGAAGCAAGTTCACAGGCAGACTTTCTGATACACTTATCTTCTGTGCTATCAATGCAGTGAAGGACAAAACTAAAAACAAAGCTCTAAACTCTTGAAAGGAGACTGTGAGTTTCTTAGCAACCTGGTCCGTGCTTGAGGTCAAAGGTCGTTGTGTTGTAGGGCCTGAACAGACAACATGCTGAGGAAGTGCAGTTAATGGCTTGCCACTTGAAAAATGACTTGGGTACCAGTTGGAATGAGCCATCAAGCTAAAGGGAGTCCCACAAACAAGAATGACTGGAGGAAAAAAAAAACCTCTCTTTTTCTTCTACCTGCTTTGTTCGGGCATCCATGTCACTTTTCTATCTACAAGGATGTTTGAAGGTGGCACCGTAAGAAATGATGACTCCAGAGACTGCTTGGTGTACATTTCACAAGTGGTGCAAATAGTCATTCTCATTAACTGAGACTATTTTCATAGATCGAGAATTACTTAAAATGATTTTAAGAGCAATATTGCTTCTTGTTTTGTGCTAATCTTCCTTCTTATTCCTCTGATTCACCTAGTCCTTGGCGTGTCTGTGCCGCTGACAGCCACTGTTGTTTTCTAATGCTACCATTGAGTGCACAATTTAATGCGGTAGTGCAATGAAGGAGAAAAAAGCCAAGACCCCCTGTAGACTCCCATCACTGGCAATTCCCTTCCCTCCTGATGTTTTCACCTTCAGAATCTGCGTAGGTGTCTGATGTCGTGACAACCATGATCATCGATGTTGTGTGTCAGGGTCCACAATGTTTTTTTTGACACGTGGCCATTCACATGCTCAGTCACCATTTAATTAAAGCTCACTAGTTCTTCTCTATCCTGTCTAAATATACTTCTGGTGTTTGTTAGCTTACACAGAGATAATGCACTGGAGATACATGGATTAATGCTGAACTGAGTGAAAGTAACTTGAATATTCATCATTATTCGGCATCTTAAATCCTTGGTGAAAGGAGGCTGAAATCCTGAAGGATGCCTTCATGTTGCTGTGACAACAGCCCTCTGAGGGCCTTTCTTGAAACAGAAAATTATAAAGACACTTTCTAGGACCAAAAGTACTGGAGTTTATTGTGGCATGAAGGCTGCTGAGGCAAACAGACAAACAGTGCTGAGGAGGCAGAGTTAATCCCACCCATCGTGGTTTTGCTCTTCAGATAATTCTCTGAAGGGAGAGCCATTGCTTTACAAATCCATCTCACTCCCTCTTCTTTTATTCCGTGCATGCATATACACACACACGCACATGCATATATGTATATTTACTGTCTTCAAGGGCAGCAGCAAAAGTTCCCCACTGTTTCAGCTGGAACTTCCCAGAGGCTGGTAAGTCTTAGTTGTGTTTGTTCCTTGTGTTGATGAAGAGCAAAAGGCTTCTCTGGCTATAAACTCTGTTTATATCACACTGATTTGAGCAAGGATAAAAAAACAAACACAAAAAAAAACCCCTAGTTTTCACCAATCAGGATTAATGTGCTTTGGTAAAATGATGTGGTAAGCTGGAACACTAAAGAATACAAAAAAAAAACACTAAGATCACCAATGAATATTTAAAAGTGGATGGTGAAATACATGTTGTTTTTCTTAGAAGAAAAATCTTTGCAGCAAGGGATAGAAGAGGGGAGAAGGAAGGAGGAGGAAAGCAAGCATTTTTTGTTCTGTATAGTCTGAGACCTTTTAAAGAAGGACGATATTTCCTATTGTGATTGTCAGACACTGGCAGATAATGACCTGAATACTTTAATTAACTGTGCTGAACGTCCCTTCTATTATTTAGATCTTGAATTGTGTAGGGATTTTTTGTCTCTGCTTAATGCCCAGAGAGAAATGTCAGACTCTGAGTGATCAGTCACCATGATCCCCTGCCATCCCCAGCTTTGAGGGGAAGCAGCTTTGTCGTGCAAGCCACCAGCTTCCATTGGTGCCCATGCTGCAGAGCTGTGCAGCTTCTCGTCTTGCCAGTGTCCTTTATACAACTCGTGGACATGTTCTGCCCACAGACAAACCTGCCCTTGGGATGAAATTCAAATGTACAACAAAGCTTATATATTGGGTGAGTTCTGCATGAAGTCTAAAAATAGTTAACAAGGAGCTATAATAAAAGTAAAGTTTATGTTATATAGAAATTACATTAGCAAGAAATGTGAGCTGCCTGAGGCAAAAGAATCTTTTCTTGAGTGAAACATAACTAAAGCTTTTTCCAAAAAGAGTTTTTGAAAGCTCCTGGTTAACTTGCTGTGGCTGGAGTAGACCTCAATATTTTCAACTGAAAAAGCTGGAACATGCCCCAGGGTGCCATGCAAACTGAAGAGAAGTTACGTACAGCTCCTCCTTCGGCAGAGGACCAGGGTCTGCCTTTTAGGAGTACAGAGAGAAAGGTGCACTACATGAACACACGCTGTGAGAAGAGTGGCTGACATTTACTTGATTTTACCTTCGATTGTTGGAGGCAACCCTCTCTATATGCAAGTATTTGTGCTGTATTGGAAAGAAATTGTTTTTTGTCACAACTGAAAATATAATTCAGTGATGCCTGTGTACAGCTCCGCATGTGCAGAAACACAAACTTGCCTGTTTTAAGGTAAGAATGACTGGTGTGCTGAACTGTAAAACCACTCATCTTTAAGTTACCTGCATCCTGCCTTTTCATCCAGCTCTCACAGGGATGTTTGGGCATTCTGCCTTTCAGAACAGCTCCAGAGGTGTTGTTTGCTCTTCTTTTTGGCAAAGGAATCAACATTTCCTGCAAATATAATTTCTTAACCGTGAATTTTCTGCTTCTCACTCCTCAGAGATGTATTCAGGTTTGACTTACTTTGGTAGCATGGTAGGTTGGATATAATCCTATACAACTAACAGCTTTTCGTCATCAGATATGGTTAAATTGTAGTTTTCATACTACAGGACTAAGAATAAAAGTTTTATACTACTGGAGTGAAAACTGTACCCAGTTTCTCCCTGAGACTTGGCACTAGCAACTGATTTCTGAAGACATTAAGATGCTGGAGTTCAATTTTGTAGCAAGGTAGGTGTCTTAATTGACATTTTGAAGAAACCTTGAAAAATCTCAGTCAAAATGTACGTTGTTGGAGTAAAGCTGGTGAAATCACCTGGCCTTATGCAGGAAGAAAAAAAAAAAAATTTTAAAACTCTCTAAAATTATTTTCCTGTAGTGGATCTCTAAAAGAATGCTGTGCACTGCACTGTGTGCAAAGGTTTCATCAAGACTTGCCCAGAGTAACCTCTGCCACTTGATGACTTTGCCACATCTTTAAGGAGTACTCTTCCAAAATCTGTAATGATGAGACCCCTGCACCATGTTAACCATTGTGTATTCTAAATACATGGAAATGATCAAGGAACATTTTGTCATATAGTATGAATATCCGTGTGTTTTTAATGAATGGAGTTCAAGTGTCTTCCTGCAAGTGTTTAGATCATAAATTTGTTTGCCAAATGGCACTATCTCATTCCATGATTATGACGGTAGGGGTGTGTTTTAGGTAAATGGAGAACAGATTTTTTACTCTTCAAAACCCCCTCTGTCTTGACCAAAGGTGTTTAAGTTAATGATGCAGATAAATCAACGTATGGCTGTCCTGGCTTTACAGGATAAATGGAAGGAACAAGTGACAGGAGTATGTTTTATTCAGTAACATGCCATTTTACTTGAAATACACAGCACTAAAAGGTTTGTTGCATATAAATGTGACCTATTTTTTCATAATTAACGTGTGTGTGCCAAGTGGCACTTTGATCTTTTTTGTTCTTGGATTGGTGTCACTCATTTGAACTCCATACGCGAATGCCTTGAATCTTCTTTGTCATGTAATTTGTTTATTTACTTAAACCTATGGAAAACGGGTTTTAAGCACATACGTACTCAGAATTTTCTGCTCACTGAGGATGGAGGTCATGTTATGCACTCATTTTGAACTCTGTTTGCCAAGACAAATGTCAGCGTAACATGAGAAATGACTGAGAATCAGATAGTAAAACCTTCTTGCATTAAACAGCTTCTGTCAAGTCATTTTATTACCTTGTCTCCCGTACACAACACGTCACGCACTGAAGCGTGTGATCTGCTTACTACCCTGAGGACTGATGTGATTCCCCCTGCATGCTTTTAGCTCCATAGATTGATCGTCCCTCACCATCAGTACCTCACCTGGTGAGACCTAGCTAAACTTTGTGACAGAGGTGCCATTTTGCCAAAAGGTCAGTGCTTCTTCCGGAAGTACGCACTCCAAAAACACATCTCCCTTTTGCCAGCAAACAGCTAACTTTTATTGTGTGGGCACAGAGGGTTGTCACCTGTCCAAGAACTTCTCTTCTGGGTTGTCAGTACTGCATGAAATTCAACTCCTAAAATTTTGCTGTTTCACTTACAATTTTAGATAAAACTTCCTGTTGACAGTTGCGTTGTCATTTCAGGAGTGCAGGGTCTACGTTTTTCGTTCGCAAGCACTATTACACATCCCTCTGTCAATGCAATTTTTTTGTGTCATATGGAAATACATTTCTTTGATGATTGGTTGTGGATCTTTAAATCTGACTGTATCTGATGAAAGCAAATGGGAGGATAACTGTGCCAATTTTCCATTATTTGCTATTTTCTGAATTATTAATTATAAAATCATAGATAGGAGGAGCGTGAGCTTGAACGACATGGGGTGCATCTGGAGACCTCTGAGGCTACTGCAGGGATCAAGGAATTAAAACTGGCAGGGCATCAAAGAAGATGAAAACACCTGCGTGCCTTCAGAAAGGAGAAAGAAGTGGGAGGTAAGTGACTTTTTTTTGAAATACTGCGGTTGTGCCAAGTGTTTGGAGAAAGACCAGTAACGACCAGGAGTGTCTGATAGCAAAAGTGGCAAACTGCATTTGATGGAGAGTGCTCTGAGCCAGCAGGTGCTGGCCCCAGGAAGACACCTGAGCATCGCAGGCAGCCACAGGGCTGCTTTGTGCTGTGTGAATGGCAGGTGCCAGCCTAGCTTCCAACTGCCCAGGTGTTAGATGGTCAAACTTTTTGGCTAAAACGTCCAAGAGACCTGAACTAGAACCGTACCTTCTGGGAAAGCAAGAGTTGTCCAGCAGCACAATAAATAAATATGATGCTTCTTCACAAATTCAGACTAAAGCAGGCCTCCCTGTGTAAGACTGTGCTAGTCACACACGTGAACCTCTCCAGCACTTCATCATGCTACACAGTGCCCATGGGGAATGCTTCTGGTTTGCCTCACGTGTTTAGTTCAACTTAAGTAACATATTGAGTGAACAGAAGGCATCCCCTGGAGCGGTGGCTGGAGCCCTGTATTGTTCCAAGTAAGACGTTGCTGGGCTTAGTGCAGGATGAGGGCAGTGTCCCGGGACTTCTTGGTGGATGAGGAGGAGCTTTCCCCCGTGCTTCATTTTTCCTCTTGCACAGCAGCCCAGGACTGCCAGTGCAGATGCAAGCCACAAGTTATTTCAGCTTAACATCGTGAGTACCTGGTGTGTGCCTCTATTCCAAGGGCAGGCCTGGGGAAGAAGACAGGTAATTTGTTTGAGGCTGTTAGTGAATATAGAGGCAGGAGATAAACCTCTTCCTGTGGCTCTTCAGCTTTCACACAAGGGGATCTCCTGCAGGGGGTGACAATCTAATAGCAGCCCTCCATCAGAAGGGAGTGATGGGGAGAGCCCTGCTTTGCAGGGTGAGAGTTGTGGCCAGTAATTACCAGAGCAGGTGAGGTGACAACATGGTAGCCTCACTGCATCTGGTGCCCTCTTATCTGGTCTGTCTTCCTGTAGCTGCCAGTGGTATTTCTTCAGCTTGATTTCAAGTAAGTACACTGCATAATGTGACTGAGATAGTGCAATTACTTCCATTACTAATGCATATGCATAATTAAATCCAGAGGGCTAATTTGCTGCTTTGCAAGCTTGTTATCATCTGAGGGGAAAAGATAGGATTCCCAAGCAAAACCCACTTGCAAAGTAGAGGCTGTGTCGTGCACGGAACTTAATTTTAGTGTTTGAGTGCCTAATTCTTAGGTGCTCTGTTGCGCAGTGAAATGAACAGCCTGGGTAAGTGGAGGCTTAGGTGCCTAATAAGAGCTACAAATGCTGCTGTGCAGAGTCAGACTCTCTACGATGGTCAGCAGCAAATGCTAAGAGAGGAGCAGGAGCAACATGTTTGATTTTGAACAATGAGGCATCTCCCATCATTCAAGCTGCTCATCCAAGCTATTGTTTACCTGGCTCGTCCTGCTTGTATCCATAATATTCACTTGGTCAGTGAAATCCTCCTGCGAGATTTAGATGAGGGATTTGAACTGCCAGCATATCCAGCAGTGATGGAAACACACCACAACCAGCTCTTCTGATATACTTCACCCATCTTTATGCCCCACTCTTCCTTGTTATAGCAGTGGCAGTTTTTATCACCCCACCAGCCCCTGCCTGCAGCTATGACTGCAGTCCTCTGACTGCTTGTTGCCCAGCTGAGCTGTTTCACGCACCAGATTTATGGAGAGGCTCTGCTTCTGTTGATCTGGTCCCACCTAGGCGCTAATGTTGGGAACCTAAAAACAGGAGGGCCCACCTTCATGTTTAAAATAAAATTTTTCTCCTGCACTTTTCCTAGCAGGGATAAGGATGCCAGCAGTGATGGAAACCGAGCCAGCAGGTTTCACTGCCCACACTGACAGCAGCACCATAATAGGCTGATACTAGCAGGGACCAGCAACCCTCTGCATAAAGCAAATGCAGAGTTTCCATTTTAGTCGTTAAAGGTGAGCTCTCTGTGAGTGAGGATTTTCACCTCACCATTACTATGTCATCATTGTATGTCACCATACATATTTGTATTTAAAACCTGCTGTTGTTCCTTGATGCTTTTTGTTTGTAGTTACGAAGTGTCAGAGGTCACTGTGCTCGGGTGGTCATTCCTTGATGTTGTGCTGCTGTGCTGGCCAAGCAGAGATGCTCTTCCAACTTGGAAGCTAGGAACTCTAGGACAATGACCCTCTGGCATACTGCTAGTAGTGAACTGCATTTGAAAAATGTAGTGTGTTTCTAAAGGAACGCACATAATTCTCATAACAACCTTTTGATTCTGGCATTTATTCTCATTTAAAAGTGCTAGCAAAGCACAGAGCACTTAGTCCACGTGTTCAAGATTAGGTTGGTGCTGAAAGGCCATCAGAGGTGATGCTCAGTGCTGTGCTCCCTTGCTATTGAACACCGAAAGAGGGGCTTCTAATTATCAGAAATGAGAAATGATGTCTGAGTGTTATATGAGCAAGTGGAAGCAACATAAATAGATCAGGAAAAAAACAGGAGGCTGAGGGAAGACTAAAAACTGAACCTAGATCCCTTCCCAACAGATTTTGATTGTAAGTTCACCTGGAAGAATTCTGGAGTTAAATGCTTTTCCATGAAGTAAGCCAAAACTAATGCCTAGAAACAACACATAATCAAACCCAAACTTTTGGGTCTTGCTTTCCTAGGAAAAAGGAATTACTGTATCTTTCCACCTACATCAATCAATAGTTGGATGCATTTATTTTTTTTGCAAAAACGTTATTATTGTGCATATTCCAGAAATTTAATTCAAAAGCCTTAAGCATAAAGAAATGGAAAATACTATATGCTGTCCACTTGGCTTCAGCAGCTACAGTATCTATCTGCTTTAATTAATAATGATTATCTCTGCAAGTCAAAAATAAAAACACAATCCCCACTATCAATCCTTACATTAAATTTTCAAACCATCCATTCAATATTAACTAAATATAGCTACAGTAAAGTAAAGAAGAAATGTTTGTTTATATTCTCTTAGCTATGCAGGACATTATTCTGTGTGTTACATCAAAGATTTCCTTTCAAATTCACCAAATTTTAAAGGCAGAGTTTCTCCTGACTATGCAAGTCAGCAGAGAAAGTGGCTGTATTTTATCAAATTCAGCTGCATTTTTCCTGCCGAAGCATGTTCAAAAGCCAGCAGATCTATTTTTGTGATTCATTGCAGTCCATTCTGCTTCTGTTCAGTTGAAGGAAGCTATTTTTGTAATTATTCAGAAGCAAATTTATCAATTTAGTTAGTAGTGAAAAAGTTCCAGACATCTCTGTGATGAAGGTTGATAAATGGATCCAGAAGAAAATTGCTCCTCTATAAAAGGGAATGAGCTGGCATGGGAAAGGCTTGCACAAAACTCTGAAGTAACATCACAAAAAAAGAAAAGCTGTGCTATGAAGCAAGAGAAATGCAAAGATTGTCTTTTGCATGTGTTGAGGCTTTTGCATGTAAGTTATTTGGGGTTATGTTAATCAACCTATCATATTTATTATGAGAGAGGTCTTGAAATAAAAATAGTCTCAAAACATTAGTCAGATCTTTGTAGCCACCTCTAAGAAAAAAAATCAGGTCAAGACTGAAAGATGTCTGAGAATATCCCTTCTGGCTGCTTGCAGGAGATGAAACTTTATTTTTCTAAAACACGGGAAGTTTCCCTCTCATCAAATTTAACTGTGGTGACCATTAGAGGAAAACCCAGCTAGCATCCCCATGATTACTGGTCTGTGACTCCATCTCCCTTGGGAGCTGAGCACCAATGTCCCCCTTCCAGGAAGGTGGGCACCAGGTACCCCCACATCGGTTCTCAAGCCCAAGGGCATGCAACTAGTTGTCAGTGTATTCAGCATGCAAGAAGTCTTCCTTCTTGGACTGTTAAAGAACTGGAGAACAGGGGAGAAGATATGTGGATGGGTTCACCTTTTGAGAGGTTCACTTTCTTATTCCTTTGGGTGATCTGGTGGCAAAGAAGATTATGGTGACAAACTGCCCTTCCTGACTACTCCAGCCAATATGATCAGAGTCTAAAATCTCTAGCCTTTCAACCTGATCTAACATAGCTGTTTTTATCATCTTCATTTTAAAGGAAGACACTAAGTTGTTAGAGGAGAGGGAAGCTAGCTCAGCGGCTTGCCAGGAGGGTTTGATGATGTGATCTACGATGCTCCAGGTGTCCCAGTGATCAAGGATGGTTGAGCCCTCCAGACCCTCCTCCCGCCTCACAGGCTAGAGCCCTGCCAGGGCTTCCGTGGGCAGGGGACCACAGCATGGGACATTGCGCTGAGGATGGTGATAACTGGGCCCTTCTGGGGCAGCGGCCTTGTGCTGGGATGGGATGAGACAGGTCAGGCCACAGAGGTGCAGCTGCAGCCTGGAGCACACTCGCAGCACTGGATGGCAGTGTTACACAAATTCAACCAGGTTTTCTTTCTTTCAGGTTTGGGAATAAAGAAAAGACATGTCACACCTGTGACTGGAAATGTATATTTTTCAGAGGGGGCATCTGTAAGTACTGTTGTGACATAGTTGTTGCTCTTCTGAACAGATTCTCTTCGTTTTCTTCTCCCACCCTGTCTCTTCTTTTTTTCTGGCTACTTTCCTATCCTTTCTTTCCTCCCAGCTCTTTTCCTCAGTGAGTAATAAGAGTATTTCTCCTGCCTCTTCTGAGCTGACTGGGCACTGGGAAAGTTGCAGAGATAATCAGCAAGCTTTGCCACTGAAAAAGCAATATATAGAAACCCAACAACCATAAACCCAGCAAAAACAGTCTCTCCCTTCCTTCCAGTTCTTTAGCTTTAGGCAAAAAGGACCAGGAGGAGGAGAGTGCGTTGGCACCAGCCTGGTGTACGTGCATTCAACAATAAGCCTGCTGGGACCAAATATACTGCAGGGAAAATAAGGAATTTGTACAACTGACAGTTTACTCCTGTTACAGAGTTTGCCTGTCACTGGTAATGGCACAGAGCAGTGACTCCAGGGATGATACTCAGCCGGAGCAGTGTGTAATGCCAGTACAAATATATGCGATTGCACTGTCACTCCAGAGACGTGTGCGGCATGTATCTTTGGCAGGGAGCTGTGAAGTCAGTAAAAGTAGCTGTATACGTACCATTGTGGCATTGTTCCACTCACCTGGATCCTGAGCTGGGATTTTTCTCCTGCTTTTCATCTAATTTCTCATTGTAATACCAGGGTCACACTTTAATACAGCAAATATAATTATAGTGCAGTTACACAATGTGACTCCATTTCATGATACCTGTAATTACCATTTGTTTGGATAGCTAGGAGGTTAGTTAATTCAGTGAACAAATTACTCATTATCAGTCTACTTTATGAGTTAGTATCTCACATTTTAATTGCAATGGTACTATTTGCATATATATCTAAGGGCTTACTAAGTGACAGCCATTTGCATTGTGTTAAGCTTATAGTTGAGTTCAGCCTGTTTACAAACATATGGTATTTGTTTGCATGGCAGAAGTATGTCAGGTCAATTCAAAAAGTTAAATCAATATCCACATTAGTAATATACACCTATTGTTCCTGTGGGAAATCCCTGCCCTGCTGAAACATGCATGTACCCTGAGGAGTTTAAGCAGTGCACTGGGGTTGACTCTTGTTTTTACTAGCCTCCCTGGTCTACGTGCACAGTTATAGAGGTGATACAGAGCTGCCTGCATTACAGGTGATTGGCAAGGCTTGCAAACCATGGCAAAACCTTCGGATCAGGAGAAAAGTCATGAAGGGCATAGCTGTTCTCCTTCCCATCTCTTCCATATAGCCATGGGTATCCTTCTGCTCAATTCAGAAGGGCTTGGCTTCTACTGAGGGATTATGGCTTCACATTCCCAATGCTGACATTGGTTTCATTTAATTTTTTTTGTTTTAAATAAAAAGTTTTTGCCCACTTTAGTAGCTTACAAGGATCACACTTCAAAGGGTTCTCAGGTTGAAGTCCTGCAGCCATTTGATGTTAGAAGGTGGCAGGAGGCAGCTCCCTGCTTCCTTCCTTCCCCTTCTCCTGCCTTTGTTCTTTATCCTCAGATAAAGGTGCTGGCAGGAAGCAGCAGCAGCAGCTTGGCCAGCGGTGGATGTCTGCTATACACTGCTGAAGTGCTTCCTCAGCCAGCTTGGAGCTGCTGCTGCATGGCCAGGCCAACAAGTCTTCCTCTGTGCTTTTCATCTGCTTGACAACCTTGCCCCATGCAAGGACCTCCTTCTGAAGCCCAGCGCACCTCGTTCTGCCCTTCCTTTGCTACTCCTCCTTCCTCACCCTCCTCCCACTCCTGCTCCCCCCCAGCCTCCTGAGCTTGGTGTCAAGTTGAGTGCAGAAGGAGGGGCTGACAGTGCACAGCTCCTGCACAGCTGGCTGGGACCACAGAGCTGGCAGAAGTCGCTCTGCCTCGCACCTCTCCATTCTTTCTCCCTCAAACTTCTAAAAATGTTTCATTGATTTTCAGGGAAATAAAAACAAAACAAAACAAAAATGGAGAAAGGGGTATCAAAGCCAAGCAGAAAGCAACAGAAAGACAATGGGAGACCTTTCCAGCTTGTATGTTTATTCTCCCCGTTTTTGTTCTTTCTATCCTTTCCTCTCATAATTTTCTTTTCCTGCTTTCCAATCTCCCCTTCATCTATCTATGCTCTTCTTTATAACCTAGTGTTTTGCCCCTGGGGAATTGCCTCTGCACATTAGAGGAAATTGTCACTCGGTTTATATTTCTCTGTGGGTCTGTGACTGCGGATTTTCAGAGGATCTTGGAGTAAATAGGCACTCCGAACTCTTTAAAAAGCATTGGGAACTGAGCCCCTGCGTCTCCTGGGACTCCAGGACACTGTCTGAAACCTTGGGGCTGCAGGTGCTGTGACAGGACCGGGGAACACAAACCACTTCAGCTTGTCGTGCCGGAGGCCTGGGCTGGAGTCTGGCCTTTTTGCTTGGTGAGGACGAGCTGCTGGAACATCAAGTTGCACGGGTTGCAGGGAGGAGGAAGCAGCACTGGTGGGAGAGGTGTTCTAGGCAGCTATTAGACCATCTTTGTACGTGTACAACAATTAAGATAATTATATCTCTTTGAGTTAGAGTTCGTGTGTGCGCTTTTGCTGTTTATATGTAACTAGAAGGAAATTGCAGGCAAGTGCCTGCCAAGTATATCCCTAGAAATATTTTTGAAACTGTCATCCACAGGCATTGAATACCAGAGGCTGTTTAATCTCTCGCCCACTCTCTTTCTCTTTCCAAGCCCCCACTTCCCACTTTCTGGCCTGTTTTTTGTAGGGAAAGGAGTTTAGCTTTGTATTGCAGTGTAAAGAATTACAGTTGTGTTTGAGAACACAGAGGAGTCCAAAGGCATAAGAGCTGGGTTGCCCTCACTTGTTGATAAAGCAGCACCAGTTTAATGCAGAGGATGGGGACCAGTGCAGTGCTCAGATGCAGGGACACCCCTGGGGACGCTCCCAGTCCCTAGGGAAGGTGGCTGGTGTGCCTGATGTCCTCGGCCAGCAGCTGGCAACACCTGGTTGTGAGCCGCCGCAGGCAGTGGCCACCCTCTCTCCTGGCCGTATGTGCACTGTGACATGTAGGATGCAGAGCTGTGCAGAGCCCTGCAAAGCCTCTGGGTGCTGGGAGTGATGGAAAGTCCACTGGAGACAGTAATGGGGGGGCAGGTATGAGGGACCCCTCCTCTCATCTGCTTCCTTTCGCAGGGCTGAGAGATGAGGAAAAACAGCTTGGGTGCAAGGAACTGGAATATTGCAGAGGGGAAAAACCTGTTACCACAGAAATGGGACATGGGGATCACCGGGGCGTGCTGCTCTTGAGACACCATATATCACTTTTATAGTGACCTTTTAGAAGCGGCTTGTTGCAGTCATGGGTACACTGGTCCTCTTTGGTCCCACCACTCATCTAGCTGATTTTTGGATCTCCAGTACTGTGAGACAGATGGATTTTTTTGCAATGGATACGCTTAGTCTATAATCATCTTCTTTATTCCTGATTTGCGTTCAAGTGGCTGTTACGAGTGACCTGTGAAAAGGAAATCCAGCAAAGCTAGTATGTGGAAACAGAGGATCTGGCCTGTAATGTTGTTAACATCATGTTACCAGGAAATCTTAACAGGGAAGCAGATATTAGCAGAGGTAGAGCATTTTCTGACATGACTTTCTGATTTCAGTTTAAAAAAAAAAAAGCTCCATAGCCACTCTTCTTTGCACATTTCCATCTCTTATTCAGGACTGACACCCCAGAATGTAGTGATTTTTTGCTACACATTTTCTGTGATCCAGTGCTTGAATTGTTACTATTAATAATTTGGATTCCTGGAGATAACAGAGGCCCCAAACATAGAACCAGAGCTGTAGCACTTTAGGCCATCTATAAAGTCTGAAGCATGCGTACAGTTAAAAGGACAATCCATGTGCCCGTTGGAGTCACGGGGTTTTTCCATGGGATAAAGACTGAATGGGGTGAAAACTACTTTAAAAAGAGTGACTCAGTCATTCCTTCTTCTTTGAATACTTCAGCAAAGAATTGGATCGTTTCTTATTCTACTTGAATTAATTTGTCCATTTTTATTGTTTCTTTATTAAATTCCAATTCACCTGTTGGCAACTTCTGAGTTTTCAGGTGAATCTAACAGCTGCAGATCTTGGGTTCGTAATTGGTTACAATGCACAGAGGCAAAAAAATCAAGTTAGTGGTCTTCCTGAGGAACTGACTAATTTGCTCTAGTAAGTTGATATATAAACATTAATTACGTTCTGAAGGGCTTCGGCTATTAAAACCATGTTAGAAGGAAATACAGGACTTTCTTCCTTACTTTCCCACACACATGGGGTGGGAATTGCCCTGTTTCTCATGTTCCAATTCCTGTTTTCTTTTTGGGATATACCTGGCCTGATGCTGACCTGTTCACCTAGGGACACATGCGCTCTGATTAAAAGAGAGGGTTAAGCTAGTATGGGATCATTTGTGTTTCATTGCGCTCTTTCCAGAGTTTTTTTTCTGGAGGTGTGAGCTGAGGCTTCACTGCCACAGCCCTGACCACAAGTGACAGCCGAGGGCAAAGACACTTCCCCAGAGCACAGATTTCTACGTCTTTGGACAAATCAAAATTAGTAGCTACCGACCATAACAATGGTCTGTGCTTGTGCCTTCCTTGACAGCTGAGTGAAAGTCAAACAAACCAGTCCTCGAGTCCCTCCTCTGATGCATTCATATTGACTAAATTAAAAAGCAGCGGTTATTTCCTGTTGGAGTTAGTAAGTCTTGTATTTGGGCAGGGTGGTGCAATCTGGACAGGCATCAGCTTTTGCCTCCTCACCCAGCTGTCACACACTCCTCCAGCCGAGTGCCACAGTGGCCTCTCAGCTGTGTGTCTTCTGGCCATGGGGCTGATCTCTGCCATGGCTGAAGATAAGAACTTAGCCATTTCTTATTTCTCTGTTAGTTTACTATGACAACGTAGTGTTGCTGCATCTCCTTTAGCAAGAAAAAAAGCAGTTTTAGTTCCTTTCAGCTCAGAGTTTTGCAAAATGTCAAAGCGGCGCTGAGTCCAGAGCAACAAGAAGACTGGAGGCAGATGCCCAGCCTGTCTGCTGGGTGGGAGCAAGATGAGGCAGCTTTTGCAAGCTCTTGTAAGAAACATGGACATTGGGAAAAGATTGTCCAGTTTTTCTGTCCTACTGCTCTCTCTGAGACCCTATTTTAAGATATGTGGTCATAGGATGAGTAGAACAGTAATACCTGTTTTCCAGTTGTTAGCTCCTCTGGTGGAATGACAAGAAGGATGCTCAGGGACCTAACTCATAAAGTCTAATTGAGGTTGTGTTTAATTAATCTCCAAATAAATCCAAAGGAAAGAAAACTGGGCAGTACCCTGTAAGCAACAAAGGATGTTAGAAAATGGATCATTATTTCTGAGGGCTTTGTATTTACCCTTTTTGGCAGGGGGATTGGGAGGACCTTGAGAGAAAAAGAGGGATGGGGTTTTCCCAGCCACTGAAGTATTGCAGAAATATTCCTATTCATTATGGAAGCAAAGTGTGAAGAGTTCTTTTAAAAATGTATTTACCCACAAATCTCACACAGTATGGTACACTATGACTTCATCCTACGACACATTTCTGTGACATTACAAACAGGAATGCTCACATAATCATGCCAAGGATAGAAGACTTCTTTCCTATTGAGATACAAAGCAAGGAAATAGTCTCAGGAATAGTTAATTATAGCTTTTCTGGGAGTGGTTGCATTCCCCCATCCCCAAAACAGCTAATGGAGAGACCACCAGTGTATTTCTGTGATTAACTGAGACAATCATTTAAACCCTCCCTTTTAAATGGGAAGACTCACACGCTGCTTTGCAATATTTGGGCTGCACAGATTGTTTCTGTAGCGGGCGCAAGCTCATAACACCAGCCACAAACACGCACGTTGCTTTTTGACAGGCACAGCTGCTGATGTTCCCCATTAGGTCAGGAAATGTGTGGGGTTTTCCAGTCTCTGCAAGGTAAGTGCTGTTTTGGACAGTGTCCCAGGGCTGTGGCATCACTGGAGGAGCTGCAGCACAGCTAGGTGGTGACGTGGCTCTGCCGGTCGTGGCTCTGAAGTCCCCTTTTTCATGTGCCCCCATCTTAGCTGCTCCTGGGCTCCTCCCCATACCTGTCAGTGAAAACTGCTGGGGCTATGACGGGAGTTGGGAACTGGAGAGAAAAATCATATTCTGAAAGAATTTTGGAATATGAATAGCAGAAAACATACAGCCACTGCTCCTGGGAGATCAAATACAGCTGCCTCTGAAAACATACCTCATCTTCTTCCAAGATAGAGCCTTCAGTTCCAGCTGCCCATCAGAAAGAATCCACGCAAACATAGAATAAACAGGCCTCAAAACAGGTTGTAATGTAATCTGGAGAATGACAAGATTTCCACATCAGAACAGATGGAGAAGGTGAAGTCCGCATATTTTACTGAGAAAACAAGTTATGGTGTGTATGGTTTACACAATGCTGAGTAATAAAGAGAAAGTATATTTGGGTCCTGTGCAAGCTTTCCGCGTAACATAGGAGTACTGAGAGAAAATGGAGGACAACAAATTTAAAAAAAAAAAAAAAGGTGGTATTTTACTCCATTTCATAATTAAGCTATGGAAATTCTTGCCATGAGGTGTTCTTCAGGAGGTTTGTGGAATTCAAGACCAGTCCCAGTTATTTTCCTCATGGTAGGAAAGTAACCCCATGGCCACAAATGACGCTGTGACAAGCAGGGTTGTATCAGGACCCCCGCTTCGTTGAAAGCCTTTGAAAGTATTATTAAACAGCTTGGTAGGTGATATGAGGACTGCTGAAAGATTTTCATTTCTCCTGTTACTCACAGATTGCCAAGAATTTGGGACGCTGCAGGTCCTGATTCCGTCCTACCTGTGACAACACATAGGAGGTTTGGGGTGTTTTTACTTATTCGTTTCCTGCTTTAGGGTGTGCCTCAGCGAGCAGCTCTCTGCAGACAGAGACAGGAGAGGAGGATCAACCCAGCAGATGCTGCTCATGGTTGCACCCACCTTTACAAAGAGGCTGAGAGGCTGCAGCTCTCCAGGAGAAGACCTTCATCTATAGCATTTTATCACCTTGAGGCATCCCAGTGACTGTCTCCTCAGAGTCCAAAGCCCATACAGCATTCAAAACCAGCACATCTCAGCAGCTCTTTTCAGGTAATTGGCAAGAGCTCCTCCATCCTGAGGCTCTCTGTCCTGGCTGGGCAGGTCCCTGCCCAGTCCGTACTCGGGTGAGAAGCATCTTTGAGTTGAACCAAAACGGAGGTGCCCAAAGTCCATATTTGTACTCTACAGAATTTCAGGTACCTTTTACCGAGTTGTGCTCTGTGCTACAGAGTATAAAATTCACTCTGGTTCAGAGAGAGCCTTCCCGTATCATGGGGCTTGGCGGCCTCTCTCCATCCCCATTTCTGGTTTACAGATGGATAACAGCACATTCCCGGTATATGGGAGGGGAGAAGGTGAGAAAAGGATCATATGAAGATTTTGCTACTCCTGCTTTCTGTTCTTGTTACAGGAAAGTAGTCTTTGAGATTTTCTTTGGCTGAACTCCCTTATAACCCTGATTTGTAACAATGTCATCTCAAATTACAATCCAGATATTTTTCTGTCAGAAGCAAGGGGAGAGGAAGGGTTGCTAGTAGATGATATATTGACTTGCTGATATCCTGAAAAGGGGCATACACTGTGAGGGTTTAGTTTATATTCTGGGAAGACAAGAGTTTTAGATTTATTTGTGTATATTCTGGAAATGCCCATACTGGGTCATCTCCCTGTTTGTAGCTGTGCAGCCAGACTACCAAAAACTTCAGGGACTGAGTTACCAAATTTGTCCAAATTGCAGGGTAAAGGCTCAGTGTTATCGTCTTCACTGCTTGGGGCGGGGCAGGGCAGGTTGCTGAGGCAGGTACACTGGACTTGTGTGCCTACTACTTGCGTGCCTGAGTGAGAGCACGTCTCAGGACACAGCCTGTTAAGTGATACGGAGCGAGAACTGTTCACCTTTTTAGCAAATGCCTGTCATATCAGTCCCTAGCCCTGGTCAGTTTATTTCTGATAACATAAATGTTTAATGAGAGCTTCTCTCCATTTTTATCTCCCTTATGCATGCTAGCAGTATTTAATGTTCGCTGAGTCCAGAGGAAACAATGGCACCAGTGGAAGGAAGAATAACGAGGATCATTGTGTACAGCTGAACATCGTAGACAAAAGGTAGGAATTTGGTGGGGGGAATATGACTTCTGTATTTATGAACTGTATTTATGTATTATGTATTTGTGAGCCATAGTTCCTACATGAACTATGTATTCTGAATTGAGAATGCCAATTTTGTAAAGCTAGACCCAAAGCTGTGTTTGGGAACACTATCGTAACTTCTGGACAGGAGAGAAAATGAGAGCATAAGAGTGTCTGGTACCAGGCTCGGGACACATGCTGTTCTGTTGCTCCAACACTAGCAGAGTTAGCAGTTTTCCTGTAAACATGATGCCAGTCTCCCCGTTATTTTTTTCCAGAGAAATGCACAATTCTATGCTGACACTATGAAAGAAATAACTTAGAGGACACAGTCATGGAAAGTATGAGAATATGAGAGCTGATTGGAAAACTGGGTACTGCTTATAGACAGAAAACAACACAAGTTCAGGGATCCCATTCTGTCTGACCTTTTCCACGTTCATTGTGGTCTTTGATGCACAAAAGTGAAGGGCTGGCCTGGGCCACCCTTTTTATAAAAGGGCAGTACTTACACACATGGCAAGAACCAGATGGCACACTTCTGAGAAGATTTTACTCTCCATTCTTTCTTGCTGGCTCTGGGTATTTTTCAGCAGCTTCTGTGGAAGTGTTCTCTGCGTAAACAAAGTTGTTGGACTGACAATGGGCAGCTTAAGACTACAGGACATGCCCATGGCCTTTACAGCTCTAGGTGGTATTTTTCCCTCAGAACCTTAATCTGCCTTGGACAAAAATGCTTGCAGTGTGGAGACGGGTCTAGCTGCTATATTAAAAACAGTTAATTTCCAGCTATTTGAAACCCCATAATAGGGCTGTCTGTTCAACTTTTGCAAAGTTTTCTTCTTAAACTAAAACTTACATACCTGCATAGGTAGCATGCTGGTGCATGCTTTAGTAGCATGCTGGTGCATATCCAGCCTTGTAGCCCTGTACTGGGAAAAATCAGCTTTAACACAATCAGGTGAAAACTAGGAACAGTGGGTTGTATCATGACCGTGATAGGATGTCCTAAGGCAGCAAGTGAAGGGGACGGGAAGATAAAGTGGGGTTTTTGATTAGTCTCAGTTCTGTTTTCATCTTTCACTTTTTCTTTGATCAGTTTCCTTTTCAGGATTTTTCCTGGCAGTCCAGCTGTTGTGGCCAGCAGTGCAGTGTACAGGCACTGAAAATGTTGATCTGTAGGGTCAGTCACAGAGAAAAATTGTTTGATATTACTGCTGGACTAAGTCTGCTATGCCTGCAGCCGAAGTTGTATGTACAAAGCATCTTTGAAGTTGGTCCTACTTTTTCCCAGAAGAGTAGTTTGCATTGTTGTGTATGAAAACTGTTATGCATTGAACTGCTGGTCTCATGATCTCATTTTAATGATGGCAGCAAAGCTGGGAACCTTGGATTTCCCAAGACCTACTACATGACATGTATAAGGGCGTTGCAGTATTACGTTATTTTTGCGTTTTTTTCTTTTGCATTTGCCTTTGTCATTTTTGCAACTTTCCTTTAAAAATATGTAACAAGAGCGGTCATTAAATGTCAAAAAGAAGCATTAAGCCCCAAGAATTAAATATGCCATGGTCCAGCCTGGTCTTTTTCTCTTGGTTCCTCGTCATGTTTAGGAAACAATCCTGAAGGCTAATAGTTAGTACAGAAACAAATCCCTTCTGATTAAAGTCCCTTAGCTGATCCTCTTCTCACCAGCTTCCACCCTTTACCAGCTGGTCTGAGCTGGTTGTCCTGGCTCTCCCCAAGAGAAGGAAGAGATGGTGTCATCTCCAGAGGGCGAAACATCCCACCATCAAATCTGCATCTAAACTACGTGAATTCACTGCCCTGTAGTGACTACAGAGGATGTCTGGGATATTGTCTTAGAGGAGGACATAACTTCTTGCCTGTCAGAGTTTATAAGGTGAATTGGCCACTTAGTGTAGGAGAGCATTCCTGCTACCTGGGTCTGTGTACCATCCGCATCAGACAACACTGTCCTTCAAGGAGAATGAGCAGAGTATTTTTAGCTTTGTTGGGAATCAATTTCTGATAATCTAAATTACTGTGAAATTGACTGGAAGATTAACGTACAAACTGGTCTAGCAAAGACCAAGCAAGTGCAACCGCTTTTAAAAAGATGCCTGACAGGGAAGAGCCGGGGCTGGGTTTTGTCATCGAGCACAGGATTAAAAGCTGTGGGTTAGAAACAAAAACTGCCTAAAATAATTAAAAACAGACGACTAGAAACATGTGGGCAGGGGCTTTTGTGTGGAGGCTAGATGGCAGGAAGGAGATAAATGTGCAGAGAGCAGGCAGAGGTAATGCATTGCATCTAAAACGAGCTAAAAATCAAGTAGCCTTTGAAAAAGGCAGACTTGGCCCCCTGTTCCATGTGCAGAGTAGTCTTCATTCGTTGGCTTTGTTTTCCATCAGATCTGCCAGCCAAATCAACCTCTCCTGTGGCCACGTGGCCACTAGATCCAGCTGATGGACATATGGGGAGCACGTGGCCAGGACCTGGGTGAGGAGAGAGTGTTTTGGTAGCATGTACCTGTTAGATCCGTTGTATCCTGAAATTGTGCTGCAGCACCAGGGGGCTGGTGATCTGGTCTGGTTGCTACATCCATCGGGGTGCCACAGGGTGAACATGCAGCTCCTTGCAGATGTGGACAGGATGGTAACAGTTTCATCTTCATCGAGAGCTTTCAGAGCTGTGAAGGAAAACAAAAGCATGAGATCTAATGAAAAACAGAAATGTGGCTGTCATTTCAAGGTGACTCTTGAGTTCCCATCTAAGCTAGCTCTCCTAAGGTAGTTGCTCTGAAATACACTTTACTTAAAACTACTCAGTTTGGAAAGTCCATGTATCAGACATGCAGAAGCAACGAAGACTTAGCCTGCTAGAGAAGGAAAGACACCAGAACTACTTTTGTGTTTTCCTGATTATTTGAAAAAGTGAATAGTTGAGCATCTCAGAAAGAGAGAATTTCCTTCATGTTCTGAAAGGATGAGGAGGACCACCTGATTATAACAGATCAAAAAGAGTTCTGTTTTTTTAGCATGTGTGGGTAGATCATAGCTCACAGCCACATGAGCTGATCTGTGGGCCTTTTCTAAATATGTTCTGTCATGGAGGGTACTATTCCTTTGCACAATATGGGTTTCAAAGGAAGAAAAAACTCTAGCATAAATTCTCTAAGCCACTGTGAATGCAAAAATTTTACTCAGACTGAGGTGGTCCAATGGGGTACTAAGGACTTTCTTTCGCCATGTTTCAAT
Organism: Chauna torquata; assembly: GCA_013399475.1. Classification (NCBI taxonomy): domain Eukaryota; kingdom Metazoa; phylum Chordata; class Aves; order Anseriformes; family Anhimidae; genus Chauna; species Chauna torquata. The sequence goes on along the minus strand of VXAL01003286.1, from coordinate 36,319 downwards.
ATTTATGCTTTCCTCTGTGTTACTGCCATTAGCTGCTGAGCTAAAATCTGAGAAGCCTCTTAAGAAGGAAGGAAAAAGAAAGGCAGTGTTTTAAAAGTGACTGCCTCTTGGGAATGCTAATAAAAGTGCATCTCAAGACATTTCCCACAATTAAACATTTGAATGAAATATGGAATTTGCTTCACCTCTGCTCAATCTCTTTTGAAGTCTGAGCCCCATCAATATTTTAGTAAAAGAATTTCCTGGCCAAAAAACAACAGAAAGAATGAGTTTTAAACAACTAGCTTGCAGAAGCTAAATTGTGAGCTTGTAGATGTTCATACCAAAAACCTGATTCTGAGTTGCATTAACAGACCTCACTCAAACAGATATTTCATTGTCAAAACATAAGGATAAGTTGCATAAGTTCCACAGAGGATTGCTCTAGGTCTGGCAGTATTCATTAAATTCATTAATGAGCTGGATGATGACACAAAGAGAATTGTTATTAAATTTGCAGATAATTTCAAGCAGCAAGAGACTGCAAGTGTGTTAGAAGCCAGGATCAAAATTCAGTGATGTTGATAAATTGCAGATATGATCTGGAAAATGTGGGTAGCATTCAAGATATATAAGAAAGAACTACCTTTAGGCTGGAAGGAGGAACTGCAGAAATGCAGGACAGCAAAGAACTGTCTTCAAAGCAATACTGTGTTAAAAGATTTAGCATGCATCGTAGGCCACAAATAGAACAGGAGTCAATAATGCTGGGCTAGTGCAAAAAAGAAAAAAAGGAACACTATCCTGTGCTGCCTGTGCAGGCGCAGATTCCACAGAGTGGACTAAGTGTCCACGGGATGGACTAATCAGAATGGGCAGACATGGAAGAAACATAAACTGTAGGGAAAAAGATCTGATGCTGTCTAATCTGATGCTGAAAAATGGGCAGAAGCCTTAAAAAAATGTGGAAGTCTGCTCCAAAGAGAACAGGGATAATCTGCTGTCTATATCCATGATGAAGGACAAGAAATAATGGGTTCCGATTTTAACAACTGAGATTCATCTTCAATATCAGGATGAACACAGTGTTTCCCTAAACACGGGAATAAATTTCCTGGAGTGTCTATGGCATCTCCAGCACTGAATGTCTTTAAGGACTTGTCAGGAGCAACTCAGGCACAACCGATCCTACCTTAGGCAGTGGGACAGACTTCAGTGATTTTCAGTCCGCTTCTGTGCTACAACTTGATAATAAGCAATAAAAAAAAAAAAAAACCCACAACCCACTGAGTAATTTACATGTTTAGTTAAAATTAACTATACTAATCTGAATATGCATCACTGCAGTCAGCTTCTGGGGAATTTAGCCTTCAGTCGCTAAGGATGTAAGCAGGAGCAAACTGAAAATTTCAGAATTTGTAACTTGTCAAAATTTGGGCAGATTTTCACAGAACGACACATCCTTGTCACCCAGGCCCATCTCCTTGATACATTTTTAACAGTAGCCTCAAAACATGGGAATATTCAGTTATAAGAATATATTTAACATGGGAAAAAGCCTTTTTTTTTCCTTCAGATCTTATTGGAGGGAGTTAAACTGTTTTTGCTGAAACGTTCAGAAAAAGAAAAGATGAAAAATTAGAATCCAGCTTTGTGCTGATCCATAAAATGAGATATTTCAGCCCAAGCAGCTGTAGTTTGATAAGAATATCAACAATCTGAACACAGGGTACAACAGTACATCAAAAGAAAAACAGAATTTCAGCTAATGGCAGAATTTTAACCATGCCTACCATAGTTATTTACCTGCAAGTGGATTTGAGGGCTTACTGTTTCATCAGCATTTATAATGCTGTTTGAGATCCTGACGTGAAGTGTATTTAAAGATTTGTGGTGTTGTTAACAGTGATGTGGATCTGAAGCAGTTTCTTGGATAATGAGAAAAAAAAATGAAACCCATGTGTTTTTTTTTTTTTTAACAGGTCATATATTACTTTGTATTAAGCTTTGTGCAAGTGTGTTATTCTCATGTCCTTGTTTAACAGAGCAGAACAGTTTGAAATGTTTTTAATTTAAACAGGCTCTATCAGTCTCTTTATTATCACAGGTTAGCAGGCTTATTGAATTAAGGAATGTGTTTCAAAGAGTTTCTGGCGGAGCTCTTCTGGCTGCACAGGTGGAAGACGAGACCAGACCTGAGCCCAGGATCCATCTCATATTTCACACTGCTGAGATTTCTAAACTGCTTGAGACATCTGGATGTCTGGCTTTGTAGACAAGGGGGATTGGCAAAGCTAAGGAAGGGTAACTGCAGTCCAGTGAGGCAAACCTCCTTATGGTCTTCTTGTGCTCAGCAGAGAGGAAAAAAGTTCTTTCTGGTGCAGGGCTGAGCATCTGAGGTCATGCTCCAGCTCTGAAGCTCCAGCTGTCCCTGCCCACTGTCTCTAGCAAGAGCCTAGAAAAAGCAGGTTTCCTAGGCTAATATCTGTTTTTTGAGTCCTGCCTCCCACCTCCCACTTGTTTTCATGAGTGCTGCACAACTGACCCCCGCTCAGCCGTATCTTCTCCCATGTGCGGTACTTTCGCAGCAGCAGACAAGCCGGAACAATAACTGAAAAGTCATCCATTAATGTTCACTTGAGTTTGAAAGTGATTTTTAGAGACTATTCTGATTCAAATTGTAGAAATGTTTGACTACTCTGACTTTACTGCTCTTAATACAAAAACAAACAAACAGAAACAAAATAACTGAATATTCACCAAAGGCAAATGTCAAGTGTTAAACTCCCCTGCCCAAACCAGAAAACGCGCTGTGGTGTTCAGCTACATAAATTAGCCAAGGAGGGGGAAGTGGCACCATGTGGTTTAGATAAGCCATCAACACGCTGTAAAGTTTTTATAACTATTAGAGAATAGATTTTATATATAAAAATATCTGAGTGTACACAAAGTGAACATATATAGATACACACATACACAGGCATGCATTTTGATACTTGAGCTGTGTTGGTGGGTACTATAAGTCATCCAAGTACAGAAAAGAAATATGTTTTATGGTGATGTTTGCAATTTCTTCCATATGTTAAATCTCCTCCTTTTCAAAAGCAGGAGATGATATTGTTTCTGCTGTGACAAATGTGCAGTTTAATAAGATGCAGATAAACAGTGGTGAGAGGGATGTAGCATACAAACAGCACGATCAGAGCTATGGAAGGCACATACAGCATCTTGCCAGTTTCAAGGGTTTTCATAAACACGTTTCATTCCTTCCTCCACACTTTAGGCTCCTCATTCCCACTGCACACCAGCTCCCCTCACAGCTTATGTAATTAATCATGATAAAACGTATTTCAAACAGAAAAAGTCCACAGGAATCTTCTGCAGTATTGCAGAAGAAAATAGCCAAGGTTTTTGTGATTTAGTCAAAGCAAGTATTCCTTATGCACCTTTTCCAGCCCAGTAGGTACAGACTGACTGGAGAAAGCCTGAGTTCTATGGAATTCACCCATTTCTGCCATTTAGCGCATTGAGCTTTCGTAATACTTTGACACTTAACGTGGCAGAAGTGGAGGCTCTACCCAGTCCTGGAAAACTTGACAAGTTCTGATCAGATTGGTGGAGTCTGGGCAGAAGTATGATCCTGTCTCAAGGACAGAAAAGAAGAAACACTTATAGCTATCGAGGAACTGATCTCCTGGTAATTAGAAAGAAGTGATGGAGAGATCTTAGCAGAGTCCTTGCTGTTAAAGACAGAAAAATCTAAAATCCCCTCTAAAGACATGCTGTTAGCACAGGAAAGAAGATGACTGCCCATCTCCTCACTCGGTGAGTGCTCTGATTTGTTCGGCTGTGTGATTTCCAAGGCAGGAGAGAAGAGGATGCCTTTGGTTATGCTTGAGCAAGAACTAGAGCATTGAGGAAACTGTATCATTTCCCTGCTGATTAGCTGCATTGCTCTTGGTCAAAAAAAAACTTCCAGTCCCCAGACTGTCCCCAGACAGTGTGAGACAAAGCTTATTACACAAACCTGTGTTTAAAACATCCAGCAAAGAAGGTCTTCCAGACTGTCCCAGGTGTATTTGCAAAGACCGTGTATTTATTTTTCACAGTGTTCTTTATTGACAAAAATGAACAGAGGGGCCACTACTAATGGTGTTCTGATATTTTTAACCTTATACAAAGAATTTCTTCTCAGTATTTTTGGTTTTGTGATTTCTCCAGAGTCAAGGGACAAGTTCTCCCATGTCTGAAATTCACCGCCATTTTTTTCTTCCTAATGATAACAGGCCACTGAGAAGTTTGTCAAAGGTCACCCAAAATTTAGCATTAGAGCTGACCCAAACTTCACATTTGCAAAGATAGCTGCAATCCTGTTGCACAAAGGTAGGAATTCAGTGAAGCTCAACAAGGATGGTGCAGGCTGGCTCTGCAGGACTCTGAATGGTTGTCTTTGTTCTTCTAGCTCGTGTGATCCTTGTAGATGCAGAGGTATATATTTGGCTTATGCTGTTCACTTGTGGCTCAGAAACTGCCAGTATACACTACCTGCCTTCTTCAGCCTGACATGTTCAATTTCTGCAAAACACGTTAACATGGATCAGAGCAAACCTCTTGTGGGCAGAGATCCCTGTGGGAGAGTTCCCCCTGGAGAGAAAGCATTTGCACTTGCAGAAATCTGGCAGATGCAGCAGCATCTCCTACACTGGCTTTCCCTCTAGGGAAAGGGTGTGCAGGAAGGACTCGGTGGAGCAAGGCTCCGCATACTTGACTCTCTGCTGATAAAAGTTCCTGACAGTCCCTCTGATGGAGGTGGAAGGAAGAGCCAGCTTTCTGCAGACCTAATTTGGTTTGGGGCTGAATGGACAAAATCAACCATTTTTCTAATTGCTGCCTTTTTCTACTGAACACATACAGAACTTAGCACACACAATAGAGTATTAGAAGTTTGTAAAGTCTCATTCTGTAAAGACAAGCTAAGAATTGCAGAGGGGTACCATGAAAGAGTAGCTGAGAATACCTACTGTATGTAATGCACAGCAAAAGAAAGAGTGAATATCACTTGGCCTGCAGGTTATTGGTTATGACAACAAGACGCAGAATGTTTTTTTCCTTCTGAAACTCCAGGTAGGGGAAGTAAGGTAGGCAAAGTTAACAGTACCCCATAACTTGCTGCTGCTGTATGCTAGCGTGAGTCTGTACTGCTTGTAAACCTTCAGACTTGCTGGTCAATCTAGCCACCAATTTGGTAAAGTTAATTGAATGTTTAAAAAACAGAAGATCCTTCTGTAAAAAAGCTGAGGAATTCAAGACTGCTGCTATGGTCTGATACTCAAAACTGTACCATGAAATAAGCAACGGGCTTTGAACTGACACTTAAAAAAACCTCTAAAATATGTGACATAAAAGATAAGCTAAAACCTCCTTAAAACTACAAAGAAACCATGCCATAGAGGCTGCCTGAAATAAAATAGGAGAGAAGAATAAATGCACCAGCTATGGTCTTACTTAGTTTGCTGTAGGAATGTCTGTAAAGCCTATTGCTCTGTTGTTCTAATGATGTAGGCTAAGACACAGGAGATAGGAAAAGCCAAGGCACTGAAAGCTGTCGTAAAACTAGGTCACTGTTAAATTAAACATTTTATAAAAAACAGAACCTACGTGGAGCAACTCTGAAAACCTCTTTGCTTTTTCCATGCACTCAGCTACAGAGGGGCACTTACTCTGCCTTACTGCATCCATGGGAAGAAGCCCCAGTTTAGTGAAGGCTCGGCACCCACGCCTGAGCCAGCAGCTCCATTTCTTCTTGTAATTAACACTTACTGAATATTTGTGAAGGAAGCACCACGGGGTAACGTGTACTTATTGAATCAACAGTCCTGTGAAGGGAAAGCACCAACCCAGCCTCGGAGCACCGCAAGCGCAACAGTGAGCAGGACAGCTAGCGCCGGCCCTGCGAGCACAAGTGGGTATAGCTCCGGTGTCACAGCCACTGCACGCCGTGCTGGAAACTTGCACCTTCCAAAGCTGGGATAAAACGACCCTGTTACAGCAATGAGGGTAAGAAATCTTTAGGAGAGCATAACCGGGGGAATTCCCAGCGTGGGAAGTTTTCCACTGCTGCAGTCTTCAGCAGAAGATAGGATAACTTTGTAAAAGGTGTGTTTTGGTCATCGAAATCAGTCTCTATGATAAAGTAAAATGACAAGTTTTTTTTGGTGTAAATGAAAATCTAGGTCAGCTGCTTGTGGTTATAATAATGTCAGACCAACACCCAGCGAAGTCCTGTAAGGGTCAGTGAGGTCACGTGAGGCACAACTGCAGAATTTTGCCGCTGGGATGCAGTTCTGACAATGAAGTGAATGCCCAGCCTGTGAAGGTGAGGGACCTTTATGGGAAGCGAGCATGGACAAACTGCGCAGGCTGGAACCTGGAATTTGCAAGACTAAGGAAGGAGTAGCCTGGAAAGGTAAAGATGAAGATACAGATCCAGTGGAAATGGAAGTGATGCAGAGTTGCACCATAAATCATTTTTTTTGTTCAGAATTTATCACTTGAACTATGTTGCGGCTGTTTCAGGCAGCAGTCATCACCAGAAAGCCAGTGTGCGAGGCACGCCACAACCGTAACGTGCTGGGACATCCCTGCACGAGAAACCTTTTGGTGCCAATCAGCAGGCTTATCAAACATATGCCTGGTTTCGGTAACGTCCAAATGAAGTAAATCTCCAGGATGTTAGGAAAGCAGGGAACATAGACACCACAGAAGGGCTTTTAAGACAGAGTAGATGGGTTGGTGAAGTAACCTTTCCTCTGTGGAGCTGACAGCCTTACCACAAAGAGGTACAACCGCAAAAAGAAGTCTGACTTGTGGAAACCAAACCTTGGAAACTCAGAACCTTTTGGCGCAGAGACTGGCACAGACTGCTGCTGTGTGAAGGGACTGAGACCAGTGCTTCCCAGCACCTGTCTGTGGGGTTCTCACAGACATTAGAGCCGTTTTCGGGCAAGGTGGGCTTAACTTTCCTTCTGGAGGAAAAGGAAAGGATAAAAGTCTTATCCTATCCGACGGAGAAACTAGTGGGACCTATCCATAAGAAGCATGCAAGCTACTTTGCACAGCTAATTAATATATGGAAACTCATTCTAGCCAACAGCAATGGCATTTGCCCATGTGACAGGTCTGCTTAAAAAAGCTGTGCATCTCTAAGCGATTTTGTTTAAGCTATGGTGCCTGTTGTGCCTGATAATGGTGTGCAGGGTCCTGGTCCCCTTGTGACCCTGGCCTTCTGCTGGGAAATGGTGGGTGTTCAAGGAACATGACCCAGACGGACACGGCTTGCCTGGCTACAGACGGAAGAATTTTACCCAACAGTTTGATCATGCAGTACAACGCATAAATAAATAAGTCTGCAAGACAGATGGAATGCAAAATCATACACTGCATGGTCATGAGGTGTACCCAATGAAAACTGCAAGAAAACAAAAATGAAAAAAAGATAGATGTTTACAATCAAGTACGAAGACCATGCCAAAGACCTTAACACAGAGACTATGCACGTGGCAGCAATCTTCCCTAATTCACATCAGTGACTGAATGTCACCGAGGGTTGGGGCACCTGGAAGCGGGACTCCGCATGAACGAGGGTTCGGAAACAGCGGGACGAGACTGGGCACCGAGCTCCTCTCTCATGGTGTTGAGGTCTACTGCCTCAGCGTGCCCAAAGTAACCAGACGCTCCGTTATTTTATCCGGAGCGGGACGCCCGGGCTGCCCGCAGCGGGCGCTGCGGCCGGGGCCGGGGC
>VXAL01003286.1:0-28273 GCA_013399475.1 Chauna torquata | reverse complement strand
GAGCTGCGGAGCCGCGGGGCTTTTCGGGGCGAGGCCCCGCTGGGAAGGGCGGGGGACGTGCGGCGAGTTGGGAGCCGGGGCAGGGCTTGGGAAGGGAGCTGGTGCCCCGCGGGAGAACTTGGAAAGTGTTCCGCTTGGGTAGCGCACGGCGGTAACACTCGCGTTCTCCGGCAGGCAGGCAGAGCCGTGCGTCGGAGCGGAGCTGCCCGGCGCTCTCCTCCCGGAGTCTTCGTCTCCCGTGGCACTAACAGCATCTCCTTAGTCGGTAACCGCGATGGCACACGTAGAGGAATAGCTCGCAGGGCCGGCAGCAGGCTTCCGCTGATCCTCTGAGGAAACCACGGATTTCCCGGCAGAAAACTCGTGCGGCGCGGACGTGCCCACCTGGTGCTCGGCGGAGCTGCTGCGCCCCGGCCCCCGCTCGCCGCCCCGCTGGACGCAGCCCTCGCTGGGGCCGGACGGCCTGGTAAGTCAGGGCCGGCTTCGGCTGAGCCGCAAGGGGCTGGCCCCTGTGGTGTCCCCATCGCGGCCGGCGGCGTGGCGCTTCCCAGCGCGTCCCTGAAATTAGAGACCACAGATACGCGTGATTGCTCTTGGCTGGTTTTTATTTTGCCAACGGCCAGCGCGTAGGGATGGGAGAGGAGGGAAGTCTGTCTGATAAATAAAACCGTCTGATAAATAAAACTCACCTTCACGTTGGCGTCCCACCGCGGAGCAAGCTGTGCTTCATTTGTGTTTGTGTGCTTCTGTGGGAAGCGCTTTGAGAGCTGCAAGTGTGAAAAGCGCGTTGTAAAGGGATAGTGGTGTTTGTAGTTACTCGCTGAAGAAGTAGCAAAAGAGGTTAACTGTAATTCGGAGCTTTGGGGACTGAAGACGTTTGATATCATCTTAAATATTCTGTAAGGTTGATTTGGTTTTGTGTTGAGGTGGAAGGATGTGGATATTTTCCTTCATCCGTTTCTTTCTTTCTTTCTTTTTTTTTTTTTCCTTTGAATGCTAGATTTATCCTAATCTTGCTGATCAGAAGATCTAGCAATTGTTTGCTGTGGAGTTATGATTCATAATACTTTCTCACCAGCTGATTGTGAACACTTTCACTGTACTGCCTTGTAAATCTGCTTAAAAAGGAGGTCAGATGTTGAATTCAAGTTGTTGACTTGGGGGCATGGGGTTACAAGCACAGAACAATAGTGCTCATTGCTTGAATATGTGTGTGAGATGCTGAAGAAACTGTTTAGACCCAGCCAATATTGATTTTATTTTTAGATTAGCCGTTCCTTTTTCTAGCAACCTGACTAATAGAATAATGGCAAACATTCCAATTTCTTTCCTAACTGGCTACAAGAGTGGTGGACTTTTAAATAGCCTTTTTTTTTTTCCTACATTTTGAACTGTAGTGGTGATCAGAAATGAAAGAGAAATAGTTAATTGCTGTGCATCTCACACTGAGGCTTGTCAGCAATAGATGTTTAAAGATTGTTCAACCTGACTAAGTTTTCTAGTTTCCCTTTACTACCCGGCCCTTCTAAGAAAAGGCACGGTATGAAGGTGCATGTAATCGCTGCTGGTGCTGCCTGCCTTGGTTTCTCTCTGATGGTTCCTGTGCTGCAGGTAGTGCAGAGGTCTGTTTTAACCCAAGTGACACCTGAGGATGAGAGGAAAAGGCGTGTCCTCTTCAGGCACTGATTACCTCCTTGCTAACCCCTGAAAAGGTGTTCCGGTGCCTAGCACATGGTTGTGGTGGAGCCCACAGGTGTGACACAGGTGAGCAGAGCACTGTTCATTCCTGAGAGTATCTCTGCGTTGGTTAATGTTCGTGAGGCAGGGGAGGAGAGCTGAGCGCAGGGACTGGAAATGTCGGGATCTGTTGCTGTCCCCTCGAGCAGCCAAGAAGGGTAGGAAAGGAGAGGGCAGCACTGTCCCAGCAGACTGCAGCAAACTAGCAGATGGCAGGGGAAGAAAAGAAGCTGCTGTACGTGGAGTAGCAGGAGGGCAAAATAGCTGTAGTGTGTCGTCTTAACACTGCACGTTAGTCTGTGGTGAAACTTCTGAATGTGCCATGGCTCATCCTTCCTAATGGAATACAAGGGTGTTGCCGGGCAATTATTTTTTTTGCTCTCTTAGATAACAGTGTGAGCCTCCAGCTTTTCAGGAATGAGGGATCGCAAACCTGGAGGCTCTGGCTTGAAACACCTTTGATTTCTAAATCAAACCGTGCAGTTGTAAAGCAGCAGCAGGAGGGTGAGCTGCTCCCCCCACGCCCAGTGCTACGAGAGAGCACTTTTGCCCTTATGAGCAGTTACTGCATTCTGTGTGCTCGGCGCCTGACGCTTAAGTAGCATTTCTGCAAACACACCTCGGCTCTGTAGAGGGCAGATTGTATGAGCAAACAGGTCCATGTCACTGAGCATCTCTGGAGTGTTTCAGAGGACAACTATTCCATCTAGTTTTCAGAACTGACATGCTCCTGGTTCCTCATGGGACTCCTCTCAGCTTGTTCATGATTGCATTAGTATGAGAATTCATACCATGCTATTATAATTACAAAGAAAACTTGAGTAGGATAGGATTGTTATGTTGGTGCTTTGGAAAGGTGTTTCTTTGTGTCAGTCTTTGAATTGCTGCCACCAATGTGACCTAAAACTGCTCTGCCATCTAAAGTATCAAATGAGGTTTAAGCTAGGTATCAGGGCCCTGTGCTATTGCTGAAGATGTAGTGGTACTTTGAGCCCTGAACGCTTGCTGCTGTCTGCATGTTAGAGAAAAGCTGACCAAGAGAACAGCTGTGCTGGCCAAGCACATTTCAGAAGCACTTAGGTGCCTGTTGGTGGTGATGGACACCTTCTGGGGTTTTCAGAAGCATCCGGACAAATCAGTCACTTGGTTTGTGTTGAGTTACACATCTGACTTCCTCAGGCTACAAAATTTCCTCTTTGCATCTTTGAGCACTTACTTATAGTGGAACATCTGTCTTCATATTCTGAACTAAATTACTGTGTTCCTACATCTCTAACATTTTTTTCTGCAAATTTCTGCCTTTACTCTTAATCTCTTAAATTTATGTGTAGTGACCCAGTGTACTGTCAAAGCACTCCTCAAGTTGTGCCCTTGAGGTGGTGTTTTATAGGAGTTCTGAGGTGGCTAGAAGGCATACAGTCTGAAGTATTTAAAAAATCTGGTGTATCTTTATACCCTAGAAAAGGTTTAAAAAAAAAAAAAAAGGTCTTATGGAGAATTCTAAACAGTGTTTGATTACCATTTTCTTTTAATGATGTAGTGACTTTTGGAGTCTTTAAAGGATGCTATTAATATTAGTGAATCCACAATGTTTTCTTAGTCCATATAAATTTTACCATGAAAAGGCTTTTCTGTAATTTCACTTACTGTTTTTAGCTGGAGTAATAGCATAGTGTGGTGACTGGGGAATGAACTAATTTCTGCTCTCGTGTTTTATGAAGAGGAGCAAGAAAGAAGAGCTAATTTGTGTTTTCCTCAGTGGTTGTCAAGCTCTGTAAAGACGGTGGAGTCAAGAGAGACTGCTGCTACCCACTTGTGTCGCATCAGATCTCTTACTATTTTTTAACTTCTCTATAGTTGGTGACAAAGAATGTGGGGAGAGATGTAGGTTAAAATTTCAGTGAGCAATAGGGTTCTGGCAGTTCGGTGTCCTAGGATCTCTGCATCGTCATGCTAGAAACAGCTGTCTGCTTCTTGACCCAAGAACAGCAGAAGGCGGCACAGGTACCAGACCCAGCATGCTTGGGGGTGGTGGGGACTGTGATGTAGCTTGGCAGTGAAGTTAAATTACTGCATATTTTTTTTTATTTTTATTTTATTTTTATTTTTTGCCAGGAATCATTGGTTCAAAAGAGTCACAAATATCATCCCAGTGGAGAGGAATGTTCAGTCATCTTTTTCACTGTACTTGCAGAACCTGGCACCGGTGGTGAAAGGTTCACAGGGTAGTTAAAAGCTCCTCAGATTGATTAATACAGACCTACTGTGCTATGGGGATGTGTACTGGGCAAATGAAAACTAATGGCTTGAATGCCAGGGTTTATATGTTCAATTTATTGCTCTGTCATCTGTTATGTGAATGTGGGGAAGTCACTTAATTTCATAGTGATTTAGTTTATCACTTTGTAAATGAAAATAATATTTGCCTCTGTCACAAATGAGCAAGTAGTTCTAGATCATGCCTTCACTAGTGTAACTGCAGTCTGGCATAGACACTTATTAGCTCAATTAAAGGAGCTGTCTTCATAGGAGCATTATAGTGTAACAGCAGTGTAGTAAAGCATATTAGTATTTATAATGTACATAGCGTGTATTGCTATGTACAGTAGTCCAGTTACGGCACTGTGGACTTCAGGATAGATGAACTGCTGCAGTGGGGTTTTGTGAACTGTGTGGGTGTGTGAACTTGAGCTAGCTAATTCAGGAGTGCCTCAGATGCTCTTTACATTGTAATTACAGAAATGATTTGGACTTAATTTGCATCTGTAAAGGCTGTAAGTTGCTGAGATAAACAGCTGGGCCGTGAAATCATAGTATATTGCATAATAGCCCCGGCTGCATTCCATGTACTTCAAGGACATTGCATGGTGCCACATCTTCAAAAGCACCTGTGCTTTTGGGTAGTAAATTTCCTATTTTATTTTGTTTTGAGCACTTGCAGTTCTCCATCCCCTTGAGAATGAACATCCAGCAAGAACTCTCAGCACTTGGGGTATTTTAAATGAGATTGTGCAGTCACCAGTCAATGTAGGGGTGAATTGGTTGTTATATCAACTTGCATTAGACTACTTGAAGGGGGTTTTATTTTAGCAAATTCCATTTGGCACAGGGAGCTTATGTGGAGTAATTCTTAATTGGGAATCTAACAGGTACTGGGGCCCATATTTTTTTGTTTTAATATTTTGATTTTTTTCTCAGCCCATATTAGAGCATCCATTAGCTTTCACTTCTCATTCAGTTTTCTTTTTGATCTTTTCAACTTATTGGATATAGTGTAAAGTAGAAAGTGCGGTCCATCTGCCAGAAGTAGCTTACTGCATTTGCAGTTATTTTTTTCCATGCTGCATGAAGTACAAGGCACTTTGAGAGACAGTATATTTGATTGGCCAACTTCATGAGCAGGATGCTCTTAGTGTACCTTGACTGATCCAAGGAAGACAGTTTTTCAAAAAGGGATTTATATTGGAGATGGGATTAGAAGTGTGCCCTCAAGCTGTATGTTATCAGTATAGTTAGTCATCTCATTTTCCACAGTGAATGATTTTGGCCAAAAAGTTGGCATTGTTGCAAAACAACAAAACACAGCTTCAACTCTTTCCTTTGCAGCTGCTCTTTCCAGACTGATAGCACTGTATAAATACTGCAGTTGTTTGGGATCAGCAATTCAGATGAAGTTCAAAGTTGGGCTATATCTATCTCTTTGCATTTCTAAATTCACATACCAGTGACACTTATTTCAGTTAAATATTCAGCATATATTTGCTGTTACATTCTCTGCAGCTATCCTTGGTAACAGCATGTTGGCTCAGAGCCCTTCCAAGAGCCCTTGTGCTCACAGCAGTATTTTTTTTTTTTTTTATTGGAAGGTAGAATGATAATAGGTGGGTACTGCATTTTGTTCTAAATTCTTTGGAAGGAGGATGGATATATTGGAGCTAATTTCTTCCTTGGTATAGCATCATTCTGGTCTATTAAATCAAAAATAAATTTGGTACATAAGTGCCAATTTTAACAATTGATTTCATGAAGGGAAACATTTGCCTTGTTAATAAGCAATTCATGTGTCGATATTCACCACCACCTATCCGCGCTGCACTTTTGCTTTCAGTTGTCTTGCTCTCCTTGTTTATCTGTCAAATAAAAGAAAGCCCTGAAAGTGGGAAATGTCTTCCTTTTAAGTCAGCAATGCTTCTAGCACACCTTGGCTGGACAGACCAGAAAACAGGTAGTGTGTGTTTCTCTCTCTCTCTCTTTTTTTTTTTTTTTAAATAAAGTATGGATCTAATTAGGTGCCAGGGAACTTGGGACCTAGTCAGTGTCAGATGCTGAGAAGGTTACATTATATTGTCTTCTGCCCCTGGATTTACTGGATGTAATATCCAGTTGTAGACAGCATTGTTAGCATTCTAAATATCTGCAGATTTAGAAATATGTAGATGTAGAATCCAAATGGGGCATGGCTGCCTGGGGAAAAGTGAGGAAAGTAATAATCTCCTGTGGTCTATCAAGAAGCCATGTCACCTTCTGACAGGTAGCTGAGACAGGCCACCTGTGGCTAACAAGACACCTTGAATGTGTAGTCCTTTTATTAAAGGACATGTGTAACTGGGAAAAGCAAGTGGTTGGAGAGGAATATGTACAGAAAACAGCTGCTCGCATTGAATTATGCAGTGGGCTGAGTTTAAAATTGTAGTCTGTCTGTATGCAGAAAGCCAAGTGGCTTGGATTGCGTCATGTCTGAGGGCTAGTTCTGTCCAAAAGAGATGGCTGTGCCCATAGTACATATCCTTGGCTGGGGTGTCTCTTCTGGCCACCAAACAGTATCTCTGTGACCTGAGGATATAATGATATAATGTGTGTATTTTGTTTTTTTTCCAAATAATATTTTCAAAAAATGTGAGATTGTTTTGCAGCCTGCAGAGATAAGGTTGTGCATCACATGATGGGATGTGGTGTGAGGGTGTGTGAAGTTGCAGAATTTATTGGGAAACTGCTGGAGGAATGGATAAGAAGTAGAGAGCCTAACCTAATGTAGGATCATCCACTGTGACTTTTGTGTGCAAGCGGTGATGGGAGAGACCTGTGTTCCCGGATCTATGCCCACATACTGGTTTGGAGCTCTCCCGGAGGGAGCCTGGGTAGCACCTAAGCAGTGCGGGCGGTCGGGAACGTGAAGCTTGCTCCCTGCCCCAGTACCGTATGGAAAAGTAGATGTAGCCACAGGATATTTTGAGGCAAGTTTTTCCCAGGAAGCGTGTAGTCACATGTATGTCAGGAGAGCGCACCTTTAGGAAGTGTCTGTAAGAGTACTAGAAATCGGAAATCCCAGTCTTCATCAGGATCCCGGTTCCCCTAAGGGAGAAGAAAAAGAGAGAAGTCCAGAACAGTGTCTTCCTACTCTGTCAGGGTGAGGCAAGAGTCCCTGCCGTTTGCATGCCTAGATGTGCACCCAGCTTTCTTCCTGCCTGTTGCAGGGCGAGAGAGGTGTTGGGCTCCTGTTGAGCTGGTGGAGCACGGAGCTCCCTGTGAGCTGGTGCATCGGGCAAGGCAATGGGGTCCTTTGGAATCTATGAATTTTCCCAGTATAAACAAAACTGCTTTCTCATAAACAGAGGAAATCATTTGGCACAAAAATTGAACGTTAAGTGCAGTTGCTGGAAGTGTTTATACTTTGTTTTTTAAAAACAACAACAGAGTGAATGTTGTTGATAGTACTGCAGTGCTTAGCACTTGTAAGGAGGGGCAGAAAGTCTGAGGATGATCTTCCACTGGGAAAGTATTTTCAGTTACAATTTGATGTCCAAAACAGTCACTGGGAGGATTTTTGTGTGCTCTGGGAACTGGACTTTGCTGACCAGAGGCAGACTCCCTTGGCTGCTCCTCCGCTCAGGGGAGCGAGCAGCGCTGGGGTACCCGGAGTGGCACAAGACCCTTCAGTCTGTCACTGCTAACTGTGGTGTGGCTCCCTACGTGGGGATCCCCAGTCCCTGTTTCAGTAGCACTTAAGTCCTCCTGAACATCTGTTTTGGGAGGAGAACATGCTTGCAGAGCCTTTGCCGAGGTGGTCAGCTGGGCAGTGTGCGGTACCATGCGGTACCAGCATTTCCCACTCCTCAC
This sequence comes from Chauna torquata, assembly GCA_013399475.1. Taxonomy (NCBI): domain Eukaryota; kingdom Metazoa; phylum Chordata; class Aves; order Anseriformes; family Anhimidae; genus Chauna; species Chauna torquata. The sequence goes on along the minus strand of VXAL01003286.1, from coordinate 20,419 downwards.
AAGGAAGGACACTGGTGGGGACGGCAGAGTCCTGACCTCAGCTCCAGTCTTCCCATCTCTTTTCTGGTTCAGATGCATGTTGTATCGGTTCCTGTTTGGGGAAATTATTTCACTAGTCACACAGATTTACATTTGGAGGAAGAGTGGAGGTGAGTGTTGCGGTGCTCTGAGCTACACCAGTTAAAAGCAGACTGCACAGCCCAGCTGGGGATCCTCTGGTGGATATGTTCATTTTGGTGCACAGGATGACTTCTGCGATATGGTCTGTGTTGTCCTCTAGCGTGCACATCTTGTTTGGCATGTCTAATCCCTAGTTTAATGAAGTAATAGTTAACCAGGAGAAGAGCATGAACCTATAGGTTTCTTTCTTCCCAGTGCAACTATAGAGAGACTTTTGTAATGGCTGTGAAATGTCAACTTAATATTGATGGGGACTAATAGAATACAGGTTAACTGGTTATTTTTCTCTGTCTCTTCACTCCTGTCACTTTGATAACATGACCTATTTGATCTAAGTATTCAATCAAACCAGGTAGGGATTTTTCCCATTGGGTAATTAACAGTTCAGCGAGGCGTGTGGCTATATGATTCCTCAGGCCCGTGAAAAGCCATGTAGTCTAGAAGTGCTTCAGTAGTTAGAATGAAATTAGCTGGATGTTAATTACATGAAATTATTTTTTTTTTATTCTTTGGTTGTGTGCTAAAGCTCCAAATCTCTTATGATTTGACATTAGTATGTCAAGTCAACAATAAGCTACCCTTGAAATACATTAATTACATAGCATAAACGTCGTTTCCACTTCCTGTTACCCCAAATTGTATTTCAGCTGAGCAACGCTGATGGATATTTACGTAGGGATTCATGTAGTAGATTCTGTTTTCCAGGATTAAATTTGTGCATATTACTCAGGCAAAGTATCTCATTTTATCTCAGATGTGCAAGAAATGTTTTACAACTGCTGATTTTGCCTATGAAGCTGACAAAATATTTATTAAATGCAGGATCAAAGTCTAAATGTGGCCCTTTATTGGTTTGTTAAACTCAGGTGATATTTTCAAGAAATAGTTTGTCTTGCAGAATTTCTTCTAACTTTGCATTCCTTCTCTTTCTGTCTCCATTATCTGTAAAACCCAGAGTCAATAAGGGCTCCTAGGTGGGGTTATTTCTGTGAAGCACAGAGGTTTTTGTGCCAATGAGAGTTTTCTTACAGCAGTCTTGCTGTAAGAAAGTTTGCAGTGGTCAAGGTATTTTAGAGCATGAATGGAGAGCTCTTAATTTACTGCTTAGTTTTTATCGCTGAATTTGCATATATGCTGAGATTACATACTGACAGTATTTATGCCTGAAAATACAGAGGTTGTTGACTTTGAAATTTTGTTATTAAACTCCTGTGTCAGAAACTGTAAAGGTGTGATCTGGACAGGGGGCTGGAGGGGGGGACGGGACAAAAAGTTTTTCTTTCTTTTAGAGCGAGACTGTATTAGTTATTCCAATTTAAAGGAGTTCACTGATTCCTTTGTGACATATGGGAGCTATTCTCTTTGCAGCTTGTGGCTTTGGGGTGAGTTTGAGGAGCCTGATCAGCTAAGAGGGAGAAAAAGCTTGCCACAACTTGATACGTTTTGTCAGTAGTGCAGTGTGCTTTATGTTTCTCTGGAAAAAGCAGAGCCATTATAAAGAACAAAAGAAAAAGGAGAAAAAAAAAAACAACAACACAAAAACCCAAGGGTCAGATGCATCCTCTCTTCTTAGAATCTGTCTCACTATTTTTTTTGGAGGTTTTAGTTTAAGACTTCATAGGCTATCTTATCCACAAACAAAAAGGTACAGGCTACTGGTTTGCTCTGTGTGTGTGACAGAGTAAGAGAACAGTTAGCACAAATGGTTTTCAAATGTTATCACTTTTGCTGCTGCACAGTCTGGATTACTGCAGATATGGCTATTGTCAGAAAAACAACTGTGAAAAAATAGTATCTTTGTAACTTTCAGGGACTGTTTGATTCATATATTTTTTTGAAGGCATGCCTTTGGATTTAGGTTGCTGACATGTGGATGTGTACTGGTATGTGTTAGCCACTGGTAGTGCGGTAAACTGCCTGTAGGAGTGAAATGCTGACAGTGCTCTTCAGGTAATAATTGGTGAGGATCTTTACTGGAGACTGTGCATGTGTAACTTTTTTTTTAAAACCAAAATAAAATGTCTGTTTTCACTCTTTTCAGCCCTGCGTAACAGAAATGTCTGGATAAGAAGGAGCTGGATTCTCTTCTGGGCAATGCACTGCAAACATTTACTTAGGCTCAGAGGGAAGAGGCTTTTTTTTTCCCCTTAAACCTGTTTCTGCTTGTGTCTTGAGTACAGTAGGCTGGCAACAAGGAAAAAATGCTGTAAAAATAATTTCCATACGATCCCTTGAAACATTAGTCATGTCATTCTTTCATGCTGGGGTAGGGGGTTTTGTTTGTTTTCTAATAGGGTGTTATTGTGTGGTAGCCCTTATCAGTGCAGCTTTTTTACAGTTTTGCAATGCAGTGGGCCAAACAGTAAAAATTCTGCCTGGAAGGAACAGGCCAGGGGAAATTCCTGCTCTCACTGGGATTGTTGTTAGGACTCGGCAAGTGTTTTGTTCTTCCTGGCTTCTTGAGCCCATAAGGACTCTCCTGAGCAGACTGCCTAGATTGTTGCCAGACTTGATGTTGTTTGGATTATGGACATATGTCCTCTTGGGGTGTAATGAAACCACTGACAGGCTGCTCAGGAGCCATCAGTAGCTTGAGATATTCCCAGCACAGTCATCACCTGTGTTGGCGGGATGCGGACAGGCAACCTGGAGGTGAATAGCGCAAAGCTGTTACCAGTTCCCATGGTCATTCTGTCTTTAGCTGTGCTCTTTTAAAAATGTACAGATGGGGATTGGAAAAAATACAGACAGGAAAAATAAACAGTACAACCACCAAAGCAGTACAATGACTGCCAGGTTTAATTTCTGCCAAGGCTTTGCTTCCTTTCCTGTTGTTGCCTCTCTAGTACTTGGTGTAATCAATTAACATCTACTCTTTATTGGTGCTGGATGCCAGATATATAACTGTTTTTTGCTGCCACTTGAGTACAATGTGTTTGAATATCAGACTTTTTTGTTGTTGTTGTTGCAGAAAAGCCAGGGAAAACAACTGTTTGAAGAACACACTCACTGCAATCAGTAGATGTTGAAAGTGGTTGCAAATAATATCCAAATGTGTCATTTATTTATTTGGCAGCATAGTTTGTCAACGCATGGAGAGCTGTTAAATATGGGGTTCATTCATGGTCCTCCTTCTGTCTTCTGACAATCATTTATATTGAGTACTTTTTGTAGGTCTTCAGAGGTAGTCAGTGGTTCCCTTGGTCACTGTGAACAGCGTGACAGCCACTGCTGCATATTCTATGAGGTGTTTTTGTCTTGTTGCAAGAGGAGATGAGAAGCTTCAAGATACACTGTGGTGGGAAATTCTGAAGTATCAGAAAAAATGAAGTGAGCTGACAGTGTAACAACAACACAATTTGTAAATGTGGACGTTCAAAGTGAATAGTGTAATGAGTGAAGCACAACCAAATAATATTGGAGAGGGCTTTTTGACTAGAAATTGGAAATTTCTTCTTTAAAGGGCATTGCTCAACTAAAAGTTAATTGTTTTCTTTTAAAATATGTACATATGATCTCAGGTGTAATGTGAGGCATAAACATGGTCTTTATATACTGCAGGTAAAGCTGAAACTCAGGTGACATGACATGTGCTCTCAACTCTGCCTTGGCTGGTCATTGCCTTCAGGAAGTTACATAAAAATCTCTACCTCATTCCTGCTCCATTAAATTGACTGATGATACATAGAGCCTAATTGTTTAGTGCCTTGAAATCAAGACTAAGAAATGCTGTGAAAATGCACATTAGTGTAAATCATTTAAAGTGCTATAATTTTAAAATGCTTTATCCTTCACTGTTTGTGCGATTTAAAATTTTTTTTGTATCATTATGTATTGTTTTTTTAATCGTTATGCTTAGAGAATTTATTCCATTTCCTTTAGCTCATGACCTGGCACAACAGTACAATGTTTGGGCTTCTAGAAAAAACAGAATGGGAATAGAGTATAATTTAGAAAAACTTTAATAGGAGTTAAAATTAATTGATATCCTTTAAATATAAAATAGTGTCTGAACGTCTGTTAGAAAGGTGATAGGTATGTATAGTTTGATTTAAGCTAGAATTGTTACTGATTTACAAAATGGGTATGTGCATATATATGGATTTGTGCCCATATTTTTGTGTGCGTCTGTGTACTTTATAAAAGAAAGAAATGAAGGTATCTGGACTGATATATTTATTTATCCTTGGTCTATGTTATGTCTTTTTCATGAAGAGATTGTATCTTCCACTGGAGCCAGAAGCAGCTGAGCTATGTTACTGCATTAGCCTTTTCACTGCTGAGCCAAGATGGAGCTGGGATATGGTCTGAGGTTGTCCAGTTCTGGCACTTGACCCGTCTGTTGGAGCTGATAACTGGCAGCTAGAATGGTTTGGGGCTGTATTGTACATGTAGTTGTATGCTGTATATGCTTATTATATGCTGAGGCATTTTGTTGCCTGTGGGAATGTGAAAAGTGAATAGGAAAGTCTCTTCTTTCTGTAAATAAGGGAGGTGGTTTGATGGTGAACTGTTTTTTTTAGGAATGAATCTGTAGGTTATGTATCCGTGTATATATTTTGAGCATATTTTGACATTTTTTGTCTCAAATTTTGATAAAATGTTGATACCAGTACTTTCAATGTTACAGAAATTCTGTATGTTGAGCAGCTCTAGTGCCAGTGCCTACCAGAGGCAGTGTTACCTTTTGTGCTAGTGAGGGCTGTGATAGGACTCCACCGTGTCTTCTCTAAGGTGTAACTTGTCAGACCTGCTGGTGGGAGAAGATTTTAAAACGTAGCATCTGACTTAGAATTTAAAGCATCATCCCTGCACTGTGACCTTAGGACTTCTTTAAAACGAGTGTTTTTGACTCAGGCCTGGAGACGAGGCAGTGCTTTCAGAGGACAGTTGGGGTTGGGGAGTGTTACGCCTGGTGGTTGACCTGTTTCTTGCTGCAGCTTGCTGGCTGTATGATGAGGAGAGGGGAGCGAAGCTGCTTGCTCTGCCCTCGTCCGGGAAAGTGGAGGGCTGAGGGATGGTGCTGTCATTGCCCCGCCAACCTCCCTCCATGGGCCTTCTGCTCGGCCTGCAGGGCCGTGGCTTGCCTCAGCGTTTTGGTGGGGTGTCACTCCAGCTGTGCCAGATGAAGTCCGGAGCGCGGTTCCCCCGTGTTGTCCCTGTCTGTCCGTCTGTCTGGGAGGCAGTTGCATGTCCTCCCCATGCTTGCTGCAGCCCAGCGTGACGCTGACTTCTGCTCCTGTCCCCGCAGCCCCAGTGACGAAAGGCAAACATGGCCCTAGCGCCCACTGACCCCGGCAGTGCGGAAGCCGCAGACCCTGAGGAGAGCTCCCCGAACATGATCGTCTACAGAAAGGTAAGGAGTGGGAGCTGCTTACAAAAGCCTGCTCCTGGCTGGCCTTTGGCTTGTGAAAGGATCTGGGCCCCTTCTGCAGTCAAAGCTGTGTTCCTGTCTGCTTGGAAGCGTATCCGAAATATTTTTTGGGAAAGTAGGTGTTTTAAACTACAGTGTTTGAGGGCTTGGAAGTATCGTTCTGTTCAGTGGAAGCATTTATGCTTGTTAGTATAAAATACCTGATGACAGACTTATAATGATGTAAGTTGAAAATGATAACTTCTTGTGAAGAGTTGTGATGCAACTTTATTCAGGTATTGTTTAAGTTTACTGAATGTAGCTAAAGTAATTGTACATACTTCCAAGCTTTATCATACTAAGCGTAAAGCAGCTGGCATGTAACAACTTTTTCATACATTTTTTCTATTTTTCATATTGCATTTTTTGTTACATAATTTACAGTTTGATTCTTTACGGGTAGATGTTACTTTCTGTTGCACTGCTTAAATTAAGAGAAACCTTTCAAATGCTAGTGACAAATGAATTAGACAAAGGTAAAATAACAGCAGTGTGCAATGTCGAAAAGCATTTTTTTTCACTATGATAAAATGTCTTATTCTGAAGTACTTCAGAGATAGTAATAAAGCTGAAGGAGAACAATCTATTTGCTAAGACATTGTCTTACTCTGGGGTAGGTTTTTATATTATCTATGAAATTGAGTCTCTGTGTAATTTAAAGAAATCATGTAAACTTTTTTTTTATTCAGCCTGCCAAATATTATGTAGCACGTGAAAGTGCTGGATAGTTCTGAAAAAATAAAATCTCTTGTGTGGCTCAAATAAGCTACTATTCTGTTAACTTGGGAGCTAACTTTGTTAACTTTGAGCTAGCTCAAATCAAAGTTCCTGATGTAGTACAGTCCTGGGTAAAAAATATATTTTTGCTCATTTCTGTACCTTAGCAAATAGCTATAGATAACTAAAATGTGTTGGGTGTGCATCGTACTGTTTTCTGCTTGTGTGACTGCAATCTTGATGACTTTCATATGCTGAGAAAATAATTTAGGTTTTGTACAGAGCATAAGTTGTTTAAAGTGTTACTTTTTGATAACTGTGATTTTTGGTTTAGTTGTTGCATATTTGGTGTGGAATCTGGAATTGTTAACATGGGAAAATTCTCTGGGTAATGTGTAGGCTTGTTTGTTTTGAAAGTGTTATGAACACACTTTGGCTGCTAGTTTGGGAGTAGCAGTAGCTGGTTAGTCAGATTGTCTTTCCAGAACCTGTTCGCTGAGAGGTCCAACACCAGCAGACGGAAGCAAATTTGGGATATGAAAGGAGTTTCTAGTTGCGTGATCTAGAATTAGGACATTAAATGTCCTTCTGCAGAGAATCCACTTACCTGCTCTTGGAAATATTATTTTATTTGAATATGCCTCACTTTCTGTTCATCTCATGGCATTTCTGCTTAAGGATTTCTCCATTTCTTTGCCTGTTACTGTTTCATTACTGTCGCCATAGAACAAGGCTTGGGAATTCAGCAGTACCAATGGGGAGCGTACTCATACCATTTGATTAATCTCTCCATACTGGTGTTCCCTAGGTGTCAGTATTATCAGCCCTTCACAGTACAGTCATCTGTCAAAATACGTAGTTATCTTTTACGATAGCATGCCCTGTGCATTGTTCAATAATATGGTATTCTGTATTAAGTAAATGTGCTTCTGGTTTTTTGTTGTTGTTGTTGTTGAGGGTTTTGTTGCTTTCATGAATAGGGTTAATATAAACTCTTCTTTGAACAAAGTTAATTTCCATTGGTGATTGACTTTCTAAACCTAATTTACTGTTGGATATTAGTTATGTATTTCGCGTCAATTATACGTTCCTTAGTGTTGAGAAATCATATGCAAAATCTGAGACAAGACTTTATTCTTTTGATTCTCTCTTCTCTCTCCAAATGAATGTTTAGCTCTTCATCTCTAATTTCCTTTCAAATGGCTTGATTACCAGTAATGAATGAGAAAAAACACTGCACTGGACTCCCTGAAATAAAGAACACAGTCTGTCCACGTACCATATGGTTCAGAGTTGGGGTCAGTTGGGTCGTACAAAAAAGAAAGAAAGGTTTGCTTCTCACAGTAGGAACCCTGAGATGCAATTCTTGATCCACTTGAGGAAGAAGAAATAAGGGTGACCTTCAGTAACAGGACCACAGTAATTCCTGCTGTGTCAGCTGTGCTGTTGTTTACTGTGGCTGTCATGCTTGTGTTTTTTTTGGGGCCGTGAAGTAGAGAATGGTGGTGGGGGAAACGCTAGATATACAGCCTCAAAAAGTTCACACTTTCTTTACTGAGACTCACTGAGGTCTATTTGAAGCTCAAAACCCATGAGGGTGGTTGGGGTAGCCTGCCTTTCTTTGTAACCACTGGCAAGAGATATGTGCATCTAAAGGACAAATCAGACCTTAGGTGATGGTCAGTGTCCCTTTGGAGCAACCTCTGTCTGTTTTGTTTATGGAGAAAAGCCTAGAACCAGCTGTTCTCTTTGCTTAGGTATGGAAAGCTAAGTGGGATGAATTTTGGCCATGCAGAACAAAATAAACTAATTTATTTTGACTCCAATTAGTTTGTGATATTCTCTGTGGACTCCCACAAGCAAACTGACTCTAACTGCTTTGATTGCTACAGCAGATGGTCTCAGTGAGACGTCTTATTTTCTTCTACCTTCAGGATTAACCTTTTGGGGGCTGATATTTATCAAATTGTGAGGCATGTTGTTTTTGAATCCAAAGTGCTCCATGTTGCCTTACTGTTCTGGAAGACATCTGTATGGGGATTAAATAGTGCAGATGCACTCATTAGTGTAAATTGTGTTTGGGGTGTGATTTGCCTTACCCTGTCCTTGTTAAGATGGATTGTACCGTAAACTACGTGAGCTGTATTGACTAGGTCCCCATTGATTTTAATGGATGCCCTGACACCTAGCTGTCAGGTGGTTATGGCACGTGGTAGACATCTAAAATTAAGTAAGCTGCATCCTGCTCCTAAGATTTGGGCTACTTCTCATCTCTCTGTATGTCTCAGTACTTAGCCCTGAGCTCCAGGCAGGTTACTGGGCTATGGGTAGCACCGCCACAGGGACCTGCTGTCATTTATCTTCTTGTGCAGCATATTGATATCGAGTGGAAAAGGAAGGGTTCTGTGGATGTTGCGCTGCCACTCTGTCAGAAGTACCGCTCTGTGCATAAAAAGCCAGAGCCGTGTTTTCTTCGGTCTGGCCACATCTGGAGAAGATGCTGATGATGTGTTTGGGATTACTACTGGAGGAGTGGTATGCAATACTTGAAAAGACTTTGAGGTGCACTAACCTCCTTTTCAAGGGAGCTGGTAGTCTCCATGCACAAGGGCTTCTGTGGATGCGAGCGACATCCCAGTCCTTGCTGCAGTCTGTGAGCATTGTGTGGGTACTGCAGCACAGAAGAAAAATGTGCAATGGAAAGCCAGTGAGAGGAGAAAAACATGCTCCAAGCAAACGGTAACAGAAAATACCAATTCATTTTAAATGCCTGTCACTATGCCTTGAAATTTAGCCACCCTTGATTGCTTTTCTGACTTCCAAGCCCTGTTCGCTCTGTCCCAGGGGCCCTTTGTCTCATCGTTCCAATAATTCAGGGTCTAAAAGTTCACCTGCTGCAGACTGTATCAAAAAACGAACTGTTCATGGACACCTTCTGGCACTGGACTTATTAGATGACCTATTACCAAAACAGTTTGGCAAATCAAATCTTCTTAGAGAAAAGACAGTGGAAAAATTGTCACGTTGCTGAAAGGAAAGAAAAAATAGTTCGGGATTGGCTAAATAGGAACTGCAAATACCAATAAGGAAGACTTGTTTGGGGGTACTTGGGGACTATAACAAGAAGGATGAAAACATAAATTAAATGGGGAAGAGTTTATAAACGTTACTGTTGGATATGTTTAGAGCCACTCTGAGCATGCATGCTTTGAGGGATGTCAAGTGGTGTCATCAAAGAAATGACCTGGATTATGTGATGGTACGTTTCCATCTCTGCAGCTAAACTTTGCCAGACACATCTGCTATTTCAGTCAGCAGTTAATGAGTTAACTTCTGAGTTTCATGGTTACTCATCATAAATCTTTTAAACAAGCAGGAGAATCTAATTTCCAAACGCAATTACTGTTCTAAGTAAATATAATACAAACTTGCAGCTGCCACAAGATGCTTTCAGAAAAATCTGAGTTGTTTGCTACCTTCAATATTTGGCAGCCATATCCTTTATTTAAATGCTCGTATAAGACCTGACTTATAATTATCTTAAAATAAAATAAATAAAAAGCAACCTTACATTAGCAGCATTTCTCCAGGCAGTTCCCAGTGTTCCAGTCACGGCAAATATCTGGAGTGCTGCTGAGAGAATGGATCTGAGGTGGTGATGGGGAGGGAAATGGAAGAGCAGGCACTCGTGAAGACAGAGAGGAGAGGCAAGGCAGAGAGATATATGCATGCAAGAAATGTATGGACCACAAAGCAGAAAGAGGGGAGGAAGAGGCTTTTGTTAAAATTAGCTTTTCACATTAAAAGGTATAATGCTGGTATTGGGACCAAGTCAAAAGACCAAAACTACTATTTGTTTGCTCTTAAATTGCGCTAAATAGCACACAAAAATCTATCTTAATAGAACACTGTCGAAGCAACCAAAACCAGACAAAACCATAAGGAGATAGTCCAAGTGACAACATTGTTGCAAAGAAAGAAAGAGCTGCTATGTGTGAAGATGAGATGGTATCTATGCGTGTAACTTTTATGCGTTATTAAATGAAAGCAGTCTGCATCTTTTTTGAGGTTTCCTGAGGCTTTCAAGGTTTCATGGTGCTCTACCAAGAGGCAGCAGCTCATCTCTCTTGCATCTTGAAGTACCACTGGATTCATTATTTGTAATGACATGTTTTTTCAGGACAAAATTTCTGTACTGTTTGCATCAGATATTGGAAAAACAACCTCTCACCTACGAAATAGCCTAAAATATAAATGCCTAAAAGGCATGTGAACTGCTAGATACTTCTGGCATTCTTTTTACTTGTCTCTTGAGTTATATTTTCAGGATTTTTCTGTGTATAGAGGCATTGAACATGATTTTTGTGCATGTAATCTGAGATTCTCACCTAATTGCTTCTGTTTTGTAACTGGTTCTTTAACTTAAAAGTCATAACATCATGGTAAAATACACGAGTTGATGCACGACTGCAGACTTAATGCTGTTCAAGTTTTACACAAAGATTTGCCTGTGATGATGGTAGACATTAGTTTGACATTTTAAGCCATTTTGCTCTTGAAATTTCCTAATTTCTACCTTGTTTCCAGGTAAAAGCAATAACCCAGGATTAAACTAGGATTGAATTTGAGAGTACTTATCAGTACTTCAGGAATAGAAACACATTATTATAAGTAACCCCTAAACCGGCTTTGTTAATATTGGAAAATAAATTTAAACCCAGTCTTGTTAACAAGTGCGTTAATATATGGGTTAAGTTCCAGGGCAACTTCACCTCTGCACTTCTGTATTGCACATTGAAAAGCAGGTTTCAGTTAATCCATAATTGCAAATACTCTTGTGCCTTGGCTGTACACAAAAGTTGACTATTACTTAATAAGCTTGCTAATTTCTTCAACCAAGTGATTTATTGTGTCGACAGCTTTCACTGCATAGGGTGGTGCAAAGAGGAATCACAGCAGTGGTGGCAAGTTTAGCCCTACCTAGAGAGAAGGTATACCATGGGAGACAGAGAGCAGGGATGGCTCGGTGACAGTTAGGAGCAGCAGAGAAGAGAGATCCAGGTACACTGATAAGTCATAGGAGAAGCATAGTCTGGTGATGTGGTATGGCAATGAAAAATGCAAATAAAAGCCCAGAGTGTCTTGGAGAAGCACTTCCAGGAGCGTCAGTAGCATTACGCAAAGGGCCGATGATAGAGCCTCATCTAGGTCATGGTGTAGTCTTCTCTCTTGTCATCTCCTGTCTTCAGAGTACATGACCTGGTTATATAGGATGGACTAGAAACGAGCAGCTTAGTTAACTGAGCGAAACAAAATGAGGCAGGAGACGTAATTACTCTGTAAGAGTACTCTATAAGATGGATATCAGGCAGGGAGAAGACCTAACTAAGCTGGGGACAGTACTAGCACGTGCAGGTTTTTATAAATTTATGATGAATAAAGATGATCTGGGAATTAGGAGGTGGTTCCTAATTCTAAGGAAAGCAGAGCTCTGAAGCAGCCACTGCATGGAGTGGTATGGCCAAGGAAGCTAACAGTTTTTAGGATAGATGTCAGTATGTTTTTGGATAGGACTGTGTTACATAGTTCCTTGCAAAAGCAAAGGACAACACGGTGAGCCAAGAAGTTGTTCTAGCTTTACATTTGTACCTTCTTCAGGCTACCTTGAATGGTAGCTAAGATACTTGCAAACATGTTTTATTCATGCAACAACAAACTGTACTACTGAAGTGTGAGAAGTTAGTGCCTAGAGGACTTTAGAAGCAGATTTGCATCATTGTCTACACACAAATAAAACTGTCATGTAAGTGGCAGAAATGTGTTTTTAGTGGAGAGGCGATCCACCTACAGGGAGGGCTTGTGGGCACTTCATACTTTGTTGTTTCTGTCCATTTTTTTTGCTTTGAGGCAACAGTTGATACTTAGCTGAGGTTGAAGATCCAACTGAGTAGGTGGTGTGCAAGTTAAAAATAAGGAAATGCATGAAACGTGGTAGGTAGACCCTCTTAACTATTTGGTTGTTTCCTTTCTTATGTACACCCACGTCCAGATATACACACTTACATGCCTTTGAGGTAATGAGGATGAACAAGTAACCTTTATATTTTTCCTGGCTATATTAGCTAGCCTCATATAGGATATATAATCTTATATATCTTCTATGGCTTAAATATTTCCATTAAAATCATGCTTGCACAGAATAATTCTTGTTTGCATTTTACCCACATGAATTTGTCTTTCTGTTCTTGGAAAAGATGGCCTTAGCTCTAGTGTATTACCTGTCTTTGCAGTTAAAGATTTTGGTAATAAGCCTGTAGCCTTTTTTATTTTCTGTAGTTTTCTCCATATTCAGTGTCAGTTGTTTTATTTAAATAAGTTTATTTAGCTTTCTTTCCTCTCCATCTTGTCTTTTCTCTGTTCTTCTTTGTAACTTAAACAAACTGTCTCTTGCACCCATCAGAGTTTAATTACCACGATCTATTACTTTAGCTGTTCTCAGAGGCAGAAAAAAGGCGAGCCAGGACCAAAAGCTATGACAACTTCAAAGTGTATTTTTAGCAAAGCAACCAGTGCAATTTTAGAACACAGATAAAAAGGGAAGGTTCAGCTAGAGGGTAAGATTATGCTGTTCTAGCTGTAGCATGTATCCAGTGCCTTGCATTTTTGGAAAATGTTCCCCTCTGTGTCCCCCCAGCATCTTTCTCATGTTGTTGTCAGCATTTTAACTTATGGTCTTGGAATATTTTCATTATGTTTGATTTACTGTTGCATGTTGTTTTGGGCAAGATGCTCAATAAAAGTGTTTTCTTTCTGCCTAAAGCGTTATTTTAGCCATGGGATTGTTTCATTTATTAAAAACAAAACGAAAAACATAGAGACAGTAGTGTTGGAGAAACTGCACTGTTTGACAGTTGGTGTAAAAGTTTTTTGCTACAATCTATTCTGCAACAGAAGCCTCCAGAAATGAAAATAAGTCTGCAGTACAGTAGACTATCATCTTGTTTGTGACCAGGACACAAACTGGGCAGCTCCGACATGAAAGAAAAGTCCAAAGTCTCTGTGTAAATTTGGTGTGCTGGAGCTGTGTACTTGTACTTTTATAACTAATTTAGCCAGTCTTCCTTTTCAGTTCCAGATTGTTACGTCAGGTAGTATCTTAAAGTACACTATGTGTACGTGGCCGAGCTGTGCCCCATGTAGGGGAAAGCTGTTCATGTTTTCACTGTGCTGGATGCAAACTTGGGTTATCTGTTAGGCAAGGGTGACAGTGGTGCTAACGAAATGCTACAGCAGGAACTCTGTAGATCTTAATAGTTGTAGCAATGCCAGGGAGGCACATACATTCCTTGTTTTTGTTTTTCTCATTCTGTTAGGCCTCTTATTGCTCTTTTCTGCCCTCATTTTTTCTCCTCCCCGTTTCCCTTTTTTTCTGTGTCATTCTGAGCCTTTACTTCTTCGTTGTTGGTTCTTATCAGGGAAAAACTTCTCAGTTCATGCAGTTTAAATCAAATCAGGACTGAAGTGGTTTATTTGTTTATTAGAAACATAATTAACTAGCGATCAGTGAACTATATAAAGAGGATCAGTATCAGCAATACAGTGGATAAAGCACAGTACTGGACACCTGCAGAATGCTGATGTACAACTACAGATTCCTCAATGCATGTCTATAACCGATCCCCCAAAGTAGTGCTTGCACACAAAGCTACATGCCCCCCAAGTCCCCCGGTGTGTGGGTGATGGGGCACCCCCTCCGCATGGGGCATGGCCCTGACCCTGGGTGCCCCCATGCCGTGGGGGTCCCCGTGCTGCTCCTTGCACTGCTGCCCCACACGGTGGGGGAGCCCCTTCCCTGTGGCAGGATGCTCGGAAGTGGGGGTCCCAGTGTCCCACCCTGAGGGCTATGCCCACCGTAAAATGTGTTCAGCTCGATTGTTGTTAATTACTGTTATCTCTAGAAAAAAATTAAATATGAAATAATAAATCAGGAAGCAACTATATTATCAGTTTTATGGCACATGTCAAGGAGGGGAAAAAATAGAGCTACAGCAGGAGATTTCCCCAGCTGATTGTACAATATGGTATACATGTATGTGTGTGTCTATATATGTGAGTGTGTGTGTATATACCTGGCATCCAAAGGGCCCAGATGAAGTGAGGAAGTCCTTTTTACTTCCTTTTGCTTCTGCTTCCAGCTCAAATCAGCTTGGGTTTGATCATAAATTCATGAGAAGTGTAATGGGGGAAAAAAAGCCGTCCATCTTTCTGCAACTATCAAATTGCATGGTTGCTCTCTACTTACTATGTTAATATATATGTTTCTGTTGTCCCTTAAGAAACCTGCATAATCACTGGACTTTACTGTATCTCTATTGCTGACTCCCGTGGTTCTACTGAGACTCTTGCAATGCTTGGTGCTTTACCAAGTACTGGAATGAAAATAAAGCATGAGTAGTTTTGGTTATTACAATTCTGAAGGAACAAATGTTCCCCTGGAGTTCTGGAAACTGGAAGGCACAATCCTGTGCATTAAAAAAAAGTAGTATCCTTTTCAAGTACTCTGTTGCTGTTGGTTGTTTCTTTGTTGCTCTGAAAGGGTTGAATTGCCAGCACTTACCTCAGTTAGTCATGTCTTTGCTCATTGAGGTAAGAAATCTTTTTGAAGAACTGGTTAAGGTGACCCACTTGACTTCTTTCAAATGCAGTGACAGAATGTGATGGAAGTCGATCATCTTCCATCGCCAGCGTCTGCTCTGTATATGTTGCAGCAGATCTGAACTATAGTTCCATAGCATGTACAGTTAAAAGTTTCAAATTTTGGCATAAAAATAAGTAATTGTGGGTTTTGAGAATACTCAGGCACCGTCTTTTTATGTTGGTTTATTCTCATCACTGCAGGAACAAGGTCATTCTTTTCTACTAGGGGGAAAAATGGTACTACGTTCTCTGTGAGAAATGCTGCACTTGCTATTGCATTTATGTCAAGATCTAATGATGTTTCTGCTGGCTGTGAGTTGATCTGCTCAGAACAGGTTTCAGTGCAGTGTTTCAAAGTCTCTGGAGGACACTAGAAGAGAAATTGTGACCTATGATATCAAGATACTTATGGAAGGAATAGCCCATGCTGGGACTATAGGTATTGTTTTATATCTCTGCAGAAATCCCAGCAGAGTGCCCTCACCCTGAGCAGATGGTATTGTCACTTTCGTGTCCCATCTCGGACAGCTTACCCTGTGCCAGGCTAAGGAGAGCTGCCAGCCCAGCTCATTCCAGGAGGCAGCTTCTGCCTGCTTCAAATGCAGTCTTGAGCTATAATATTAAGACAAGAGAGCTTGGATGGAAGTGGATGAAATGCACACAAAACCAATTTTTTTGTAGTGTAACTCAAGCTAAACCCTTCTTCTGTCCTGATTAATAAAATATTACTTCAGAGGATTACAAACTTCTTTCGTAAGGTTCTGAGATAAAATTTGAATGAGAGGATTCATTTCAATAAACAGAATTACATGTGCAGGACCACGAAAGAATGCAAACAAAGTTCTGTTTAAAGACTCATGTTTTGCATCGTAAGACATTTTGAAGCACTTTTTCTTTTTTCATGAGAAGCTGTCATACTATGTTCAAGGGGAAGCAATTACTTTTGTTTTTTTCTTTATCGTTGTTGTCATGTATCATGTATCTAGTAAATGAACTGAAGAAAATGAAAATTAACCAGTTAATTGGACACTGAAATGCATGGGCCTGCTTAACAGAGAATTGTAAGCTCATTCTTGAGTATATGGGATATTTTAGCTCAAAGGCTACACATGTTTCTGAGGGGGGGGAAAAACTGAGCTAAGGTATTCATTTAAATAAGATGTCTCCTCACTCTGGTTTTCTTTGACATTAAAAGAGCTCATTAATATTACCTCTCAAGGAAGTGTTTGGACATTATATTTTGGACCAGTAATTCGGTGTCTCTGAAAGTAAGGTGATGCATGTTTGTGGCATACACAAGAAGAAATGACAAAATATTATGTAATCTTCTGTAATGCTTTAACAGAGTAGAATGAATGGAAAAGGTAGGAAGAAGAAATTAACACATGAAGGAATTATTCAGATCTATTTCCTGGTTGAAGAGAAGGCAAGTCAATGCCGATTTGGTCATGTCTACATTTTGTAAAAACATGGTTCTGTGAGATTGAAGTTAAATAGAAATGGTTCTGCAGTTATGTTTTTAAGCTCTAAACAGAAGTAGTTTTGTTCACCAGCATCTTCTGAGTATCTGGTGCTATGGGGGTCACTTTTATTCTTCTCCTCTACCAGATATTTTCAGTTATATATATATTTTTTCCATTTGATGAAAATAGGTTTGGTGTCTATTGCATGTTCTTTTTTCAAAAAAAAATTCTTTTTTCATCTGACTCTTACCATTTCACATGTTTTTTCCTGATGTCGTTTATTTGTTGTGGGTTTTAGCAAGGAGACCTGGAACTAGAGGACTATGAAGGCTTAACAGCCTCTGTACTTGCAAGCACAATTCTCCTGTACTTATTGTCATGACCATAACTGCAGGAGATGTTCTAGTGGTGCTCCAAATAGAGAGAATGTTTCATTCACTGATGCTGTAATTAGATGCCTTTCCCCATAGTAAATCTGCACAGTTCTGTTAAACATGGGCTTGTAACTATGTACAAATTAGCTCATTCAGTAACTTGCACAAAATGTCACGTAAACCTTGGCAGCAGTGGCGTCTTGTCACTTGCACTGCTCCCCACTGGGCTCTTAATAGTAAAATTAACTGGAGCTCTGTTAATTATATTTTTTCCATGCATGGAAACTACATAATGAACTACAATAATGGCGTTACCGTTGTCTGTTTGTATACTGAATGTAGTTCAACCATTGGCTTGTATCTGGAAAGTTGTCTGCAAAACTGGTGGCTAAAATCATGTGTGTATATATATATATATATGTTTTATATATTGCAATATATATAACATTTTATATATATTTATTTTATAATGTGAAAGCATCTGTTCTTTGGAAACATGGAGCATAACTGGTTTTCCCTCCGTCCCAGTACTGGGAAAGGTGACCTACTTCAGTAGTGATATTTCTGAAAGTATTTTTGACTAGAAAGCACTTAAAACTTGTTGAGTTATAACAAGTGTTCCTTTTAGCATGCAAGAAAGAAACCTCTGGTTTATTTTTCGACAATAAAAGTGGTGTTTAAGTTGTTGATCCAGTTGTTGATCAACAGTGCTCTCTTCTCCCCCACTTGAGAGATGGTTGAGAGTTTCAGGGGATGTAGGGAAGACCTTGACCCAAGCTTGCACAAAATTATGGCAGCCTCAAAGATTTGTTACAGTGGCCTATGCTAAACTGTTCATTTTGGGTATATGTCTCTGACATTCATGGCTATTTGAAGGAAAAATGGAGGATTGGAGGAGAATGCACCAAAAGTAGGCAGAAAGACAGTTGCAGACAGTTGGTAAGTGAACTAGAAGGGTGATGTGTTTTGGAGAGAGTTAAGACTCAAGATTGCTTTAAGAAAATGGCATTTGCTAACCTAGAGTTGCAAGAGAGATTTAGAAGTCCTTAAAGCAATTCTTCAGCAGTCTTAAAAATATCTGACTCCGCTTACAGCTTGCATGCAAACTCTGATTGTAGTCTGTTGTCATCTGTTGTCCTTAACTGCATAGCCTTGATTTATTTGAGAACCATTTAGCCACAGAATGGGGCATTGAGTCACCTCCAAGATGCAGGTGAAGGCACACTGAAGCTGTGTGCTCCTAATCCATTTTGTGGTGTCTTGGTTACTTTTCCCCCAATGTGTTTCTTCTGACAGTCATACTGTTCTTACAATGTAACTGGTTTCAGTTGGTGAAGGTGAACTGAAGGCTGGGTGTCCTCTAGGCCCCTGTTGTCTCAATGGCACTGAGTTCAGCTGCCAGGCTGAGTGAGAGAAATGAAAGCGAGATGTGGCCATATGCTGGGACATACAGTTTGTGGTGGGGGCTGCTTTACTTCACTGATTCTTGATGCATTCGGTTAAAGAACTGCTGAAAAAGCCTCAATGACCAGGGAAACCATTTAAATATGTCAAATTGCAGAGCGCTCCCCAGAGGCATTCAAATACAAGCAGCTGAGATGCTTCTTTCTCAAAGAATGACAAAAATGTGCGGGAAAGGTTAAACTGGCTCTGTTATTTTAATTAGTTTCTCCCTAGTGTCTTAATTTTTTTTTTCTGGTCTTTTGCACTCTTTATTTTAGCAGTTGACCACCTTTCTCGGTGGCAGCTGTGATACTCCTGGCAGCTGTGATACTCCGGGAGTAGTTTGGACAGGAGAAGTGAAATCCTTAGACTGGGAGTCTGGCTAACAGAGGTGGAGATTGTAAGAAGACAGAGGCTGCTTTAGCTTCTAAGCTTACATCTCACACCCAGACTTGCGTCCAAAGCCTAAGGAAACAATGACAATTTGTCACTTACATGTGAGTTCATTGGAAATTATTTCATTATGGTTAATTTTGTAGCAGACCGAAATCCCTGGCAAAGCCACGACACTGGTCAGCAGTGTTAAGAGGGAGAGACCAGGGACCCAGGACTGTCCTTGGCTTTGTAGAGGACTTCTAGAGAACTTATCTGGAAAAACAAAATGAAACAAAACCAAACAAACTGATAAAAGCTTGAATTTAAAGTAATATTTTTTTCTAACTTGCTTTAGCAGTAAAGCATTTTGCAGTTTTATTTTAGTACTTTCTTTTCTCTTGTAACTTTGAAACAAGAGAGCTGAGGCACCGCAGTAGCATGAATTGAGATGTTCAGAAAATATCAGTTGGTCCATCTTGGTTCTAATGTTGTCAGTTTCATATCCACAAGACCTGACAGTCTTATCATGTGGGAAATGACCAGCTTAGAATGGGTGGCAGCAGCTTGAGCACAGAGCAACCCCCTGGCTCGCCCAGGTACCCCTTATTTCAGGAGCCAGGGTTTGTCCTGAATGGGCTCTTAAGAAATTCTTTCCACGTGATGCTCAGCAGTTTGGATAAAAAAACACACCCAGATTTTGAATTATCTTCCAATTGTACTGCAGCAAAATTTGAGAGAAGCTCTTGGAAAGGTCAAAACCTGGCCCTAGGTTGAGACTGGAGGATGCTCGTGAGGTGCAGAAGGAACCACTGGTTGTCTGTGTTGTTGCCGTAAATGAAAGCAGAGCTTCACTAATTACTGGCTGCCTCTGATGATAAAACAAAGAAAAAAAAGTCAGAAAAAACACTAAAAAACCCACTATGGGATCAGAGGGGACATTTCCAGCACAGGCTTGTAGGCAAGGATGTCATGTCATTGAAAAGAAAGGTGTTTGCCCTAGCTCTGAAATGAAGGCCATTGACAAACAATTTTAGTCCCATGATTGAGGTTTACTGATCAATCTTTACCTCTTCTTAATATCTTCACATCATGCAAGTCACCACTACTTTCCTTCACTGTTCAGGCAGAACAGTTTAAAAAATGAAAAATTAATTTTATGTGGAGTCACTGTGGTGTCACAGAGGTCTGATGGCATTGTGATACCCCAGGCTGTCTCAGGAGTGGCTCTGAATCATCTTTCGCAAGTAACGTCTTTAAAATGTGTTTGCACTGGTTGATTATTTGATTCATTGGGAAAGAGCCATCTCCCTGGACAGTGTGCTGAATACCCTTGTCAAGGATTTGACCGTCACAGAGCTGAAGTGGGCTAAACAAAATGAAGCTGCTGGTGGGTATGATAACAAATGACTCATCAAGAGGATTGGTGATTGCTGGAAAAGGACTTGCCACGGCCCGCAGCAAACAATTTGTAACTGCTGAGAGCAGCTAGGGGACAGTGGCTGCTTCTACTCAGAGCACTGAATGTTTCATCTGTTTTACCATGTTCTGTCTTTGGTAACCCAGTGACCTTAGAGTCCATAGATACTATGATTTTTTTTTTCCCCTCAGACATCTCTGCCTTAGTAATGAATGTTCAAAATCTAATGCTGGAATCTGATCCAAGAAATGTCTTTACCTCATGGAATGCTCAGTCTACAAAATGTGAATTACTGCTTACAAAATGTTTACCAAATGGAAATAGAATCATAGAAACACAA
>VXAL01003284.1:108609-147346 GCA_013399475.1 Chauna torquata | reverse complement strand
ACCTCATGTCACCACTTAAAAACAGCACTGAATCTTTCTGTTTGGAGGGGTTAGACACAGTGACTCCCAGTCTGTCTACTTCTTTAACTAAGACAGAGCACAAGCCTTTGCTGATAGCCTTTATCAACTTCTAAAAGCCTTTCTAAGCAACTTGCTGTTGGTTTTTTTTTATTTTATTTTGTGTGTGTGCATGTGTGTGTGTTGGTTTTGCTGTTTCCTGGATTAGGTCTTAGCCAGCAGCTTTTAACGAAAGCTGTTTCCCAAATGCTGTATTTCATCAACATATTGGAGTGACACTGTTTTTGTCTAGTGTTTTTAATATTTCTTCTGTGAAACAAGGCTCAATTCTTGTCTTTATTCTTGACAGGTAACATCTGATACCTTTAGGGAATAAAGTGGTTCTCTTAATCAAGCAGAAAGAACATTTTTTTAACTGCTGCCACAAAAACTGAGTCTTTAAAAGGATTGAATGCTTTAGGGAAATGCTGTAGCTAAAGGCATATATTTGAATACCTGATGATATTAGGTTACTGCTAGATGTTATAAGTGGCATTTGTTTCACTGTCCCAAGGTATTATGCCAACCGTGATTAGATTTTGGTTTTGGTGAGGAAAATGGTCATTTGTGTGTGTGAGTGTGTGTGTGTGTTTTTTTAAGTCAGTATTTATAAAATAGATTGTCTGCAAGGAAGTTGCGTGGAAGGGAAGGCCAAATTGTATATCACGAGTCACAACTCAGTCCTTAAGCCCCTGATGGAGCTGAGAGCTAGCACGCTTTACTTTCCACTGTCTGCACAAATGTTAACCCAGTTTTCGGAGTCTGAGCAGTTGAAACACTGTACCCTGTCCATCCACATACCCCATATCTGCTTGTTTTTCACAATGCAGCTTCAGCCTGCAGAGGTCGTTATTGGAAGATTAAGTAACTGCACATTTTTTAAACTCAAAACATTGGCATGGAAACTGGAGAGTTTTGATAAGGAATTGATGGTCTTCATGAAGACTTAGAGGTGCTATTTAAATCATTTTTCTGGATTTACACCAGCTTTGATTGTGCAGTTTTGATACTGGTACAAGTACTTTCAAAAGAAAGACCATTTTTGAATTCTTCTTTTTGAGAATATAGTGATACAAATTTAGTACCTTAGGAAACAACATATCTTTACAGACATACACTGACAAGCCATGTGCTTACCCTCATGTATTCTTATCCTTTATGGTGATATTAGTATGGCCTCCACAGAATTTACCTACAGGTTGTAATTACTTTTCTCGTAAATCCTAGCTGGATCATTCCTCAGAGCCATGTTCCATATTCAAAACTTAAGAAGAACGTGCCTTCCTCTTCCATAAAAAGGGTAAAATACACCCAAGATTTTTTTGTTGTTTTCTTTTTGTGTCAAGATAAGAAGACTGAGAAGTCAGAGCAAGTGACGTCTTTGTGGCCAAAGCCTGTACTCATTTGATTCATATTCTCTGAAAGTCCACAATAAGGTTGAGAGAGCAACACACAAAATTTGAAAGAGTCATTTTTTATCCGACCATTATTATTTTATGCCATATTTCACATTCTTCCCAAGCTGTGCAGAGCTCAGTTTTAGGTCAGGGAGAGGGAATGGTAAAAGAAAAGCCAAATGAGAAGGGATACAATTTATACTTCAGAAAATCAATGGGACTTAGTGAGATCAACTTAAGAATATAAAAGAAGCAATTACACTTCTAATAATCTAGTGGACTAGTTAGAGGGTAGGCTTTTTGCTCATTCATTTGTAATTAATAACTAATAAGACTGTCTATAAAATTTAAATTACAGCACACACCCAAACTGCATCGTGCACTTTCATATATACTCAACATAGTTTAACTCTAATCATTTATCTTATTTCAACTGCTTTGACAAAATAGAATGAACTTCAAGAAGAAAGGATAGAAAGTATAGATTTAAATTATGTTCAGGATTATTTTTTTGCTTTTTTTTTGTTGTTGTTTTTTATCTCTTTTTTAAAAAACTAATGGCACTTCTTTTATACCAGCATAAGCAAGGTATGATATTATCAAATCTCTTTCTTTTAGCTACTGTACAACCGATTATCCAAAATGTAGAGTAGCAAAGTGTCTGATCCCATAAGGTCTCGCTGATTTTTGTTGAAAGCCAGACATAACTCATCCTGCAATTTTAAGGCAGTGTTCTTCCCAGAAAATGAATGGGCACTGAAGACAATCCAGATTAGTAGACCAGAGGGATGAAATCTCAGTTTCTGTAGAACAGAAATGACACAAGTGGATGCACATCTTGTTTATATCTGGTCTGACACATTCAGTCCTATATCGTCCTCTGCGGAGGCTGCCAAGAATTGTATGAAGCAGCAGTTGCAATGGTGACTATGTTGTATGGATGCCCACCACGTTGGTCTGGAGTTGGGGCAACCAACTCTCTTCAGACTCTTTAGAGGAAGACCACAAAGAGTGTTTTACTGCTATCCATCTGGGAAGAATTTGGGATTACAATCACAAATCTGATTGTTTTTTTGTGAAAGTGAAGTCCTTGGTCAGTACTTTTTATTGCTAAAAATAGAAGTTTTCATGTGAAAGGTTTCCTATTCTGTTCATGCTAGGAAGGAATCTTTATAGTTCTAGCATATCCACTTACTGGGTATAATATTATGTGCATCAACATTAGGAACCGTATCAGTTGCTGTGGTACTTGTGGTTTTATCATCATTGATGGCAGCTGTCTTCTCATTTTTTCTCATAGGTTGAAACTTCTGCAAAAGTAGATTACTTCTCAAATTTATAATATCAAATTAATTTTTTATGAGTTCATGAGCATTTAAAATAGCTGATTTCATCCTAGGAGTGTCTTTAACTATAAAGTAAAAAGCAGTAGTATAACATTGACTATTCATACTATCTTTTTATATTTATTCATCAGATGAAAAGTAGTATGGAGTGCCTTAAAAGGAGAAATGCAGCTGTTACAATACTCGGGTCGGACTGCACAGGTCATTTGATTTTTGTCACATTGGTAACACAGGGCATTTTGATAAAAATATAGATAGGTAGATAGACAGATAGATAGATATAAATAGGGTAAATCTCTTTGTTTGATTTCTACTTCCTAATTTGATCTGATATTTTAGCTTCTGTAAATCAGTGGCCTACAGTGAAGTTGAGAAGTGTGTTAATTCATGTCAGCTGAATCCTTTGACCTAAAAGCTTCCAAATGTTCTTTAAAAAACAGCTAGAACAAAAAGGCAAGGAAAGTTGATAACACATTTTCCAGGACATTTTGACTTTTTTCTAACGGTTCTACTGCTGTTCGTAATAATGTATAAGCAAATGGAGACAGAAGTTCTTCATAGTATTATATACCTGGTACCCAGTTAATTTTCTGCTGGCAGGCTCTTTAATGCAGTAGATGTAGCCATTTGTTCTCTCTCTTTTTCTGCTGGACTATTTGATTTCTTCAATCACTGCCCTACAAAGAATTATTAATATTTCATTTTCATCACCATGTGAGTTGCTCTGAAAAAAGACTTGGGGAAAAAAAAAAAGTAAGAAAGAGTCAATATCTGTGTTTTTACTTGGCTTCTTAGGGCTGTCTTTCTGCCAGTAAAGCACACTGAATTTCAGGGCAGCGCACAGATTTTGCAGATTATCCCTGTCTTTAATGTAAAGGGAAAATGCAACTTAAATTCCAAGTCTGCAGTAGTGTGAGTTTTTGGAAGCCTTGTATAAGCCACTATGTAAAGCTTGATTGCTAACAGAATTTTTTTCTGGTTCATTGTAGGAGTTTGAATACAATGAAATGGGGAACATTATATAGTATAAGGGATTAAAGTCAGAATAAAACAATCCAGATACCCTGTAATCTTCATTGGCTTAAGTTGATGTCACTTACTGTCTGCAGATGTGTTTAAGCATCATTTTCATCCTGCCAAGACCAAAATATATTTTTCAGTATATACAAAGACTGACATCCAAAGGCATAAAAATATTATTTCATAAGAATTTGCTAGTTTTTTTTTCTCTTTAGATTCTATTACTGATAAGTTTAAAATTTACATTTTTGTAGAGTGGGAATTTTCAATCATACTTTCTAGGGTCATTAAGTTTGTGTTTAGTGTGGTGCCTTTGGGACTGAAATGAATGACAGCTCATAAAATTTGGAGGTATTGGAAACCTCTGTATATTGACATGAAAAGAGTTGAATTGCGTTATTTTAATAGTATTTGTAGAATACTAAGACTATACATTTTTAAACTGTCTATTCTGATACACTGTAAGATACTCGTGATTTGGTTTTTGTTTTGCACCAGAATCTTTAGCTCTAAAAATAACTAATGCATAGGGTGTGAGGGATATCAATTCTAGTCTACTTCCAGGGGAAAACAAAACAAAAGAAAGCAAAAAAACAAAAACAAACAAAAAAAAAAACCAAAAAAACCCAAACCCCAACAACAACAACAAAAAACCCTCCCTGGTGGCTGTTTCTTTTCTCATTATTTTTAAGTGGATAACTGTTTCCTTATCTGAATGCTGCAACTTCTTTTTCCTTTTGTGATTTACTTGCTTGTTTTCTTGTTCTTCCCACAAGCTAGTAAGTAAAGAGAAACTTTGTTCACTTACTTATCCTCTGTAGGATACAGTGAGTCATTTGGTTAAACACGTATTTTATACAATGTGAGTACTTAACTCCACTCACTTGTTTGGTGTGGGTGTAACACATGTTTGGACCTTGCATAGGTCATTCTTGCACTCCAAGGGCCACAATGTTGGTTTATCAAATGGAAGAAAGGCAGTGTTTGTACGCCTTTTCACACCCACCATACCCACTGCTGGCTACTGATTCAGTGGTATTCCTCCTGCATCACTTCTAGCAAACCCATGAGGTGGTTCTTTGTTTTAGTCTCGTCTTCGTTTAAAATGTGTTTCCACTCTGCCATTAGTTTCTCAAGTAGTGCGGGGAATGCTGAATGTAAAGGAAAATGTGCTGCTAATATAAATCTCTGCAGTGAAGAATGATAGCTAGCTATGTTAAAATTTCAGTTTATGTAACCAAACCCATATTTTATAAAGTTTGTCATCTGCTGAAATGTCAATAGAAGCAACTCTTTTGACAGACAACCATGACAGATACCTTCTGAAAACCTAGTTGCTTCACCTGAGGGTCTCGGTGGGTGTTGAGATTTTTGTTGTTCTTATGTCACAGTTTTTTAAAGTGGGTTCATGGTTGGTGCTAAGCATTTGAAAATAAAACCCACATACTTTCTCACCTAGCCATCTGAAATCAATTCTGCAAGAGACCTCAAAGCTGGTTGTTCATGAAGTCTCTGTAGTGTAATATTGTGCAAATGTCCCCCTGTATTCTGTATTGGGAAACATAGAGGCTTCAAAAGTCTAGCATTGATTTAAAAGAAAAGTATAGTAACATTTTGTATGTAACAAAACTATATTAAAGAGTGTGACTAGCAGACTTAGTGGGAAAACAATGACTTAACAAAGCCATTTATATTTTGTGCTTAATCATTTAGAGCTGAGATTTCCGAAGCAGGCTGACACACTTTGAACTAATTTTCAGTTTACTTCTTTTAGTTCATATAATGAGTCTCTTCTAACAGGAGAGACTCTACAAAATTAACGTAAATATCAGAGTGTTTTAGTATTCACTGTGCAGTACCCTCTAAACACCCTGTCTACATTCTTCAGTCTGAACTGGTCTCCTGGGATACATTTTTCTTTAGCGATCTTCTCAGACTTCAATGGGACTCCTTGGTGTAGTAAGCATTACACCTAGGAGTAAACATTTGGAAAACATTGATCTTGGATTAAGATGCCTGCAAAGAGGTACAGACGACAACACAGGAGAGGAGGATGAGAGAAGGGATACTGTCCTTTTCAAATAGTATTTTATCAATTTAACTCAGTTTACATTTGTAAACATTAAATAGTAATATAACAGATAAATTTCCTTACAGAAAAAAATGTATTTTGGAGTTTGCTGTTTTATTACTTAACGTAATGCACAGAAAGATGCCTTCTGGAATTTCAACCCTATGTTTTACAACCGGTCCTACAGAGTCACATTAGAGAAAGTTACCACCTTAACTCAGTGTAGAGTTCACAATTGTTCACATTGTTGAAATAAAAAAATCTGTTACCTTAGTATCACTTTCACAATATTTTTAAACAAATTTTGAAATATCTTCCTACTGGCGTTCCTACTTGTTGCATAACAAAGTATAAGAAAATGTATATTTCCTTTATGCTAGAAAGAAAATCACACTTTTGTCTACTTGTTATGCAGTAACAGATAGTGCTGCAATAAATTTGTGTGGGAAGACAGTACGGTGGAGAGAATGTGAACTTTTCAAATGACCACATATTCATCTTCCTCTTCGGTGAAGTCTTTCCAAGCTAACCACAAAAGTGTTGCAACTAAAGCTGCTCTATTTACCACAAAAACTAAACAAGTGAGAACAACTATGTGGAGCCAAAGGGGGGAGAAGAATTAAAGTTTCAGTGAAGTCTTCAGAGAACAGATGAAATAATCTCAGAAGTGCTTATGTGTTATAGTTTAGAGAAAATGGACACTGGACTTCACTGTGAGATGGAGAACTTTTAGGTGTAAACAAAGCAGAACTTCAAACCACAGTGAAGAACTTAATGTCCAAGGACAAAAAATGGTGAGAATGGAAGCACAATGTCATTGCCAAGTAAGAGAAGAGCATTGTACTACTGCAGTAATATTAAAAAATGCCCCTTTAGAAAAAAGATTTGGAATTTTTTAATCTGACTTCATGTAAATCCACTGTCAGTTTGTAAATCAACAAGAAAATGATGGCAATGCTGCAAAGGGTTTTTGTCAGTGTGAGAAGCACAATTGAGCTCATGCAATTATAAGTCCATGACAAATTATGTAAAACAGAAGAAGAATCCACCTCAGAGTAGATACTCAGAAACCTTTCCATATTCAGTGCAATGCAATACCACTGCAGTTAGGTATTAAAAACTCAACTTGTTATTTTATCCCCGGAAGCTGTAGCTTCATAAAAAGGTTGTAAATTCAAGGCACTCATCTTTCAAATCTATAGCACCTCATTTTGTTTCAGGTATTGCCAAAGGAAGAAGTGAATTATACTGGTCTGCTTGTTTACTGAGGATGATTGTGTAGCAAAAATCATGGATTTTTTTCTGTAGTTATGTAGCTTAACTAGAAAAAAGCTATTGAGGGGAAGTATACAAGGTGCTTCATACACCAAAAACCACATTGCTTTGAGATTTTGAAATCACTATCAAGTCTAAAAATAAGCAAACTATTTCTGTGCAGAATTTACTTCATTAACACAATGGGTTTTTTTGCAAAGATGAAAAACAATTTGTTTATCAAATATGCTCACAAAAATAACATTTTCAAGATTCTTATCAATTGCCAGAGATGATTACTCTCTAATGTCTGCTATCCCCATCTGACTATAGAGTGATGAGGAGAAGTTTCATGCATCTTTTAAGTGCTGATGGTTAAGTCACACAGGAGCGTAAGTCTTCTCTTGGAGAAGCATATTCCCTGGTACTATTATGTATTACTTTGATCAACCTAAATCAGAGAGAGCAATGATCTGCATCATGTCATCCAACTATTATTAACTTACTTTTCCCCTCTACACACTCCCATCTACACATTTTATTGAAGAGAACAATAGAGGAACACAAATATGAGATAAAGTGATACTGACTTGATTCAGGATGAAATTAGAATGTTAGTGCTTCCTATTTGCACGAAAATTAATCAGGCGTGGAAGCCATAACACTAATGGAATGCAAGACTGTGAGTAGTAGTGTCACTGTAATTTATTGTACTTCCCTTTGTCCCCACTCTCTGATTTTATACTCTGTCAAGCGAAAAGAGCCCATCAGAGTGGTCTTATTCTGCAATGACTGTGTTGTGCTGTGGCACCTAATGCAGTGTCAGAGGTGATACTTTTCAATATGATCATGGTTCAAACCTAAGTCAACCAACCATGTGCGTGTACCAAAACCTATGCTATTTTCTGTTGCTTCATTAGCACAGAAAATAATGGGGTCTTTTCTTCATTGCTTTCTGACTGCAACAGCCTGTCATTTTGACATAATCTAAAGAAGATACTGATTCAATCACATCTAGTATAAATCATGTGCAGTTCAAAAAAGAAAGAAATCATTAAAAATGTATTGAAATATTCTGTTGGTTTTTTTTTTTTCCTAATGATACCTCCATTGTATTGTCTTTGATCCTGATAATCTGATTGTTTCTATCACCAAGGATTTTTAAAGGAAAAACTTTACAGCAGCTTGAATTTTAAAATAATCAGTGGATGGGGTTATATTACAATCGTAACATCAGTATTTTTTATTGCTTTAAATACTCCTTAGCACTGGTTATCAAATGTTGATAGATTGCTTCTTACTTACCCTGAGTAGTGTTTGTATTGCCCTACTTGGTTTGGAAGCATCTAATGGACTGGTACAAATAAAAGAAAACTAGCATAGTTGCATGTCTCCCACATCGAAAGGTCACTGAAAAGTCTTTTGTAATAAAAGAGAGAGAAATCAGATAGTTTAGAGGCACAGCCCATCAGTAGGAATGTTTTTTTATAACTCGTACGGAATTTGTTTGCAAAGATGGCAGCACAGGATGGTTACATTACTGTACTGGAACTGCTTTAAAGAGATCAATATATGAACACTGTTCCCACTACAACTGCAAGGAAAATTCTTGTTATTAATAATAAAAAAATTGATTTATGTGATGGCAGTGGTTTCAAACGATAGCTCTCAGGCAACCCTGTAGGAGTAAGATGCTGCAGTGTTTGATGAGAAAGTCCAGTATTGATTCAGGCTGATAAAATATTTTTCTTTATCTTTTGAGAGGTCTGACTACACAGATGCTATGAATAAAAGTTTGGCATTTCTAACACGTTGAGAGTCCCAATATATACAATTCTTTTTTGTTATAAAAAATCTATTCTGTCTGTGTCTCGTTTGCTGTTTGACAATGTATGTGAACAGAGAAACAGTGAAGTATAATTCTCTGTTTTTCTGAGGCTCGGGCTACTGAATAGGTATCATTGTATCCATTCCTCTTGAGAGCAAAGTGCTGCAAAAACTTCTTGGAGTGTTTTTTTTGGTGTGCAGCCTCCTACTGACAGCTGCAGAGGGAAATGTCTTCTGGCCTTCTTTATCCCTTCCTCTTGCTGTGTGCTTTTCCTATCAGCTACCCCATAAATATTTTCAGCTGGCACAGCTGATATGTCATCCCAGGCCTTGCTCAGGACTTCATCAGAAATTAGATGTCTGATTGTAATCTGCACTAAGAAAGAAGCAACTTGAAGAAGACTTGAAGGGAGCTGGAGGCTAGGCCTGAATACCCATCATTTCCCTTAATTTGAGAACTTCACAGTCGTTCCAGTTTTCTGATTTCAGTGATATCCTTAAAGCTTCATGACCAACTCATATATATTTGTTCTAGTGCCAAAGTTCATCCTTTGTCTTGAACAGTTTGTGTTAATCCCTGGTCCACATTATAGGTTGCCTTTGTATCTAGAAAGTCTTCCTTATAAAATTGTCTTCGTTCTGCACATCTCAAGGCTTGTCTCATTACTTGACATATCACTGATGTGCTAAAGCACTTCCAATTTCCAGATTTGGCTTAAGAGTTCTGTGAGACTTTTGTCTGTCATTTCACCATGATAGGTGAAGTTCACCATGCTAGGCATTAAAATTAAACAGGAAGATACTTGTCAGACCAGAATAAATCTCCTTTTCTTGCTAAATTTATGCATATAGAAGCTGCCTTTGTAAGGAGGGAAGAAAGGAATACGTAGTCAGTGTTCATGTTTCTGCTATTTATCTGCCATTTAAGATATTTGTTTGGGATATTTCACAATAAAACTAAAATACCGTTTTCTTATTATAAGTAGGCAGGGGAGGATAGTGATACGAAGCATTATAGTTTCCCAATTAAGTGTGTAAGAAGTGCTGACATCAGTGTAGTCTGGAATTGTGAATGATATGAACAACTGCATTTTGGATTTAAATGCAGAACAAGTTGGCAAAAAAGACCCTAACTGTACGGATATTTCAAAACAATATAATCTGATTTACAGAGATTGATGAAAAAATCTGTGTTGTCTGTGACAGGAAAGATTAGGAGAAAAATCACAGATCTTTTTTTATAGCACATCTATCACATTGCTAGGTAATAGTTCATCACAGAGGTCTTTAACACTATGCTTTGCTTCTTGCAGGGAGCACTAGTAACTTTTCTTTTTTTTAAGGGAAAGCATAGACATGCCTATGAGTCAATGTTTAAGTGTTATACAATATGGCTTTAAACTTTTCCTGCGATTAATGCCTAGTCCAAAACACCAAAGCACATTATCAATTTTAAACTTAACTGGAGCATTTTTTCAACAGGCCTATTCAACTACTTAAGCACATGCTTAAGTGCATTGTTGAATCAGGGCCAGAGATGTTATGATGAAGCAAAAAGCCACAGAATATGTGTAACAGATAATATTCATATTTCTCATTAAAATGTTCACTTCAAGAAGAGGAAGAGCTTAAATATCAGTTAGCTTCAGGCACAGGTAAAACAGGCAGCTGCTTAGGACATGGCTGTTGAAAAATGCAGCCTGCTTGCTCTTTGGAGGAGGGTGCAGATGGGGCCAATTATTCCAGCAGTGTCTGCAGCTTGACTGGGCGATTCCCCGCAGTCCTGTGAGGGAGAGGTCGAGCCACCAGGAGCAGCAGTGTCCGCTGTGGGTGTGGAAGCTGCCTGGGACAACAAGGTCCTTGGTTCCTGACGCCTGGTGGGGAGGGTGCTTAGCAGACCTGGGAAAACTGAAGGAGGAGCTAAAAAAGCAGGAGGACTCACTGATAGCCAGTGTCCACTTCCAGTACCACCCCCATCTGCCTGGAGTATGTCTTTTTCTCTTTTCCAAGAGAAAACTAAAAACTGAAGCTTCCATTTAACACTTCTCCCATATTTTTTTTGCTCACATGTTAAATTTTGCCTGGCAAAAATGACGTTCAGACTAGGTGCTGTTTCATTATTATTTTCGCTGCTATGAGTTGGGTGGGTTAAAATCACTGCTCTGCCAGAGCCCCATAAGTGGTTTGAGAAAATCAGTGGGTGAAGATGGTCAGAAGTTTCAAGGAGAGAAGATATTTGTAGTGAGGAAGAAATACAGACTGGGTGATCTGTATAAAGTGCTTATTGATGCAGAAAACGTGAAATATCGGACAGCGATAGTGCACATTCTGTGATGGCTGAGGTTGCTTGAGATCACGTCTATATACTTGAGAGCAACTACATTCACTGCAATGATGACATGCTAATACATTCAGATTAGGAGAAATCCAACGAATTGTTGGCCGTGGTGTACAGCACATTCATAGTGACACCGGTAGGATCAAGAGCAATGTCACATCACATAGGCATCACGATGTCTGGCTCTCCACGCAGACACCAAGGTTTCCCCTTTGCTGCCCTCACCTCGCAGTGTGTTCTGTTACATACAGCTGTGTTGGCTTTGGGGCAAATTGCCAGGTGTTGGCCCTACGTGTGTACATTACGAGGTCACCGTACGATAAATGACAGATTACATTGGCAGTCATGAACACGTCCACTCTCAGAATACAAGTCTTTGAGAGGATAAGGATGCACAGCTCACAGCGGCCGTGCAGCCAGAGATTTAAAATACTTCCAAGATAATGCTGCTATTGTTATAAAGTTTGTTTTAAACAGAAAAAAATCCTCTATCTGGTAGATTTCTAGTGTAGGATATGTTGCTATACAGCAGAGATCAAGCATCCTGAAAGGAGGAAAGCTGTGTGGTTTGGGCCATACCACTGAGCTGTCCGATACTGCACGTCCAGGGCTTGCTGCAGTTCCTGTGAACTTCAGAGGGTGCCTTCAGATGGAGGTGAGAGTTGCTCTTGCTGTAAATTATTCAGCCAAACTTTTGATGGCAACAACTTGTGGAGTAAAATGTTGATCAGTGTGCAATGCTGACAGCACGCGAGTGCTACCAGGCACAACCTTGAGCAGATGCTGGCTTAGGAGGAGTGGGTATCACTGTGTGAAACCTGGGGGTCATGTTGAAAGCTGAGCACTTTAATGGAAGGGCAGTCTAGGAAAACAGGACTATCCCTAAGTGAACAGATAGTTGCATTTCTCCTTTTCCTTCAGGTCTCGTGGTATATTCCCTTTTCATTCCCAAAAGGAGCAAAGCATCTACACAGGTTACCAGCACTCCCATAGGAACCCTCTTGTTTCAGAACTAAGTAGGTGTTAAAGTGCTTTGTAACATCAAGGAGTCTTAGCAAGGAGAGGGAAAAGGCCATTGTGTTGTAAACAGCGGAGCTGCTATGGAAACTCTGAGGACATGCAGAAAAACAGGAGGAGGAAAGGGGAAAAAATACATGCAATTTTCTTCTTAATATTTAAATCATAATTGTGATTAGTGACCTTACTTTCTGTATTTGTTAAAATAGTATGGAAGGCAAACATAATTGTTTTGAAAATGCCAGAATATTCCTGCGTTATGTTGCATACCTTATCTATGAGGTAAACATGCTTATATGTACAATTATCTACTGAAAACAGTTGACCTCATCCTCATGTATCCTAAGCTATTTTGCAGATTGTTACAGTTCTGTTTCAGTGCACTGTATGATGTCTAATGATTTGTTAACTTTTCACTTCTTGGCCCTTGTTTAGCTGTAAAACCACAGTGCTGTTAATTACAAAGAATCTGGGTCTGTATTTTCTTTACTTTGCCTTGTAGGGGAAAAAATTAAATGTTAGAGAGGGGAGTTTTTTTTTTTTTTCTTTTTTCTTTCATATAAAATGTTAGTGACCTGTGGCAATTTCCAAAGTATTTCAGTATGTTCTCTGATGTTTAAATTGAACTTTACATCATTTGTTATAGTGACACCTGCTGCCCTCGTAATAGTTAAGTGTATGTCAGTACATAGAACCCACTTTTCAAAAATTTATAACCTCACTGTAAAAATTTTATTCTGTGCTGAAACTTGGCATACAGACTTTTTGACTAGGAACAAATTATTCTTTAAAAAATGTGGTGGGAAAAAGTCAGTCGTTTATAACAGCTTACCATGCAATAAAAGCAAGCTGATTTTACTGCCATATTTGTTTATGCTTCTGTAACTTGGAGTATGAACAGAACTAAATAATGGATTTCTTCACTTTTTATATCTCTAAAATCAGATTCAAGCTGCTGCTTAGGTCACTGTTGTAAATAGATCTGATTTTCTTTTCCGAAGTCTTCCAAATATTTCCCTCTGACACAGAAGCCCACCTGACTGTTTGATTAAAGAGTGCACAGCCATTTTTAAGCAAGAAGCCCAGATGGTTTTCAGCCAGAGAACAGACATGCCTGGATGAAATCTTGTAAAATTCTTTTAAATCTGTCCCAATTTCTATGTCCTTTAGACCTGCTGCTTGTGGAGACAGCAACAGGTGCTTTTCTTGCTGTTGGGTTGGTTTTGTTGTAGCTATTTCCTGCAGTGCAGAAAATAGGAGGTAGAAGTTACCCGCGAAGGGAACATACTCAAGCAGGCAGCCTGCTCGTGACTGCTCCAGCAGTCTCCACTTAGGCTAACATACGAGCATTTGTGGGTAAATTCAGGAGCAAAACAGTTGTTCTCAGATTAATTCTCAAGATTACCAAATTTGTGCCTCCTTTCCTCACGAGAGTTGAAGTTCAGCAAAATCCTCCCTTTCTAGCGTGTCCCGGGTATAGGCACACCAGCCGAGATGGCTGTCTGCGGGTGTTCTGCCTTCTTTCTTGCTGAGAAGATCTGTTCTTGTGATCTTTCCCGAGATACCACTGTGAGTGGTGTCTTTTGAAGCAGTCAGCTGTTGCAACTGCTGTAATGCTTTTGTCAATGTGTAGCAAGCTAAAGTAATGCTGTATCAAAAAGGAAAGATATTTCATGTCTAACTGGAAGTGCTTGTAGGGTTTTTAATGTTTGCTTTCTTGTTTTTTGAAGGAAAGAAAAAAATCAACTTCTCATGTAGATTATTTCCTGATTTTGTAAAACAAGCGCATTACTGATACGTACATTTGTTTTATGCAATGTTATCACTTTCTTACATTGTCTGAATTTTTCAGCATGTTTACTGTAGTTGCTATAATCATCTCAAGCATCTGTTTTACAGAAGTCCCATGAAAACTAATTGTGGTGATCCTTATCATCTTTGTAGTTTTCTTCAACTATGAATAATTGTATAAATAAAAATTCTATGTGTTTTTTTGTTTGTGTAACCATGAGAATACAGGAATTTTTTCCAAAGCTGCTTTGTCATAGTTTATATACTTCCTGCCAGGAAACAGAATCTGAAGCACTTTTAACACAAAAAAAATGCATGGAGGGCAATATTCAACTTAAAGTGTTGTATTGGTGTGAAGAAATTCAAGCAGGTTGAACTTGCAAGATTAAGTTAACAGGGTTAAAGTACAACAAAGTACGTTGTACTCCTGGAAGAAACTATTTTTATCTAGTGAAGTATGTCACTTGCCTTTGCATTTCATTGATTCACCTTAAATTTCCCTCATGCCTGTGTAGATTATGCGGAATTCGTAATGATGTTACATGAATTTTATGAGTAACTAGCAGCAAGGGGAGGCCTTTACGAACCAGTGAGCTGCATTTTATCATGCTGTGGAGGTGACTGCTGTTCAAAATTATAAATTATAATAGAGATTTGGATAGAGATATTGCAAATGCACATCCTCCTATACTCCCGCTGGGTATTAGGAGATGAGAGGTGCTTCAGTCAACAAGTGGGCTGGGTTGAGGATCACCTGAACTTCCCTGGAGTCTGACTGCCAAGGTCTGCTCCGGTCACTGGAGCACGGGGAAGCCTTCTTGTGGTCGCACCTTTGGGGCTGTAGGTGACTGTGCAGATCTCTGCAGGACAAAGGTGATCTTAAATCTGCTTCTCATCCTTGAATGTGAATGACATACTGTTAAAGTACAGCTTCATCTTCGTTCATGGCAATTCAGTAACTAGCAACAGCACTGGCTTTGGGGACTGTTTATTCAGAGTCTAGACATTTTATATGAGTTTAGGGCCCCCTTCTGTGTTTTATAAGGGAGGCAAACACAGCTTTTTTGGTCTGGTGGTGGCATGACGGGTGTGTTAGCTGTGTGCTGTTCTGCCTAAACAATCTCCAAAATAAGCAATCTACTGGCATTTTATCTGAAACTATGGTTTAACAAATGTGACACAGGTGTATCAGCCACCACCTGTGAAAAGGAGTAGTGGCCATTACACATGGCCACACATGTCCAACTGAGTAAGTTGGCATCACAGGCTGTATTTCAGCAAATGTAAGCTGTCATACAAAAGCATTATATGGTTGGATAGAATGGCTTACAGTCTTTAAGAAGATTAAGTGCTGGTTTTTGTTCTTTGGTCTGAATTTTGGGAAGGGACACTAGTCCAGAAAAAGAGGGAATATGTCAAAAAAACTCATAACATCATCCATATTAAATATGTTTGTTGGAAAAAGTGCAAATGGAAGTGAAGCTATTCCATTCAACTCTATTAGAAGTGAGACTTGCAGAAAATTTGTCACAGTCCTTTCTGAGTCAAAAGCTGATAGACTCTAAAAAAAAAAATCTTAACCTAAACTTCAGGGCAATCATGAAGTGTGCTGACTGTGCAGATCCCAGCCAAACAGAATATGTAAATACAAATTTAGCCTTCACATCTCTGAATACTTCCATTGACCGCTATGGTAAGTGAGTTATTGGAACAGGACCAAGTATGCAGCATTTAGTAAGAACAAACCTTGCCAATCTGTTTAATGCCTGCTTCAACAAATTATCTGGGTCAGCTTCCTTCCTTTGCCTCCTCTGTGCTCGTCAACTCCTCGAACATGTGCTTTTTAGGATGACCCCACAAGCTCTGAACTGTGAGTCCCTGAGGGCACCGTGTGACACCAGCTGCCTTGCTGAGGATGGATGCCACACCATATCATCTGCAATAAAAACAATTTGCAGTCTTCTTAATTACCTGGTTTAAAGATGCTGAAGTGCACAGGTATATTTTGTAATTCTTTCTGGAGCTGACCATTTGAAATGATACCCATTAAG
This sequence comes from Chauna torquata, assembly GCA_013399475.1. Taxonomy (NCBI): domain Eukaryota; kingdom Metazoa; phylum Chordata; class Aves; order Anseriformes; family Anhimidae; genus Chauna; species Chauna torquata. Next base: position 131,177 of record VXAL01003284.1, on the reverse strand, counting down.
TTCAAATCTATGAAATACTAAGAAGCACAAGAACAATTTTTTTTTGTATTTTGACTTTGCCTTTTTTTTTTTTTTGAATAATTAATACCTAAGAGGTCTAAATTTACCAAATGTCATTTCATTCAGTATTGAACAATTCCCTGCACCAAACATTGTTAGGCAGTCAATAATTCAGTAAGACAGTGTTTATACAGTGAAAATCAGTGTAAAATATGTATGCAAAATTGCATACTGGACTAAATTTCTGTTTACATTAAATACGTAAACAACAGATAGAGTTGTTTGAGTTACATTTTGTGTATAACACATACAATGCCTGCCCCAGCTCTTATGTGTACATAGCCTACACATAAATATTTCCCATTAATGTATTCAGTTGGTAATCCTTTTTAGGAAATCAAATGTCCATGAACAAGGACTGTGTATAAAGTGTGTTGATGTGAAGTTTCTGTGACAATGGTAATGGAGCATGTTCCCCATTACAGATAAGAATACTTAATATTTATATAGTGCTTTCCATTTTAAAAGCATTTTAGAAACATTAGCTAGTGCAGGCCTATTAAGAGAAAAATAATCTGAGACACAGATTCCTATGAGTGAGAGAAGTCTTGGAAGGCAGTAATGCCAAACGAGACTTAAAAGTAGTAGCTGACAGCAAATTACGCGTGAATCTAGAATGCCAATTTGACAGCCATAAAGACCAATTCAATTTTTTTCTGAGTAAGCAGAAGTCTCCTATCATTTGGGATCCAGAGATCTTGTTAGCAAAAAGATATTGACAGCTGGAGAGATGGAGAGAAGAACAGCATATTCAGGAAAGGTGTTTGGAGCCAGGATTTACAAGGAATGGTTTTAAGTTAAATACATGCAGACTGGTTAGAGGACAACAAAGGAGACTTTCGATAAATCTCAAAAGGTGTCAACACAAAGCAGGGAATTTAATATGACAAATGGGATTAAGAAAGATGAATTGAAATGAAAAAAGAGCTTTTGAAGAATATATTAAGAATTTGTCAGTTATGTCTATTAGCTTGCAAAATAACATTTCCAGAGAAGAATGAAGATGCATCTACTGCTTCATTTAGAACTGTGCTGCAAAAATACTAGTAATGAGGAAGAGTTCTTCTGTAGCAGAAAATAGATTCATTTGTCTGAAATGCTAGCTCTATCTTCACAGTCCTTTGTAAGGAATTACAGGTAAATAAATACCACTCGTCTAATACTGTGTTCTGGAAAACCAATGTAGATAGAGAAATGAATTAGCTTGGGCATGCAAGAGAGCCAGCACCAGATTTGTATACAGCGGTAGATGCAAACACTGAGGTCTCTGGTAAAGTACTTTTTTGTCAGGACATCCTGCCTCCTCATAATGCACCTTGTTCTCTTAGGAATGGTTTACATGGATAAAAGGTGTATTCTCCATTAGTGTTACCTCAGTTTCCTTGTCCATACTTCTTCCAGTCACACTTTATTATTTTCAGGTGAGATGAGCTGAACATGATGGTAAGTTGAGATTTCATTAAGGGTAGCAAGGCAACCAGTTCAAATGACACTTATTTAGCTGAGTGGTGTCCACATCTGCATTAAGGAGTAAGTTCTGCTGAAGTGAGTTAATGTGGTTTAAAAACTCATCTTTGGTCTGTGTAGAAAGAACCTTACAGCATTTTCAGTACGTAGTTCACATGCTGGGAACATGAATGTGTGCCTCCTCTAGTGTCTGCTCCTGCAGTTCTCAAGTAATGTTCACGTATCAGATTGATTGTGATCAAAGGATACAGTTTTCTGAAGCACTGAAAACTAGAGAACCTAAATCTCAGGGTTTAAACTCATAGGAACTAAAGCTCTGCTAACTTTTAGTGAGCCTGAAAGCATAGATAGCTAGTGTAGATAGATTTTGTAAGCATAACACATGAACTGCTTTGTAAACCTATTTGAGATGTACAGTAGGAAAGAACATACTGACTTTCCGTGGTGCTTCTCTTTCCACCCTGCACAGGTGGGGTCTTCAGCTGGTTGAACTATAATAAAGAGAATAATCCTGTCTCTTAGCAGCGGCGCACAGAAGAGTAGTGGTATGGGTTTTTTTCAGTTTCAAATGTGGCATTTCATACTGTGCGTGCATCTTTTGTAAGATCAGTACAGCTGACTGTAAATGATAAAAAGTCTGCTTTTATCTTTTAACTTGAGAGAATCTGAGGTTCCAGACTATAAAGGGATGTGTAAGTCTGTCAGCACTGGCAGATGGCCAAAGATGGGAATGGTGTTTTAGTCCTTATTTTCAGATCCCTGTGTAATTATTTTAAGCAGCTGGTCAGGTCTACATGGCTGGCATACAGCAGAACAGCCTACTTGTTGCCCCTACAAGATCCTACAGAACTACTGTACTTTGGTAATATGCTTCTGTTCACTCAATTTCTTTTTTTCCCCTCCCGATTCCTTTTATATTCTCAAATCCTCAGGTAAATCCATTGTACTCCCTATTTGTCTGAACTGAATAGAAGTGTGTTTTCTGCATGTTTGGAAGAGTTTCACCTCTTTGAATCTCACTGCAGGTTCTTGGTATCAGGAGCATTGTTTTCAGTAGGATTATGGTAGCCAGATTAAGACTAGCGGAATGAGGTTCCATCCAAAGTCCCTTTGTTCTTTCTTAATGTGCAAGATGCTAGTGTGCAGAATTACAGAAAAAAAACTTGACACCTCTGAGCCCTCAGGTAGCTTGAAGCAAGTGCTCTCAGATATACTATGTTCTGATCTTCTCCAGAATGGGTCTTTTTTCTCACCCTCCCCCCAGTCGTGGGGTAAGGACATTGCTAGATGAGATACCCAGAGGAAGAACCTTGTCAGAATTCACAAGGGATGTTATTTTGCAATTATACTCTGGTGTTGCCTAAATTTCTCCTGGAGACTTAACTTCACTGGAAAGCTACCAATGATTCTTTCCTTTCTGAAACTCCTTCTGTGAAAGTGTGGATGGTGGCAACAACAAATTCAGTAAATTCATCTATTTAAATCTCACTTGTGCCAATGTGACTACAAGTTTGTGTTTTGTCTGCTTCTGGTGATTTCAGCAATGCACGTTCAGATTTCCCAGCAACAGGATATAGAATTGTAAAGAACAATAAAAACAAAGTGCTGTTTGCACTGCTGCGTATGCATAATGCTACGTGCATCCCATGAACTGATTTATTACCTTCACATTTTGCTCTCTACATTAAATTAAGTCCTTATCTTCTGAATTAGTGGTTTTCTTTCAGCTTAAAATGTAATTTCTTCTCTAATGCCTGTGGCTAAATGCACAAGAAAATAGGTGCTAGTTTTTACATGATGGTGAATTCTTTATACTGATTTGATAATTCCTAACAGACTCTGTAGCAGTTTTCATTCACCTAATTCTACAATCCACTAAAAATACCTTTAGTTACCTAGAAAATATATGCCATATGGTTGATTTCCAAATTATTCCAGTTTAAGGCTTCAGTGTCAAAAGTTAAATTTTCAAAACTTTTTCTACTTTTTCTAATATTCCTAAGAAGTGCTTTGTCTTATTGCTTGGCTAATTTCCTTGTAATATTGAGCTGCAGAAGGAGGTTTTGTTTAAACAGCTCCAGACCATGCAAGTATTGTGTTAATGTGGATGATTTTAGGAGGAGTAAACTGTGTTCCAGTAAAAATACAGCAATAAAATTTGCAACCTACGATTCTTCTTTGATCATTTAGATTCTTTGGGATTTGATTCCCAGCATTGCAAATTGGGTCAGTAATTGATAGTTCATTGTACTGCTATATAATTTATGTTTTTTGCAAAACCACAGCAAAAGCATGACTGCCTCCTGGCTAGGGTGAAAGGACCAATTAGGCAACAGGAACTTTGGATCAATGAACTGCTTCTTCACGCTGGGCTCTTGCAGTCTTGGCAGAGTCCAAAGTCAGAGCAGTTTGTAATCCTGGCTCAGCTGTTTGTGCATCAACAGTAAGTGACTATAGCACATAGAACAGTATCAAGGGGCAGGACTAGAAAAAGAGGTATGTGGACCAAAACCAGAAGAAATAGAGAAGGAGGTTTGTACATTCCTAAGGATCCTTATAAAATCAGTCAGTCAATTGTTTCATGCTAGGTGCTGAAAAATTGGTGCTATTGCAGACTCACAGCATTGGATTTCAACTGTGTGTAGAGAGTGGAGTGTGGATAGAAAGGCGGCAAAACTCCTTAGTCCCTGGACGTGTGATGAGGGAACATGCATCTCTGAGGGTGTTTCCTGTGTCTTACTGCCTGAGTTTGTAATCATTCAAGTGCTGTATGGAAAATGTATGTAGGGAAGGGAAAACAGTGGTATTGTCTGTGCATCAGAGATCCTAATCATTCTGTGAAATGCATGTCTAAAAAATCAAGCCATAGGAAATGTAACCAACATGATATCTTTATGGAAAATTAATGCCAACTAATCCAACTGAGTTTAAATGTGATCTGTCTTCATTTCAATGATAATACCCTTAATTAAAAGCTTGCATTTCTTACAATGTCATCAATACAATGAGACACTATTTACTAGTTTAAGAAAATAATTATGTCTTTAGAATGAGTTTTTCATACGGGAAATCTGCCACAGTCACATTAAAGTATTATTCTGTAGAGCTGTAAACCAAGAAATAGTTTATGGTTCAAATCAAATCTGGTAAACCCCAACCTGGAATTAGTCACCATTAGCTGTGTTAGCAAATGTTATTTTCCAAAATCAGTTTTGTCATTTTGGATTATTTTCTGTGCACTATATGTCGCTAGTGTTTATCTTGACAGAAACCAAGATACAGTCCTCTCTGTTCTAAAATTAACTGTTTGAGATGAAAAATGGCATGTAAGAATGAATGGGTATGATAAACATATGCAAAGGGTTTTTGTATGTCTTTTATTGAGGTAACTGTAGTTCTGTTGGAAATTTTCATTAACTTTAAAGCCATGGCTGTCCAGACTGGAGGACTTGCTCCAATTAGTATTTCTTAAATATTACTTTAACATATCAATATATAGAGAAAGCTATGTTGGATTGTTTGGTTTTATTAGATTCTTCTAGTAGGTTCCCATCAGCACACAAGTTCAAGCCTGAGTGAGTAATGTACTGAAACAATTAGCTTGAAGTAAAAGGTTATTTCAGAAATGGCTTTTTATTCACATCTCCGTTATCAGTTTAATATTTACCTCTGGACTCTGTTTACTGTATTCACCCAGAAATACATGTTCAACTGTATAAGGGAAACTGAAAAGGCTGACAATAAAGACTGTCCTGTGACAACAAGTAGAACAACTCATCTGTTCTTCTCTGACAAGACTCATCAAAAACGAATTTAAATTTAAGCCTACTATCTGAATTTTTATCTGACAAACGTATAATATCAACATGAGTCTTGCCCTCGTGTGTTAGACAGTGATATATCTGATATTTTTTAAAGGGAAGCAATTAATGACATTGTTCTACAACAGGGAGGACACTTTTAAAAGCTCAGATGCAAAGGGTTATCTCCATTTCGCTTTTTAAAAATACCTGTAAACACAAGTTTTATGAGAAACGGCTAGTTGCTCTTACCTTCTTCCAGATGGACTTCAGACCCATCAGACTGAGATACCCACCTGTGTTGTGCAAGGTTGAAAGGCTGATGCTGGGTAATAGTAACAACTTCAGTGCTGCGCCCAGCTGGATGCACATGCTTGATAAAACAATCAAATGAAATGTGTTTTTAGTCTGTCCCCTGCAGATCAGGACCATGTCTGGCCCAGGTGCAGTATGTTATGATATTCATAAATATTGGATGTAAGATTTATGCTGAACAGTGTCACATACCATTCTATTTTGTAAGCCCCTTTTTACGTCTCTCACCAGACGTTAGGGATTTAAATTTGAGGGAGGTCTAACAACATTTCTGACAATGTATGTGGTTTAGCCTCTAAACCAGTCCTTTGTAAGGAAGAGCAGAGTACCACTTATGACAGGAACATTGCACAACAAATTTCAGGAAAGATGGTAAAGTATGCAAGCCATTTCATATGTCACAAATACGAAAAATGATGTATGTGGGCGAGTGTAATTAGGTTACTGGTTTATGAACCCAAAGCCCTAGTTTCCCAGCTTTTCTTAAAGTTAGTGTGGATTTGTATTTAATACGTATCTTGGATTTGGTTGAAAAACATAGCCAGACAACTCCCAACTGGCTACATATATAAATAGCTTCATACACATAGGTTCATTCCAAGAAGGCATCAGCAAGAACGTATCCTTGTGATATTTGCTCAGTAGCCTCCAATTTCGGATACTGTGAGATGGTCAGGCATTAGAATACATCCCTTGTGCTACACAGCTACCTGAACAGCTCTCACACAGGGAACAAGTTCAGGGGATCTGTGAATCACAGTTATTTCCTTGGAATTCTTGTACGAGGTAGGAAATTGCAGGATGCAGTGACTGCTCTGGAGCCCAGACTCTGCAAGGGTGACTGGGCAGTTTCTTAGCAAACTGACTTCAAGATGTGTTGAAAGAGTCTTTCCAAATCTCCTGTTTAAGGTTGTTTTATTTTTCCCTTGAATGGTAGGGCTGGATTCTAGCCTTGCAAAATATTCATTATTAGAGCATGCATTACTTATCTTTGTGGTTTTTTGTAATAGTAACTGTCTTACCAGTACTCATCTGTGTTTTTTCCCTGTAGTCTTTTCAACAGACATCTTGACAAATCTTTGGGTTAGGGTTGTCAAACTCCTTGCTGGGTGTGATCATTCCCAGGGTTGGGCTCTGTGGCTTTTTTGTTTGTTTGTTTGTGCTTGTTTTTGTTTTGTTTTGCTTTTTCAGAAGATTCTCTGAATTTCCTATATCTCAAAGAAACAGTGTTAATGCATTAACTCAGCAAACTCTTTAGTGATTCTGGGACTCGCTTCTCTATTAACAGAGTTCACATTTGGAAAGGGTAGCAATACATCATCCATTGGAGGTTCTGCTAGAATGTGGTGTACATAACCTTTAAAACCCATTCCTGCCACCAAAGGCTGCCTATTCTGTAGCTGGCCTAGGTCCAGCTTCTCCTGATTTGGACCCACACTGGGCTTATGCCAGCCAGCTACTGTGTTCCTGTTCCCGTCAGGGGCAGCACTTGAATTTTGCCATTTGGACTGCTGGAAGATGGGAGTGGAAGCAATAAATGAAGTGCATGGAGAGGCATGGTGGGAAAATAGGTGTTTTTGGCACTTGTTTGGGACAAGCTGCACAAGCCACTGTGGCTTAGACACACGTGTGCAATGTGGCTACTCTAAACCTGTGCCAATAACAACTTGCTTTTACTACATAGCATGACGTCTGTTCACCTCTGTCCAGCAGCCACCTTCAGACTGCCAGTGGCAGCCTCTCTATAAATGTGATTTTTGTCCAAACTTGCATTGCTTTGAGTGGTCCTCAGGAGACCCATACATTTCTTTCCCTCACCCAGGTTTGTAATGCTTCAATTTTCACTCTTTGTCCATATTAGCATTGAAGTAGAGACAGGTGTGATATTACTAGCGCAGGCAAAAACTAACAGAACCCATGGAGCAGCCAAATGCAGTTTTATAGTGATGCAGAGAGGCATCCCAGGTAGTGTCTGCTAGTGAGCCTTGGGGTGGAGGGACGAAAGGAATCCCATGGGCCTGATAAATGGTAGCCCTGCGGCTTGCGTTCCTCTGTGCCTGCTACCACCTTCTTTAGATTATGGGATGGAGAGAGTGGGGAGCCGCAAAGGCCATTCCGAGAATGATGCCATCCTGGACAAGATAATTTTCCTTTTTTTTCATCTTGAGATATTTTAGCAGCACAGTGGGTCATCAGTTTCAAGTCTTTTCGAGGTTACTCAACTCCAGTGAAAAAGGGCAGTGTCTCTGAGGGAATTTGAATCACTTTTGTTTTTGTTTTTGTTTTTGTTTTTTTTACTTTAAAGAGAATTGTCTTTGGCTTCATTATTCCCTTTATTGATTTAGTTCTAGCTCTTCATCTTGTATTGATCTGGACTGCTTAACAGACAGTTTCACTAGAGTTTTTGTCTTTTCTGCCAACAACAACAACAACAAAAAAAACCCACACCTTTGAATTAAGCATAATCTATAGGAAGTGATTTTTAGGAATGGCTAGTTTTATCACACTTTTATTGTCTAATTTGTGATTGCTGACCCTAAATAAACACATAGAAGTGCTGAGAATGAATGAGTCCATATGAGAAAGTAGTAACTTTCCATCCTCTCCACCCACCCCCTCTTTTGATCCAAACTTCAAAAGAATTGTCCCCACTGTTCGTGTTATTCCACTATTCGTCTCATTCTGTAAAAAGGGGGTGGCTTTTTTCCCCTCTCACATTTCTGAAAGCAGGAATACAGAAGTCTTACAAGAGGTATATTCTGTCATGATTTTCTGCTGTGTTCAGGGGCCTAAGATCTGGGTAGTTCTGATAAGCCTCCAGTCCAAATCCGAGCCTTCTAAATCTGCTCATTTTGGTAATACTAGGAACTGCTCTAGGATTTTTGCTTACAACAAGCAAAATAACATCTTAAAATAAGAATTCTATCTGGAGGCATGAATATTTCTTTCTGTCTTGGTTTTGAAGCAGCTGTACTGATCAAATAAGTTTTATTCTTTGTATCTTGTCTACCAACTCTTTCTTCTGTCTGTTACTTCACTTCCTGTTATGCAGAGGGAATCAGTTAAATGTGCCTATCTATTAATTAAGCTGTTGTGCAACAAAGAACAGAAGTATTTTAAGTCTGGAACAGGCCCCATTTCTGTAGGTCTAGGCATCTTTGAGCAGCAAATGATACTATGCCCATCAGTTGCTTTATATTTACTGCATTCTGCCCCTTGTGTTGAGGGGCATCTGTGTTTTAATTTATTCCCTAAACAGTCTCCTTGGCTGTAGATTAACACGGTGCTTTCTTGTTGTTGTTTTGCATAACAGAGGAAAGTTTTAAAGAAAAAATGCAGCAGTATTCACTACCTAAGGTCATTAATGCTAGTTCTATCAGACTCAGTTGTTCTTCATATAGTGTGCTTATTTAGAGTTTGGCCACAACTCCTCTTTACCAAAGGCAAGCAGATGTGACATAAACAGTATAGACGGCATTTTAACACTCATAGAGCGGGAACTGGGGCTTCCTTCTGTGGTCATGCCTGCTGAGGTCATGTATCTCTACCAGATCTACATCACATTATCTAGATCCCTTTTGTTGCCCCATGCTGTACTCTCTTTCACAAAGTTTAATGTGCCCGGCCTCACAGTAAAAGAGAAAATCTTATTCCCTCAGTGTAGAATTAAAACACAAATCAAAGTGTAATATTTTTTTCCAACACCGTTGTCTTCATGGACTAATATTGTTGCTGTCTACTCACTGGTTGCTGTGCAAGCAGTACAGCTCCAGTTCAGGTTCACTAGTAATTGACAGCTGCTGTTTCATGAAATATTTTAAACAAAGAGGTAAAATAATAATCTGCCTCCTGGTGCATCCAGTCATCATTAGTGCTCATTTTCACCACCATAGGAAGCTTCAGCTGAGGAGCTAAAGACTAAGATGATGTATAGACACAGTGGCTCTTTGCTGTTCATGGAGAGTCTCTTGGCATGGGGGAGCTAACTCCACCAGGCGTTAGATGAAACACACATTGGGGGTTGTATTGTCAGTGCTACTGTCCAAGTCATACTTGAGTTGTTCGCACAAATAGGACATAGACCGCACCTTGTTCTGGCAGTTTGACATTTTTCATAATCACAAAGCTTGTGCAGCTTGGAAGTGTATACATGAAGATCACTAGCATAAGCACTAGTGTTGCAGGCTAGTAGGAAGATCTTTAGGCAGAATATGTTCTGCTGATAAATGGCAGTATTCAGACTAAAACTAATGACTCCTCATTATTTTTTATTATTTCATTGTTTCCTCCACAATGGAACATTTCTCCAGCGTAGAAAAACAGAAACAATTGATAAAATTTAAATGAATACCCTTCACAGACCTCTGAAATTTCTAGCACTCCCTGCCAAGGACCTCAAGGCTGCTGTCATATTTTTTTCACCAGTAATATCCAAAAGTGTAAGATGGGTCCCTTCCTGAAGAATTTCTGTGACATGACATAGTTCTATTGGTGTGTTATATACTGTTTTAGCATTCTGCAGCTAAATGGTCTGTTTCCTTGGTCTTACTGCATTCTCAACAGAAAATGGCTTGCAGTCCTTTTCTTTGTGAGTAGAAAAGGCGTAAACTCTGAAGAATTACATTAAGCTTGAAACTTGACAGTTTGACAGTACCAAGCCCTCACCATAATTGCTTTCATCAGTACCCACCAGATTTAGAATGAGCTTGTATTACTGTTGCCTGAATATCTTATTACAATTACCAACACTATGAAAAGGTAGAATGGATTCCTCTTCTTATAGCATCTGGTGGAAGGCTGGTTGATAAATTATTTTAAAAGCTCATATTGGTTATTAAACAGACTTCTCAATTTGCTGCTTTGTAAAAAAAATCATGATTTTTGTAAGGATCAGTATCAATTATTTCATTAATTCATTAATGTTTCTTTAAAATGTTCTCATAGTTTTAAAATGTAAATAAAATCCATTTGTCAGCATCTGTTAATTCCTCTATTGGTTCAATTGTATGCTTTATGTTCAGACAGACATTTACATGAATGCTGTGTGCCTGACAAGAACAAAGCAGAAGCAGTTACATGCAAAGTAAACACACAAACAGCACCATCAAATCCTAACCAATGAGTAGGGTGTGCTTGGGGTTTTCTTGCTTCTGGTTTGTGTCAAAACCAAATGGCACACACAACAAGGACTGTCTTATTTGTTTGGTTGGTTTTTGTTTCATCACTGGTTTTGAAAGATAAACGGCAATAAGAGGTCCGTATATTTTGGAATGCTGTCTCACTGGTGAGTCCAGAGATACCTGGAAAAAAAAAAAAAAGCGAATTCTTCATACAGATTATAAAAACAATCCACCAGCCCCCTGCTATGTTTTGGGAGGCTCTTGTAGGTGTGCTGTGTACAAAGAACATACACAAAGCAAAATAAAGCCAGTGGGGAAACGCCCATGGATTTGAGTGGGCTTTAGATAGTACCTAATGACCACATCTTTTATAACCAGACCTATAATCTTTAGCAGGCAAGAGTATATGCAATACAGACGATTGTTATTCTGCATATTTTTGGTAATAAAACTCTTGTGAAGACTCGCTGGGGGATTAGGAGAGCCCTGTGCCAGCAGTGTCACAGAGAGAACTGCAGCACACCCACCACTGTTGCTGGAACAACTGAAAGAGAGAAATCATTGCCCTTGCCATATGTTCTCAGAGCTGCAGAGCTTTGGTAATTCCATGTGCAATCTTTTAAAAAAATGCGAATCACTTAGTCTAACACTGCTCTGAAAGAAGCAGATTTTATTAAAAGGAGAGTTCAGTTATGCTTGAACTGAAAATTCAGGTTTCAGACTGAATTCTGAAAAATTCTTTTTTTTCTCCTTGTGATGCCAGAAATGCTTTCTACCTGCCAGATTTATTGGGAAGCTTTTCGAACAGCCATTTTTATTTATAGTAGTGCTTTTTTTTTTTAAAAAAAAAAGCTTTTTAAAACCACAAGGTCTTTTAAATTGTTTGCATCTGTTTGTACTATCTGAACTGTTCATTCTGATAATAAGAATTTATCCAAGGGATAAGGTAGTTAGTTATGTGCTGTGCTTTAGATGGAACTCTTCTCTTCCTTTGTTTTGCTTTTACTCTTCCTCTCTCTTTTGCAAAGATACTTAATTCGGGCAGAAACAAGATTCAAAATGTAAAAATTGTCAAAACCTTAATTAACAGAAGATAGTCATTTGCATGCAATGTTGGACTATTAGCCTACTACGGATTCTGATTGTTTCTCTGGAAAGAAAAATGAAGACATCAGGTGAGGAGGTGCACTCGAAAAAAGGGCATTACTCTTTTCCGTGTTTCCTGGTACTGTAATGTGGATAAAACCAGATGGGTTTCAAATAATTGGACCTGTTACCAATAACCTAAGATGCAGTTGTAATTACATTTTCAGTGATTCATCTCTATATAGCACACTGGATTATTTTACACAAGGCAGCATCTGTTTCACATGTATACCATGATTATTCTAGTCTGACTGACATCCACATTCTCCTAACAAAGTCCCAGTTGCCCACCTATATGGTGCTCCCTTTTTTCTTAATGCATTTATAAGATAAAAAAATCCTTTAAGCACTGTGCTGAAACTCGTGAAAAGACAAGTCATCTAAATTTGTCAGCAGTACAGCATGAGTACAACTATCAAGGCTCTCTACAGTTCAAAATTTTATAAAGTTAGTGGTTTGAATGCTGGTTTGAACCAGACCAGTACAAGAAAACGTTGGTGGAGCTACTTCAGGTTTACACTAATGTGCCACAACTGAATTTAAAGTCTGGTTTAGGCTGTGGAACTGAAACAACTTTGTAAAGAAAATCATTGTATATAAGTATCTGATCAATTTTGTCACATTTCTATCTCCTGTTTATTCTATTCTATGTTCTCTACCATGTTTTTCCTATTCCTGTGTATTACATGTGGAACTCCACCCAGATTTTGGGAATGTCAGAAGTGCACATGTGCTCTGGGGAAACAGGGCCAGTTTGTGACAGAGATGTGTTGGATGTTACTGAATCAATACAAACTAACCCTGACTCAGGAAACCTCTGAGCTCCAAATGGTTGGAGGCTGAAAAAGCACTTTGTATGCTTCAAAGAGCATCTGCTCTTGGCCGCTGTTGGTGACAAGGTTCTGGTCTAAATTGGGTTGACCCAGGACAGCTGTTCCTACATTCTAGCAGTCTTGCAAATTGTTTTTTTCATTACCTGTTTCAGACTGGCTGACATGGACTGTTTCTTCATTCCAGGAAGGCACTTATTTCAGTCCAGTTCAGGTCACAGTGACCGAAATTGCAGAATGTTTTCTGTAACACTACATGTGAAATAAAAATTGCAGGTGTCCATGCATATTGCCAAGTCAGGCAGGTGCTGGGCAGGCCTGGAGTATGAAGCGTAAGGTGATCTCCCCAAGTCAGGGTGGTGAGCACAGGCAGTCTGGAGGAGCTTGACTGTGTGACACCAGCATTGTACTCTCTCAGGGTTGCACTTGTGTGTCTGGTTAGCAGTACTGATGAGCCTGATAGTCCTGCCTCAGATGGCCTGCAGTCCCTCTGAGACCCTGCTCTTAATTTCCTGATTGCCTAAGTGTCTCTGAAAGCCTGGAGTCTGAGAAGAAGCATCTGGCAGAGGGACTTGTGGAGTAAGGCTTCTCTGTAACTGGGCCTGTATTCATGGAAAAGTAGTAATTGAAAAAATTCCGTTTAAAATACAGGGTTGATTGCCTTCTTTCAGCTTGCCGCATTTGTTAATCCATGTCGTCTGTTGTTTGTCTCGATTCCTTTCTCCAAACCGAGATGGGTGGCCTGCTAATGCAGTGGCAGATCTTGAGTGGCCGCCATTCTGTGCTCCCTCCATTTGACCTTTGGGGACAGATTTCATCAAGCCCAGCGCAGTCACAGCCAGTTGGGGTGTGCTGATTTAGCACCAGCTAAGTCTCCGACCTCCATTACTACGACACTGGGGGAGGTACGTGCTTGCATGAGTGAGATGAGAATGTCCCTTGATTCTGGTACACCGTGCATGAAAATTGTTCTGCCAGAAAAGGAGATCTTTGAAATTTAAGGGCTAAAGAATGTTTCTGTGAATTTGNGAATTAAAAAAAGCAGAGAGGTTCATTAAGAAGAAAAACCCAGCTCAAGTAAGAATTTTTGTGAAAGAAGCCCACAGGGCTAGTCCAGTCTTCTTGGTTAGTTGGGGTTTTGTTGTTTTTGGAGGCAGTACAGCCTTTCTTTAAAATCTTACATTCTAGACTCTTTTGCAGCATTTATCCAACAAGTAATGGCTTGGCTATTTGCTCTACTGTTAAGTGTTCCTGGTGGTAAAGTACTTAGTGCAGATATTGCTGCCTAGGCAGACCCAAGAGCTAGAATGGATGGAGGCCATTTGGGGTTTTGTAGGAAAAAAAATGGCATTCGAAGAGACTAGAGTGCATGTTTGTTGACTCTGTCTTACAGCAATTGCACCATGAGCTGCAGGATTCCCGTATTTTATAGTAATGCACAATATATTTTGAAAGTGGTTTCTTTACTCCACCAACTAAACAGGCATTTTCATAGATGTGCTCTTTAGAAGGAAGGTTTGTAAAATGTCTTAGCAACATGTCCAAAGTAAAAACAAGTATTACCAGAAAGTGAAGAGGTTCATACCCAGATTCTTAGGCCCACATTCATTTCATTTATGCACCCTAAAGTAAGGAACAGGCTTGGCATTAAGTGGACAAAGCTAATGTCAGTTCTGTACCTTGGGTGAGGAGACATCTCAAGCAAGGTGTGGTGAAAATGCAAAGGAAAAAAACACTATTTTAGTCAGAAGGCACTGGCTGTTGCCATGTCCAGCTCTGTTGTATCTCAGCCAAGTGCACCTGTTTTTACTTTTTACCTTGTGTTTTCAAAGGCCAGAGTGCTGTCCCCTTTTGTTTTTTATCTTCTTCTTATTTTTGGTACAGCTGTTTCAACATATTTCAGCTCTCTCAGGTGTCACTGTAGGCAGGGATTTGATCTTAAATATCACAGGTTTGAACTTATTTCAGAAAAGTGTAAATGAATTCCGATCTGTGGCTTGGAAAGCGCAGGAGGAACATAGGACCAGTCACATGGGAGTTCAGAGGCAGCAGAAAGGGAAACACAATTCTCATTACGAAAATAATTTTATATTCAATAGAGACCTATTAGAGATCTACTGGAGTGGGGAGGGAAGCCTGTTATACTTTGTCTGCTCTTCCTTAACTTGTAAATTGGAACCTGCTCCGAGTTAATGCAATTCATTGATCCCAGATTTGTTAAGAACTCACTGCAGCTCTGTCTAAGAGCATTTTGTGATTAGAAAATGCATATATGTCATATCTGTATATTGTACTGATTCAAAGTGGTTTTCGGCAATAAGCTGGTTAAAATGAATGATTCAAAACCTGTTGAGCAGATCTGCAGATAATAGGTAATCTGGGCAATAGCAGGTTTCTGACAGTGCGTACAGGTATACGCATACAAATTGTTCAGTGGGAGGAAAGAATTTACTTAATTTAGTCATGGGAGTGTTTAAAATATAATTTTTAAGATTACATTTGTGTATTCTCCTAAATCCTTCTGAGAGAAGGATCTTTTTAGCTATAACTAGTTATTTTGTAAAGATACCAAAGTAACGTAGTCTAGTGTGAAGAGGGAGTTTTTAAATGTATGAATGCCACACTAATCCATTTTTCTGTAAGAATGACCTTATTTAATTTTACCAGTTTGTGAAGTTCTTAAGTTTTCTGCTGTGGTGGTCAAAGTAAAGAGTGGACCCTAGGGAGCTGCAAGCTGAGACCATGGCTCAGGAAAGTTTCTAAGCACATGCTTAACTCTAAGCAAGTGTTTAGCAGCTGATGAAGTCAATAGGATTTAAACAGCCACTTAGAACCTAAATACTAGAAAGGAGAGGAAAAGACATGGAAGATCTCAAGCACAATGTAGGTTTCAGAGTTGCTGGACTTCCTCCAGTTAAATGCTCCGTTTTTGTGATTGGATTCAACATGGTTTTGCAGGTTGTCATACCAGTAGAAACCAGTAGTATCGCGTTATTAGGTACACAACGAAGAGCCAGCCCATGCGTTTGGTGGTGGGATAGGGTCCCACAAACATGACTAGGTGACATGCACGAGAGGCAGGCTCTGAGACCCATCCCACCACGCTCCACCACCATGCAACGGCTGTGGGCAGCGGCGGTCGCGACTGGGAACAGCAGGCTGAGGAGCACAGGGACATATGTCTCCCATGTGAGAAACCGGTTCAGGGATTTTTATTTGCCCATTGGCCATTATTTGCCCAATTGCCATTTGGCCTTTGGTTACTGTTTGTGATCACCCTTGGAGGATAAGAAAGGGTTAGGGAGAGCGGGCAGCCTCAGAGGTTTGACAGCCTGGAAAAGGGTTATGACACAGTTTAGCCAGTGCTGGTGTTATATAAATGTATATATGTGATAAATAGTGCTTAATGACTCTGAGAAATGGCTTCTAACATTTGCCAATAAATTTGCAATGTACTGGATTTATGAAAGGCCTTGACAAAATTCCTAAACAAACCAAGTTTACCTTTACTGCGTACTCTTGTAGTTATGATTAAGAGATTTCTATTTTTTGCCAGTGAAGGCCGTGGTGCTAGTATGTTTCTCAAACTGAATGCAATCTAGTTTATTTAAGCAAGAAGGAGTTTAAGTGGAAATGAGCCACAGAAATGTGTGCCACTTGTCTAAAACAAACATGGTATAGGCTTTTCCTTTTAAGTGACATCTATTATTGCATTTTTAAGTAGATCTTTGTTAGTAAGCATCTGCAAGTGTGTTTGATCATATGAAAAGATCCAAGGCTATATTTATATTCCTAAACTGAAATGTTCTTTTCAAAGAAGGACCTGCACCTCTGCCAACTGAAGTTAATTGGAAACTTGAAACTATACAGCTACAAGTCCCAAAAAAAGTACTGTCAGCATTGTTCATTTACACAACGTGTTGTCTGTGCAGCCATTTTAGACATTACATACAGTTTTCTGAGGATCTTTACACCATTGGTTTTTTTAGGACTAAATAGGTAGCGTGGAAGATGAAAATAATTTTGAGAACTGGTCTAGGCCAGTCATTGGGGTATCAATAAGAGAGATATAGCTATCTTCTTAGTGTAGCAGATTTGTTTGCAAGTTTGTTCTTCCTGCAACAAATGTGTCTATTCCTATGATATTTAAGTGATTCTCACTTTTCTCCCTCTGAAGATTCTAGGGTGACGCTTAAAGAAAAAAAATGGTACAAGTGTAAAACAAAATTATTCTCTTTTTGCTATTCTCTAGTTGTAGAGAACAAAGCGGAGCACTTGCAAAAGCTTAAAGGAGTGTTTACCAATAGTCCTGTTTTTTGAAGTTGTGCTGTAAGTGTTGTGTATTGAGAGAATTCCAGACCTACCTTATTTCACAGTGGTTATGATGAATGCAGGTGCAGTTGCAGTTTGGCTTTCAGCCAGAGGTGGAAACTTATTAAGGAACATCGATTCCCTGGCTGAACATTAAATTTGTAGTTGCTGCATTGAAAATATTCTTCATTAACAGTGTAATTGAACAATCTTACTATTATTTGTCTGCTGACTTTAACTGAGTCTAGACTGTTTGCTTAATACGCCAAATGTATGAAAGTGCCACACATGGAAGGTTCTCTAAGAGGGATTGAGACAATATTCCTTAAGTTAGAATTTCTTTTTTTTTTTTTTTTTAACCAGCTATTTCTGGAGCATTTTTCTCTAGCCTCTGTGAATTTGTGTTGGTGCCAGGTACAGCTTGGGCTCTGATGATGCCTGAGGCCATTGATCTCTTCAGATGATTTAAAGTGGCAGAAAAAAAAATCAGTTTCTTCACTAACAACTTAAGGAGAAGTCCATCAACTGTAATTTCTGATCATGAAGGTGATTGTAATCAGCAAGTTCTTCACGATTCTTGATCTGGGGTATACATTTTGTAAGGTCAACTAGAAATACATAGCTTGGTTTTCCTGTTATTTCCAGGAATAAATGCCAGAATAGACCACATCTAGAAGCTGAATAATCATAACACTGCCAAAACCTATGACAAATTCCTGAGTTTCATTTATTTTAAATTCTATTAAAACTGAAGATAACTTTATAATTTACCTTAGGTTATAGTCATCAGCATTGCTGTAAAGGAGAACCTCTGTTCATATTTTTAATCCCACGTAGTTTCAACTTTATCTACATATATTTTTAAAATTCATCTTTAAAACAGTACGTGTGCATATAGTTTTCTTGATGCATCTATTGACATAAGAGTCTTTTTCTTCTCCTTCACTACACCATTTCTTTTTCTTTTCGTGTTTGAACTTTCCTCTTTTTGCCCAGTAGCCATAGGCAGTCAATATGTTGTCTCCCAAGAGCTCACACCACGGGGAGTCACTTATTCAAGACCAAGGTTTTACATATAGCCACAAGGACTGTGAGGTTTCACCTAGGTCTTTACTCAAAGCTCCTTTCATAATCCTTCCTTATTAATGACTGCTGATGAATACCTTTCTTCTGAGGACTTTCTGTGAAGACAGGGTTGTTACAGCCCAGACAGCAGATTGCTGATAAATCAAAGAATCCAAATTTTTCTCTTGGGATCAACTAAACATACCATCTCTGGTGCACAAATGTTGTTCTGAGCTTTTCTCCTGTCAGTCACAATGCAACTGTTCATTAGCATTTGAGGTCCCTCACCTTTGTTTCAACGTTCATGCTGTAATGACTACCAATTTTCTGTTTATGAGCTGCTGCTGCCACCTATTTTTATGATACTGAAGAAAGTATGTATCAGATTATATCCTCTGTTAATATCTACTCATGTTATTAAGCCTTTGGGTTTTTTTTTCCAGATTAATGACAGGAATGAGCCATAAAACCAAAGTAAGGAGAAGTATACACACCAAGACTTTCAGCCTTTTCCTAAAAAAAAACTGCTACATATCTGGGAGAGCTGAAATCTCCTCTTTTAGTAAAATGTCAGCTTTTGATTGGAAGTGATTCTTCTAACTAGTAAGAAAAATGGGGAAAATAATGTAGTGGTCCAAGGACACAAGTATGCCTCCTAGATTGCTTAAGTTTTTTGGGAAGCTTATGTAGCTGTATTAATTTACCAGAGTATTGCTCTTTTCAAATCCCATGAGAGTTCCATGAGAACAAAACTTTCAGTAGAAGTGTAACCACAGTGTGCTGGGCTGGATATGCAAGCATAGCTCAGTGCAAGAACCTTTCATCCTTCCAGCAAGGAATACCTCAAGATGAGCAATTGTGCTAAAGTTGCAGCCTCTGACCTGATTTTGCTTCAGAGCAACTACAACTTGTTTGATCTTTTTGCCCACTAGGAAGCTCTTTTTAACTGTGTCATTTGTAGCAGTCACATTAGAGATTATTTTCTGCTTCGTACTCCTGCAAAAACATTAGCAAGTGGAATTGGCCATGTATTGCAGCAGGAATGGTGTTGTGCAAATCTTCTCTGGGGCCTGTGTGAACTCAGGAACAATTCATCACATGAAACAAATGGGAGTGGTTCATCTGTCCTATCGCAAAAAAAAAGGTGTTGCTTTTTCTCCCAAGCTGTGCAAAACCATCATCCTGCATGGCTTTGAGTTACTGTACTGTTTACTTAAGTACTGTGTTGCATGTCTTCTGTTTCGTATGGCTCTTACTCAGCTGTGGAAAGAAATACCAAGTAATGTAACTACTTTCTTCCAAATCTTGGGCCAGAATCTCAGCTGGTGTAAGTCAGCAGAGCTCCACTGACATTATTAGTGCTCCAGTGATTCACACCAGCTGTGGATCTGGTCTTCTGTCTCAATTTATGAAGGGCTTGAACTAAATGTCAGGAAATATGAAATGATCTCTTCGAGTCAGCAGTTCTCCAGATGTGTTAATGGAGTTTAAGTTTACCGAAAGGCAAGACTTCAAGAAGTGATTCAACAGAACAGTAAACTTTCAGGAAGAATGCCTTACTTACAGGCTTTTTGGCAGGAAAGGACTATACAACTTACTGCAATTTAAAGAAATTAACCCAGTTGTGCATCAGGATATGGTACAGCTTCAGTGAGACTTCAAGATTCAAAATTTCACAGCTCAAAGCAAGCTGTTGGCATGTAGTGAATAATTGCCATGCAAATATGAATCATCCAGCCTTAAAGCCAAAATTAAGTTACTTATGAACTTTGTGTAAAAGTCTAATGCTTCCACTTTGCAGGTGTAGTTGGGTGTATTCACAGGCATGGTATTACAACTTCTGGAGATTAAATGAGAGTACCATGTTGTTACAAGAACACAAGGTGATTAACAGTTCTAGCTGTGTAACGTTAAAACTCACACGTGATTTGGCCTATAGATGTGATCTCATGTATGATGTTGAAAACAGTTAGTTTACACAATGAGTATAAAATTGTTACTGACATTGCCATTCTTAAGCACTGTCAGGCTCACTTTTGAAAATCAGAAAATGCTGCAATAGGTGAAACCTTGAAGTCAGCAAATCTGGGGTCTCAGAACTCTGTTACCATAATGCCTGTATGGAACGTGGATGGAGAAAAATTCCTCAGCTACTGTAAAAAAGACTTCCAGTACCTGAAATAACCTGTGGTGATACAGAGGTCTTTCACAGTCTGATTTATCTGCTCGTGAGAACACTCAGAATTAATTAAAATAATAGGTATGCTGCTCCGCACTGCGTGGTTCACCTGTGTTCTCACTGGAGATGTAATGCTTTAGACTGACCCAGAAAGGTTACACACCTTCAATAAGTAAACTTGAACATTACATTGTGTTGAGGTATGCTACATACACTTAAAAAAATTAGGATATGAATAAGTTGATCACTAGCAATCAGAACAGCATGGAGCAATCTGATCCTGCTGACCAGAGGTCACTGGCTAAGGGTCTAATTCTGGCATATTTGATTTGCAATTAGTCCAAGTGACTTTTGATGAGACTGTCATCTGTCTAGATGTCACTGCATGCCAACAGAAAGAAAAACATACTTTGACACGATTTATTCAGACCTGAAGGAGAGTATTTTGAAGAGTTCACAGAGGAACCCAGTTAGACTTCCAGGGAAATTAATGATCATAATATGAGTATAATGGTATGTTGAAATTAAAATGATTTGCAGAAGTGGAATGATGGATAGAGTGGTGAGGGAACCCTTCTGAATACTGGAGAGCTCATAGGAAGGGAAGGCATTCCAGGCTCAGCATTTAATGGGATTTTGCTCGTTCCCAAGGATCACAGAGGACTCCACCTCTAAATGGAAATCATTCTCCAGGTCCACAGCAGGAAACATTGTAGTGAGAGCTCTGAACCTCCAGTGAGCTGACAAACTTGAAGGATAAGAAGCATGAATCAGGTAGTGGCTGGGTCTTGGGAAGATTATTACATTTTGAAGATTGCAGTGTTTTTTTAAAACTGCTGCTCCCTGGAGTTTTCCAGTTAGAATGGGAGTTTTGGAAGACTTGGTTCTAAATCTGTGTGAAACCAAATTTCAAAACAGCAATCAAAAATCCTGATTTTGACTAAATATACTGGCAGCTGTGGAACAGTTGAAGGTTTGAATTAGTCTGGAAATTAAGATAGCTTTGGAATGCCTCATTACACTAAGCCGTTGTATGGCAGTGTTTCAGAGTAACACTTTCCATCATTTCTGTCTAGTTCTTCCCATCCTGGTGGATAATGTGTTGGCTTTGGTATATAAGAATTTTTTACCTTCTGTCAGGAAATTTTTTACCTTCTGTTCAGGATTACACCAGTGGAATATACCTGGGCAAGAAGCCATCAACCCTCATGAAATTCCAACCAGCCCCAAATCCTACAATGCAAGCACATCAAGTCAATTCCCTGCTTCCTATACCGATTCTCTACAGTCTACTGAGTCAAGACTAAGAGATTAGTTCTTGTTTTCGAAGCAGCTAGTGATACCGCCTTGGAATATCATGTCAGTGAGAGCTCCACCATCTGTGATTAGTAACTCTCCTCCTAAAGTTCGCAAAAATAAATTTGTCTGTGCAGGATTCAAAGATTTTTGGGGGATCATATAACCAAGAAACATTTAAGTGATCTGTGTTGATGAGGACAGTCGGAGGGCTAAATTGGACTGATTGGTGCAGAGTGGTGTGTTATCCAATATAATGGATGTCAGATTCAAGTGGCAGATTTTCAGGTAGGACTGAAAACTTTTCTGTGGTGTCCAGTTATCTGAGGACATGCCTGCACCTTGGCATGAAAATAGCAATGAATGATGAGTGCTTTTTTTGTGTACAGTTATAGCACAAGTAAACATAACATGCATACAGGTGGAGGCCAGGGATTTGGAAGTCCCTGAATTCTTGGATTCTAGAGGTGGAGAGCATATTTACCTTTGTTTTCTCCTGCTCCACAGTTTGGGCACAGGCTTACGCCCTCGGGGTAGGGACCTTTGAGACAATTCGGTATGAACCTTCTTACACCTGTATGCCAAAGCGATGGACAACAGACACATGCTTAACACCACGGTAGAAATAAAGAGCAGTTGCAGAGCATCATCCTGTATAGCGGCAGAAGAGCAGGTCCTCTGTATGTTTGCTGTGTTTGTTCTGCTCTCCCTAGCTCTCCATGTGGAATTTGTGGGTGAAATGGTCATTCTCAGAATCCTAAAAGTCATAACAACATAGCTAAAGGCTTGACGTTTATAAGCTGAATTTCATCTGTTTGTTTTGCCATTGCCATCTCAGCACATAATTAGGTCTTACAAAAAGCTCTTTTCTCTTACATGTAACCTTACAAAAATCTCAAAATACTCTGTTAAGTGGGCACCTTGGCAGGGTGTATGTTGGATTTGTTTATATCAGTATCTAAATTTATTTCAAATCTAT
>VXAL01003284.1:78389-102903 GCA_013399475.1 Chauna torquata | reverse complement strand
TTTTTTTTAGAGGGAGAGCCTGACAGAGGAATATCTGAAAGGAAAATGTAGAGGTAGTTATCCACTCTTCACCATGTTGTAGTCATCACAAAAGCATTAAGCACCTATGTTTCTCTGAGTGAATTAAATAATACCACATTGTCCTTTTTTTTTTTTTTTTTCCCCCCTACTTAATTAAATATCACTTTTGGAAGTCCTGCCTCTTGTTTCTCGTGCATGGTCACCTCATCCCCCTTTTGCTAAACCTGTGGTAAAAATGGGGAGATTGTGACAGAGAGGCTTTGGTCTGAGAGGTGAGGCATGGGTGGAGCTTGGGAAGAAAGAGAGAGTGGTGCCTCCGAGAGTGCATCAAGTGCAGCTGAACAGACTAACAGTGTCCCAAAAGGTGACCAGCTGCTGCATGTAGGGGATGTAAGTGTGGAGAAAACTCTCTGGCCTGGATTAAAACGTGGGTTGAGATGTTCAGCCTAAGACAGTCACCCAGGCTCTTTCAGCAGCAAGGAAAAGATGGGTATCTTCAGCTTACTTATCTCAGAATGAGATGACTAGCTCCCAGGTTAACCCTCGCTTTCTCCATGAGAGTTGAGGGAATGTGGATGGCAAACACTGAAGCTTGTGGCTGCTTGAAGCTAGGTGGATGACCACTGGTGAGTAGGTAGCCACCATTACTGTGGCTTTTGCACTCTTGAGAGCAAAGAAGCAGTTCAGGCTACCTGACATCCAGGGTTATCAGACCCTTTCAAGGCAGTGGGAAAAAGAAGTCACTGTGTACAGTGTTGCATCTGTAGGCAGTCCGAATGTTGTCCCTGGTGTTTCACCTGAGCACAGCTGATATCTGGTCCACCAAGTCCCACCTATGCAGCACTCAAGAAAAGGCATGTTCTCCTGCTACGTTCCCTGCTGTTTGCTCTCCATGAGTCGTGCAGGTATCAAGCAAAGGCACCTCAAAGAGGAGGCTGCCTTTTAGATTTTTATTTATGAAAACACTGGAAGAGCTTTTATGCCACAAAAAAAATGAAGAAGATAGAGAAGGAAAGGAATAAGTATATTAAACAGTTATCAAAAATAGTACCAAAATATGAAATAATATGATCAAGCACAAACCCATCTGCTATGATACAGATTAATTTGTTTGGGTTTATTGATGGTGTGGGTAATTCAGAGAGTAGGGTAAGCAGTACATCGGATGAGTTTCCCACATCATCCGAGTGATTTTTTTTTTTTTCTACTGTTGACTTGCTGTATTTGGAGAGGAAGCACTAGCAACAGTCTCTGGTACCATTTCCACACAGCAAGCACGTGGTTAATTTTCCTTCATGCAGAGGGAAGAAGTTAATCTTTATCCTTTCCGGTAACCTGCTGGAAAGGCTGCTGGCAACCCTGGAGCGCACCCTGATCTAAATACCGCTTGCTCCATTCCTCCGAGCCTCTGTCTTGCAGCCACATCCAGAAAACCTGCGCTGGCACGCAGGTTGTGAAAGCTCCTCCATCGAGGGGAGCAACGGAGCAGAAGGGGTCCTGCATTCGTGCGAGCTGCTGTAAGTTTACTTTGGAAAATCAAAACCTCTTTAGACATTGTCTGCAGGGAACTTTTACCAGACATATTGAAGTAAAGTTCACTCCACCCTCTTTTCAACAGCTGCGGTGGAAGCCAAGTGCAAGTGTTATATTAGGTGTGGACGCAGCGAGTGTAGCAGCACGACCGATCCGCGGGAATGGGTATGCGCAGCTGAGCACTCAGACGCCCAGCTCGGGAAGTAGGACCCCGATGCTAAACAACCAAAGTTCAAAACTGAAGTAACATCTGCCACATCTGTATTTCTCCTGCGACGGCCTGTCTATAACTGCTTGGTTAATTACTCCCCACAGCTGATGCAAGAGGTAAATAATGGTCCCATGGTACGGGTAACTGAGACTGAGCGAGCCATGTCCCCGCAGTAGTCCACCACTTAACTCACGTGGGAGTGAAGAAAGCTCACCGATCTGGAGCACCAGTCTTCTGCTCAGATCAGGCCATCCCCATCTCATTTCCTCAGGAGGTTGTGGCATAGTGGTTTTAAACCAGGGAAAAGCAGAAGCGAAATTTTACGACGCTGTGAACCTTTCCTACATGTGAATTAGAGGCACATGTTCCCGCACACCATTTTTTCAGCACAGCCGCCTGTCTTATGGCAACTTTCATTCAGTGGTTGTGCCTTGCTAACCGCATTTCTTCCGAAGGCTGTGGCAGGTCTGTGGGAGAGGAGGAGCTGAGAGTCAGTTTGGGCTCACGTCCTCCCCACGCTGCCTCGCTAACCACTGGGCCTGGCTGATAGAGAGACGAGCCCGTGTCCTGCTGCTTATGTCTGTGGGTATTTTAGCTTTATGACACAGTCCTTCCCACAACACAGCCAAAAATATGGGAAAGAGATGGGAAATGAAATCAGCCGTCTAGAAGCTGTACTAATAAATATCTATAAAATAAGATTAGATTCCCAAGAACAAAAGAGCAATTGAGACATTTAACCTAAACATCCATAATAAACTAATCAGAGCTGATTTATGGCAAGAAATATTTCATGCTGCAAAAGCACGGAGGAAGTGAAATAATTTCTGCCTAACGCTTGGCCTTCTGCAGCCTGTCTCATTCTTCCTTATGCAAGCTTCGGGAAGATGTGACAAACCTCCTCATGACAAATCCCAGGAATGCTGTGTCTTCCCCTTCAACTTCATGCAGCTAGAGGAGAGCTATGCTGAGCAGCCAGACTGGATGATAATTTATTGCAACTGCTCAGTGAGCCCAGAATAAGCTGTTGTTTTGCACTTTTTTTTAAATCAAGATTTTTCTTTCAGTTTCATGTGCAGAGGAACAAGCTAACAATTTTCTGGTTTTGCAGCCTGCTTTCTCCAACTGGAACTGATGTGAGGACCTTTCCTCTTGCTATCAAGGATACCAAAGGAAAGTTGCAAGAGGTGCTGGAGAGATTTGACTTCTAATGGGGTGGTTCCCTCAGATTTGAGATGGGGACTCTGGTACCATCCTCCAATGCTCAGGGCTATTCCCTGTCACAATGTCCGCCGACGAACGTGCTGTTATGACACTGGGGTGCATACAGTATATCAGTAAAGTTCTCAGGAGAAGTGATGTTGTGTGAAGCTCCTCCTAAGCAACTTCAGGAGTCCCTGCCATGAAACCTGCAGACTTGCTCAATGCAAGACTTCTGCCAAGGGGACATCTCTGAAGTTGAAGTCCCCAAATTAGACAACTGAGACCAAAGTTTTGTGCATGAAAACTGTTGGCAATTCTCAAAACAATGGGATGTGGTGGGGTGATGCCGGTTGGTTTCATCACTCCAATTCAAGTCTATAAAAGAAGAAATGAAACTTAACCAGCACAAGAAGGTACGCAAGCCAAAAATGAAAGAAGCGGTCTCTGATTTCACAAAAGACATTTGTAGGTTTCACAATAACTTTTTTGTATCCTTTCCCGTTCTTCTCAGCACATTACTAATTTTGAGAGAAAGACAAAAGTCAGGCTAACGTGGAGGCAGGCATATTGGGGGCAGCTTCTACTGTGTAAGACTGATTTCTGAATCACAGCTCAGGGAGAAGTGCTCAGGTGGATGCTCACATCTCAGTCGGGCTGGTCGGAGGCTCCCCGTTCCCTTATGCTTGTGTCTGTAGCACACTTGCTCTCCCTCTCACCGGGAGTGTGTTGCCAAATAGAAGTTACTCCACACCCGGTCCTGTGATTATAATTTGAACAGAAAACTATCATGAAATAAAACCTCATTGAGGGCCTTGAAAATGTCTCAATAAATTCTTGTGACAGTGGTGTTTTTCTTTATTTGACTAGCTAGATTTTTATTTTAGCCCTTTTGTAATGAATGGGTTTCCGTTGCGGCACATAATGACTTGATAGGGCTTTGCTTAGGGTGTCCATAAGTCAAATCTTCACTTCAATGAAGCCAATCCCAAATGTTACACAGATTTTGGGGGAAGCAAGGATGTGACCCACATGCTTTTTAAGGTTCATAAAAATGGCCACATTTCAGTGGTGCACTGCGCAGCTGAGACGATGGGCTAGAAGCAAAGCACATGCTGCACAGGGGCACCTTGCAGGCAGATGGGCTCTGATGATCTGCGTAAAGTACAGAAAAGGATGTCCCCAGCTGTGCTTTGAAGGAGAGGGGAAGTTTCTAGCTCAGATTTTGCAAAGCAGGTGTTTGATTTTCAACCTACAAGACAGAAGAGTCTAGGCTGCAGATTGTGGTACCACTGGTGGCCCTGGTCCTGAAGAAGGGTGCAGTTTAAGAGGCCTTCCCTGTTGTCTTACTCTCTCCTTTGAGGATGCTCTGAGCTGTCCAGGTGTGCCAAAGACAGGACCAGGGACTTAGTATAACTTCTGAATTAAACTCACACGCCTGTGAGTGTAGCAGCCCTGAATCTAGGGCTGGTTAAAGACCCAAAAGCCCATGCAACCAAAAACTGTCTTTGCTGCCAGATCTTCGATGGATCCTTTTGTGACATTTCAAAATCCTAAGCAGAAATCCTGGGTCACATTCCAGTATCCTCTGACTTCTACCACCCACAGAGGATAGGTACAAGGACTGTAATGTGAGTGAAAAGGGTTTAGAAGGTAGCAGGAGGCAGCAGGGAATGACAGAGAGAGCAAGTAATGGAGCATCAAACATAGCTGAGTAAGAGCCAAAAACCAATCTGAACAAGTTAAAACAAACAAAAGGAAGCGGTTCTTCATACAACACCCTGTAGACCACTGGAGCTCCTTGCCAAAAGATACTGTGGATGTTAAAAGCTAACTTACCTCCAAGAGGAAAGGGAATGAAAGTAAGCAAAGGGGTCACCAACACCAGCTTGGGAAGTCCCGAGATGACGGTGTCTGCAGGCTGGAGGAGTGCTGGGGGGAAGCATCACACTTATTACCCCAATGCTACTTGTTTCTAAGCATCTCTTCTCACCAGTGCTGGGGACAGATGCTGAGGTGAGTAGACCAATGGTCTAAGCCAGTCATGTCTCTTTCTATGGGTGTAGCTTTTTAACAGGCTGTTGTACACCTGTATCTAAAGCAGTTGCAAGAGCAAATGGGAAATTTCTACATAAACTGGTGTTGTAGAATAACCTTGCAACCACTGAGTGGATTTCTGAGGAAATTATCTCCTTAGCACAACTGAGGAGTTGTTATCTCCTCAGTGCTACTTACTCCCCATCTCCTGCAGGGTAGGCGGGTACTCCTGCTCTGTGTTATACAACAACATCAAGTGCAATCGCTGTGTCCTTCCATCCCGGGTCAGAGCTGAGTGTGGCTCTGCACTAAATCACCTTTTCTTCAGTCTCTAGAGCCTAAAGCAGTGCTCTGCCATGGTATTTTGTGCCACAAAGCGAGCAGGGTTTCAGCCAGTACTGTGAGATTTTGTATTCAGACATTTAAATGTGGCACTCTGTGGACACCGTATAATCACTTTTTAAACAAGACGCACAGGTTTGCAACTGCTACAGAAGAAAAGCCTTTTCCCTGCCAGTGAACACCTGGCCAGCTGCTGGCGGTGACAGTGCTGTAGACGCAGGTACAACCGCAGAACATTCTTGGGCTTCCCTATAGCAGTCAGCGGCAGAGAAAATGCAGCTTCTGCTTCAGGAGCCAGAGCTGTGACACTGCAGCTGGTCCAGGTCTAACTTACTTTGGGGCCCGTTTTCCCCACCGTGTGTCTTCTTCAGCTTCCTTTGCATATGTCTTGGTCTCCACTTATTTTCCTATACATTTGCGTACCACTGCCCTGCATGAAAAGACAGTTCTTGTGTGTCAGCCTGAGAGATGTGTTTCGCTGACTAATTGTTGTATTTGGCTTCCATCGCTGAGTGCTTTTAGAGTGAAGTGCCGTGCGCTTAAGATATCGTTATCAGGACTGCCTGATCTGATCACAAACAGATAGTCACAGATGTGGGCCCCGGGAGCTGTCTGCTGCCTCTCCGCCAGCTGCGTTGCTCAATCTTTTGGGAAGATTTTTGCTTCGGTGAAGATGCTGTGTTAGTTTTGTCCATTAACATACCAAGCCTGGCAGTTCAGGGAGGAGGATTGGTCATGGTGCCTCGCTTTCCTGTTTGTATCTCACACTGGCTCATTAAAATTATGAACATGTTGTGAAAAGAAAATAAACATAATTTGGGCTTATCCGGTATAAAACTAGCTTAGTCATGCCGAGATAGTGGCTGTCTGCATCTGTTAATTATATCCTGACAGGCCTCAGCTTGAGCCTTTTAAGACATCACAGGATTTTCTGAGGTCTCTTGTTATAAGCCTTCCTTCCCTAAAGCGCAGGAACAAGGGCCAGAAATATTTTTTGTTCTCAAAGACATCACGGCGCTGAGTCAGTCAGCCAAGAGGCGGGCTGTGCTCGCTCTCCGTTCATCTGGCACATGGTCCTTGCCTTCAGCAGCCCAGCTAGAACTCTCCTAAGGCTTCTTCCTCAGCGAGCTGATGTGAAATCAAATACCTTTTCCAAGGAAATCCCTTCTCTGGTTTGTGTCCAAGGACTGCTCCCCAGAGCGGTCTCAGCTCCAGGGGTCTCCTGGTGCCAGGCACTGGTTGCTGCCCAGAGGATGCTGGGGGCTGACGCTCACCAGTGCTCCTCCGAAATGCCTCCCCGTGCTCGGGTCTGCAGCCCAGACCACAGCTGCACGCAGGCTTCCCCGCTCAGCCAGCAGGGACAGACAGAGAGGCGAAACCTGTTTCTGGTTGAAGTCCCACCCTGTTCGGGATATGCCTGTTTCATGCCAATTTTAGTATCTCTCATTTCTCTTTTAGGTCTCCTGAGCCTTCCTGCTCATACGCCGTGGACATGCTCCATGTAAAACCCAGCGGCGGCAGTGCTGCCGGCGGCTGGGTGCTGCAGGCACGCACTCAGCGGGCATCGGTGTCTTCGTTCGGAGAGTACCCAAACCTTACAGGAAACAAAGTGCCAGCTACCGTAACTTGGAGGGGAAACTTCGTTACAGAAACTATGGAAAATAACGTTGTGATTTACCACTTGAAGCATTTTTCTTTTACTATTTTGAATTAAAAATGTTGTAGAGATTCCAACGAGTAAGTGTTAAACTGTCTGTAAGAAACACATATGGAAGAGGAGAGAGTTGCTAAGCATAAGCCAATGCTGGATACCTAAAGCCCAGAGAGAGAACAGATGTTTTACCACCTGCACACTCTTTTCTACCAGAATATAATTCAGATTTGGATGCTCCACTTTGGATCATTTTTTCTTTGTGTCTTAAAACTAACTTCCCTTTTTGTTGTACTTAAAGTATAGGCAGGGAAAAAAAAAAAAGACATTATTATTATACCCCAGGTTTGCACAGTGCTTACAGGAAAATCTTAAAATGAAGTTTCTGTCTCTGGGGGTTAATAATGTATGGTTAGTGTAAGGTTATTATGAAAAGAATATAGTTACAGTGAGAGCATATGGCCAAATAAAAAAAGGAATCTAGCCTCCTGGAGATGCTTTCTCATGGAAAGGGAAAGGCACGAGCATGGAGCACAGGCGCATTGTTAGCTGCAGCTAAGCTGCTTGTTTTCCTTCCAAAATACAAGGCTATTTCTTCAAGACATGCGGTGTGCTTCAGCTGTGATTTCAGTGCAGGACTGTGTTCCAGCCGCAGGGCTGAGGCTTCAGGGCGAGACGGGAGGGAAAGGCTGTCTGTAACACCCGACCACTGAGCACCAGAAGCGTCACGAACAGCTGAGACTGGGGTGAAACCCCCTGCGGGTGCCTCGCTGAGGGGCTGGGAGGTGACGAAGGCGGCAGACCCTGGGGGACCACCCTACAGGGGTGGCAGGAAAGCCAGCCGCAAAGAGGCTGGGGCGAGTGGTGAGTTAAATCCACCTGGACGTGATTTGTAGACACGGACCTTGGCAGGTCTGAGCTAACAGACAGAAGCGAAGTCACTTCTTTGGGTCGCCTTCAAACGCAGGAAGCAGCCAGTGGTGCCCACCGTCCCTCACACAGGACCTCTCGCGCTGTGTCCATCCTGCAGAAGACAGCAGGGGTTTTGCCTCTCGTTGGGCAGAGCATGGCTTTCTAGGCACTGCCTGTAATGTAACAATAGCTTGCACTCTGCCGCGAACGGACCAGTGCCTAGACACGACGGTGCAGAATACATTCATTTCTAAACAACTGGAAGAGAGTTTACTTTACTGACAGATAAAGATAAACAGGAGGAGGCAGCTGTAAAAAGAATTCCATTGACCACTGACCTGAAAAAATGTCGCTTTCCATAAAACAAGCATAAACTAAATAAAAGAGAGTATTTAGATTCTGCAAAACTACTTCCTACAGAGCCCAGCCAATTAATTTTAAAGAGTGATGTGAACGGAATATGTGTAGAGGGAAAAAGCATGCCCCTGTAGGTTAAATTGCCATGCATTTCAATATTACTATGCGGACATCTTTACTCTCTCAACTTAGACCGGAGCAGATGCCCTGACTGCTTCTGACTGTGCACAGGGATCGAGGAGGATTTCTCACATGAAGCAAGCCCAGAGCTACACAGAGTGGGAAGCTCCTACTCAGATGTCTTGAATAATCTAAAGAAAAGTGTTAGGGACATAGCACTGGAAATAGCACTGATTTTGTTGGACCTTTTTTTTCTTTTTTTTTTCTTTTTTCTTCTTTTCTGCTTGGTTTTGGTCAGTTTTTGTACATATCTAAAACAAATAAGGGTAGGGGTGTACATGCATGCATTGTTTGTCAGTTCTCTTCACGTGCAAAGTTCAGAAATAAATTTAGTTATGGCTGCAGTTAACGTATGCAAAGTTAAGTCACTGATAAGACAGGAGAACTTAGAGCAATCTGAAAACAGGTCTGTAACCTGCCAGCAAATAAAAATACTGATGTTTGTCCTCCCCATTGCCCTCCACACGAAGTACCTGAATTTAATCCCAGCAGCGCTTCTTCTTAGCTGGGGTTTCAGGCTGAAAAATGATATATTGCTGGCATCCCAATATCATGCTGGCATCCCAATATATCAGAGATTTTTTTATCTGGGTTTGTCTAAATACCATTGAAGTCTCTAGAGAACACTTGTACCCGAGGTTCCCGAGAAAGATGACCAAGCTCTAACTTTTCTCATGAGGTCACCTGTATAAAAAGTCAGATTGTCTAAACATGTGCTACAAATTCTAGCTGAACATCAACGAGATGCTTCCAGGGCCCTATCCCTGGTGCGTAACTTCTACCCAGAACCCAAGCTTTATTCTGACACAGCTATAGGTGGTTTCAGCCTTAGTAAGCACCTTCTACACAGCACTGCTCTCAGGTGTCACCTGTGCTTACGCGCAGGCTGAAGGTTCAGTCCAGGCCTATTTAAAGCAACAACAACAAAAAGACTAAAAAACTTTAATGTCAGGCCATTCACCTTCTAAAATAGCTGCACACAAAAACACTCTTGATCCTTACAGGAAATTTTACTCCTGTCTGGACACTACCACCACCACAGACTGTTGGATGTACGCCCTTTGTGATCAAGGTCAGACTGACTGGTCCAAGATGAAGAGCAAATGATCCCAAAGAAAATCTAGGGAAGGAAATACCACCAGCAAGCTCTCACAGATAAGTGGTTTCCCATGCAGGCGTGAAAGAAATGAATGGAAGCCCATGGCCTGGTAGAAAGTACCTGCAGAAACAATATGCAAGCCACAGAACCTGAAGCAGTAGTAGAAGACGGACACACCAGGCCATGTTTCTTTATAGATGCGTCTGAAGAATGTGTAAGATGAGCGACCACCACGGGCCTTGTCCTTAAGCTGTCTGCAAAGGCACACGGGCTCTCAGGGGATGCGAGGAGGCAGGGCTTACAGCGTGGTTTCGGGGCTCACGCAGCCTCGCAGTGCGGTGCAGATCCTCGCAGACGCCCAGCACAAACCATCCGCTGCGGAGATGCTATGGAGCATCAGCACCATCCTGTCTCCCGGAGTGGGATGCACGGGAAGCGCCAGCGCCAGCCTCTCCTCTCCTCTGGTCTCTGCAGCCACTTCCAGGGCTGCAGGTGGCAGGCCTCGCACCGCGGCTTGTCCTGGGGCTTGGGTGTCTGAGCTGCTCCTGGGCCAGCTGCTGGCATGCCACCGCTGTGCCCTGGCTCTTTCGGGCAAGCAAAAGTTGCATTTGCTTTCGGGTTGCCTCTGCGTGCCTTCGCGACACCACACCACATCCCTGTCAACGCCACGAACTCGAAAGTAGTGATTACAGAAGAATGAAGCACTGCTTGGAGAAGATACTGTCCTGCCATAAGGGAAATTATTTCTGTTTTCATTTCCAGTCTATGTACTGGTTATTAATGGGAGATAATCACCTTTCTAAGCTGTACTGACTACTGTTGTCGTATGTCACTTCTGATTGGCATCTTTGTTAGAACCAGCTAAAATATTTTTTGATGAAAAATGCAGATGTAGTGATATCATAGCACTTTACAAATTCAAATTTGATTTTTTGCCAAGTTGTTTGTCCTATAAAAATTCCCATATAGCCCATGAAAAGACTGGAAGCAGCAAGGAAACAAGTCCAAGCGTTGCTTCAGATTATTTTGGGGATTTCCATTCAGGCTAGATTTTTGTTCCTCATTTGTTCAAGTTAGAAATCTAAACCTAAAGTAAAATGATTTCTTAAGGATGAGAAAATGTTGCTTAATCCCAAAGAAATTTTTCAGTGGACTGAAAGCAATTAACATTGTGTCAGCCTGAAATAAAGATCTTCTTTGCTGTTTGTGCTTTATTTTGTTTGTTTTCAACTAGCAGTTAAAAAAAAAATTCAGTTCCCTCTCCAGCTCTTGTTATAGGCGAAAAGTGCCAGTAGGGCTGCTGGGACTTATCCGAATGAAGCAATGAGGATGCTTTGACCTTTCCCTATCTTCCCCAGCAGTATGACTCTTCTGCCCTTGGGGCTTCTGAATATATTTGGAAAGGTGAAGGACAGGAACTGCCTCAGTGGCGAGGTGTTCTTCAATGAAAGGTTGCTTTAAAAGTTGTGTCTTTTGCCATCAGCATTAATAGGCTTTTTCATGCTAAACTTTTCTTTTGCTGTCTTCAAACTTGGAACAGTTTTAGGAAGTGTTCCGAAGTGCCACCTGCCTTGACCAGCACCAACAGGTGGATGGCCCATGCCTATTACACCCTGCTCGGGCACCGTGCAGATGGCAAACCACCAGAATTTCGTGACGTGACTTCTCTCTAGCCGCCGTCCACCAGCCGGGGCTGGCAGGATCCTGCTGGGACAGCCCCCCTTCACATCAGTTGGACTTTTCTGTAACTCAGAGCAGAGCAATGAAGCATTTGCTGACACTGACCACACCTTTTCCATTGGAGAGAAAATATACACAGCAAGCTGTCATGATTAAAAAAAAAAAAAAAAAAGTTTTCCAATGCTGTCATATTATCCAGAGGCGTTGTTGTTACCTTGTTAGATTTTTAAATTATTTTTTATCATGCAGAATATACAAGCAAAAACTAGTATTTTAGTTTTCTAAGTATTTTAGCTTCTTTCAAAACATGAAATAAATAGATCCTACAAATACCAGCCACCAGCTACATTCTGGGATTTGCTTTGAATGCAAAAGAGACAAGTGTGAGCTGAGAAATTAAATCCTATAAATCTCTCCTGTGGACTCTGCCAGTTTATTTAAGTGATACAGTGTTATGTTAGTTGAAGTGATCATAGGAGACTGCTAATAGCAAGTGATTAGTTGCTTAGGCATATTTATTTAAGAAATATAATAGATTAAAAGCCTTCTGGTCAGAGTAGATACTCCATCATCTTTAGAGTAAAATAATTCCTGCAATTTATGACTTCTTTTGTCACATTTCAGACTTTAAAACCATGAATCACAGCTGAATTGCTGTTGACTGGGCAGTAGGTAAAGACATTTCTAAAGACGATAAAAGAAAGTGGAAATTTATGATTGCTGAGCTTTTTCTATCTATAGATGGGTTAGAAAAGACAGCACTGAAACACTCATTTCTAATATCCCCATGTTTTTGACATTTTCAACTTTAAAACACCTTCTTAGCAACTGAAAGCGCTATCACTTTATGCAATAAAAGTATTTGCCTTACATTTTCATGGTAAATCAATGAAAAATGGTGCAAGTTTAAAGGACAGCCACAACATTTGTGCGAGCCCTGTGTATGGAACTCTTAGCATTATTTATTGCATTGGCATTCTGCGTAAGCATCAAGAATACGATCCTTGCACGCAAGTGGTGTGTGGAGCTAATTACAAAAGCACCACGTACGAAGGAAGAGAGCAGAAACCTCAGTCCCAGCGCCTGCCCAAGCAGCAGTGCTGGCGGCTGATCTTCTGTCGGCATCGGGGCTGCTCCCTCCCCTCTCCCACGGCAGCCTCCCGGTCGTCGCATTTCTGCATGCCGGCTCTGGGTGCAAAACCACCGAAGGATTGATCAGCCCGAAGGAGGGAGAACAGCCAGAGCTGGCCGGAGAAGTGTAGATCAGAGCATAGCTGGTCCTCTTCTCTCCGCACACAGAGGGTGAGATGCAGGCAGGGCTGCAGCAGCTGCGAGTGGGGTGACCGTCTCCCACGCGGCTTCAAGGTGCTCGCAAGCCCCAGATCTGTGCTTCTGTTTGGAAAGGGATGATGAGCGGTGCTTGCTGATGCACGTGGAGGAATGCAAGCACAGACTTGTTTTTTATATTTCATGTGAGAGTGGCGAGGCATATTTTATGCCGTAGCCACTTCTGCGTGTTGATAAAATACAGAGAGACTGAACACTTATTGTTTAGCAGTTTGTCCGCGGATGGGCCACCTGTTTCAAACCAGAGTGCGTACAGCTCAGGGATGGGTAATGAGAAAGGTTTTGGGGAATGAATGGTAAGGTTTATTGGATGATGTCCCATGCAGAAGTAGAAATGGCTACAATATTAAAATATCTACTATTTTTAGTCCCTCTGGCTGCTAGCAGAGCACCAGCTGCCCTAAGAAAGGGCTGGCTGTACAGCTTTTAATGTGAAAAGGTCATTGTGTATGTCCTTTTCTGTAAGAGCTTTCATTTGCTATCTGGGACCCAGCGATGGAATTGCTCTGTCTGTGGGAGCACTTTTTCAAGTCAGGAATATGAAAAACATTCTTGTGTGACTTGCTGTGTGGCAGTAGAAATGTTAATATATGGGTAAATGAGAGCAGAAGGCCTCTAATATCAAATCCCTACGAAGGACATGTGATCCGCGGTTGAACTAAAGCTCCTTTATGCTACGCGGCAGCCGCAGCTGCGGTGCTGGTGCTTTTAAGCTGCAGCTTCTCAGTTCAGAGCTGGCTTTGGTTGGCCTGGTCCTTGTGTGAGCACTATTGCTGGGCTTTCATAGGCGCCCGGGGAGCCTGCCCATGTCTTTCCTCAAAGCAGATAAAGGACACATAGCTCGGTGTCATTTCTTCCGAGAGCAACAAGCACCCAACAGCGAAACCCCAGGAACGCCATTATTTCTCTTGTTAGGTGAAGTGCGTGGTGTGTGGGTGCGTGGGCATGGCTGTATGAACTCACACAGGCAGGGAATCCTATCTTATTCTATCAAAATAATTGCATTAGTATGCAAATTGCAGTCTTCTGGGGAGGCTTTAATGCCTGGCCCTGAAAAGCATGCATTTCAGAAAGACAGCATTTTTCTGTTTAAACGTTTTCAGGATTCGTTTTACAGAAGCATAACCACAGTCAATGTACTCCTTTCGTTTGACCTTTTTGCTGAACACCTCAGAGCACAAAGCCCTCTGAAGTCAACAGAAGCCTTCCGAAGGAATTCATGACTTGGGATTAGGACCCAGGCATATACAGTAAAAAAGTCATAAGAGATAAAGATACGTTCAATATTTTCTTCTTTTTGACACTTGGGCTAGTCTAATAATAACATCTAAAAATAACTAACAGTTGTGAAAAATAATAAAAATGTGGCAAAAGTACATAGATAAACTCCAACTGTAAGGTTACACATACACATCCCATAAGCAAAAATTACAAATTAAATCTTAAGGATCCCTCTAATTCCTTGGAAAATGGGAAAAACTCAGACCTAGGATTGCAACGGCTCCTTGAAGGCTACTGAGTAAAATGGACAGTGGAGTAACCTACTATGAACCAATTCTTCTTTGTTCCCGCTTGTTTTGTTTGTGCTTCCTCCTTGTAGGTTATTCCATGGCCCAGTATCTGCTGCCTTTATCCAGAAAAGGTTCACTTTGACTCCAGTAGCCAAACATCTTTATGAACAGTTAGCAACTTCGATGTTGTCTGTGAGACCCTGTGGCCCACCCTATTTCAACAGAGATGTCACAGTCATGACCTTGTTCACTCTGCAGCTGACATCTGCAGCCATGGCTCAGGCCCTTCCCCTGCGTCACCAGGTCCAGGATGTGGACTATAAGGTAACGAGTGTTAGGTAACTAAAGACAACTAGAGCTAGGGAGGAATCTCTCCAGCATCTCCTGAGGGCAGTTTTGATGCTCATGAGTTTAGGAGGCTCCTGGAGACCTAGTGTACCACAGCAACATGCCACACCGTTCCCTTTCTGCTTTATGCTCAGCCAAGTATTACTGTTCCAGTTCCAGTGGTTGTCCTCACGTCCCACTGCCCCCCGCTCTGTCTTCCCCTTCATCTTCTCCTTCTCCTTCTCTGCTTTCCTGTGCTCCCCCTGCTCCTGCTCGGGTTTGTTTGTTTATGTGTTTATTTATTCTCTGCTGTGAGCATCCCTGCTCTCTCAACACGGTCTTCTCTATGACTTGGACTAGGCTGTGCCATGGCCCACACTACGGCCAAGAGATTTCCCCAATTTATATCAACGTAGTTGGTTTCCAGTCTCCCAGTCACCATGTGTTTGCATTTTCTTTCTGTTAATATACCTTAGACCTCAGCAAAACTCTTCTCTGAGTAAGTTAGACAAACTGCAGGAACGCCACACAGGGTGCTGTTAGAGCACTGTGCGGATAGTGACCCTTTGCAGCATTTAGCTTCGCAGAGCTAGTGACCATTCACCGTTTTTGTTTTGCTGCCTTTTTTTGTTCCCCTGTTCTGCCGAAAGGGAAATGAGCAGACTCAACCACGTGCCGTGCCGGCAGCACCGGCTGCGCAGTGCCTGCATCTTTTCCTGCTGCCAAGCAGGGACGAAGGGGGATTCCCCCCAGCGAGGGCCTCCCACAAAGCCCTTCTTCTCTCCTACGGCAAGGAAACCACGAGCTACTCCGCTCGTCAAGGCTGAAGACCGTGCTACCATTAATTGGGTACCAGCTATCTTTGATGAAGTGGAAGGCAAAAAATGAATACTGGAGAGCTAGAACACATAGGAAGTACATCTTTTTTTTTTTTTTTTTCCCCTTGATGTAAATCTTTGCTGTACTTTGCTGCACAAGCCATTTGTTCTTATGTGAAAATTACATACAGACTTCCTTGTAAGATATTTCTATCCATTTTACATGCATTACTTTCAGTCTCAAAAGTCTGCGAGTGTCTCTGCAGCTTTAGCACCCAGGGCTCATCTGTGGCTGGATGGCCAATACACTCCAACCACAACGCGCTGCCGGAGAGCTGTGGCGGCACTCAGGGGCGGCACTTACATATCCAGCAGGTATTTTAATTGTGAACCAAACGATAGTGAAAAGCTTATTGCTACTTTGTATCTTAGGGAGCCTTTTTGAGTTAACTCTTTAATTATCCTTATCATTTATTATTTTGCCATTGTCTGTGAAAGAATGAAGCAAAGTCTAGCAATCTAAAGATTTCCTCAACTTTCCCACTCAAGATAAGAGTTTTATTTTCTTAGTTTTTTTCTTTGGGATGGAATTAACTCCACTCCAGCCTCACAAAAAAAAAAAAAAAAAAAAAATTACCAAAGTTTTCACACAGAGCAATGAAAGCAAAAATCTTTTCTCCCTCTCTTTGCTCTGCTCAGCCCTCTTCTTGTTAGTTTCACAGACGCTTGATCTAATTAAGAGGACCAAGGCTTGTCAAGAAGATATGTGTGACGGGGGTATCGGCACCCTCGGTTCAGTCTCCCTCGAGCTGATGGAAGCAACTGCGAGTTCAGGACCAGCGCGGGTGCTCTGCGGGCTGCTCGGACACGGTCAGCCTCCCCGCCACACAGGGAAGGTGGGGAGCGATCCTGTGGCAGCGGGTGCTGGCAAGGCTCACGTCCTGCTCTCCACCAGCGCCCGGACGTACTGCGAGCACGTACGTCTGGGAACGCAAACACAAAGTTGGGATTTTCTTGGTTTGCAAGTCAAAGCAGGAGTGCTTGCCCGAGAGCAGGAGAGGCACTGGAAGGAAGCAGATCTGCCACATGTCCAGGAAAGACATCTATGAGCAGAAGACTCCAGGCAAACTGCAAGGAGCAAAGCTCCCGGAAAGCTTTCCCCAGCTGCTGCTGACAAGGAGAACATTAGATATACTGGGGCGGGCAGGGCCTTGGGACCCCCAGCAGGTCTCCCGAGCAGCCCTGCACCCATACAGCCCTCCCTTTGTCCCGCTGCCTGTCGGCGAGGAACCGCCGCTGTGCAGCGTCTCCAGGCACAGCTCACTTTCGGGAGTTTCACCCTTGCTGGAGCCCTCGGCTTCCAACCTGTATTCACAAACTGGAGCATGCTTCCTTGTCAGCTTTGAAGTGTGGTAGGGATAGGGGAAAAGCGCCTTCACCTTGTGTCCATCCAGTGTTTCGTACTGAACATTTGCTCTCTTGTCTTTTTTTTTTCCTGTCTTGCATACCTGGACTGCATATAGAGAAACTACTGCAGTGCATGCCCACGGTGACATAATTAGTGTTTGTTCATAAGACACTGAATCTGTAGTATGGAGTGGTATGCTGAAAGTCTTCAGTATGATGCTGAAAGCAGCAGAATGGGCTGGAATATGTTAGGAAGTTTTAAAGGGCATTAATCATGAGGTATAGTGAATACTCACAGGCAGAAACAATCCAGCCCTCTGTCAATCAGAGGGAAATTACCGTGGTAGCGTAAGAATTGGAGGGTGATCAACAGAGGTTATAAGAAGTGAAGGGTTTCATCAGAGTCCACTCAGACTCTCAAACCACAAAAATAATTACAAGGAAAGGACAAAATTCTGAGGAAAAAAAAACAATTTTCAAGCCTTGTTTGAGCTGCTTTAGGGTTATTAACCCATTTCACAAATGTGAAATTGTGCATTCTTGTCCAGTTCAAAAAAATACAAGAGCTTCTCTCCAACCGACTGCCCTGAGGCACTCCACCAGCACTCAGACCCTGCCCTGGTCCCGATCCTCCCATGGCAGCCGTGGCACTGAGCACAGGCAGCGCAGCTCAGCACAGAAAAGGCCACAAAGCTCAGCAGAGCTGGGCCCCCAGACCCACCAACAAAGGGAGACAACGAAGACGACCGGATAAAGAGGGACATGGGCGATGGGAGAGTGCAGGTATGAGCGGATATCTGGCTGCAGCGCGGATGACGCAGTATAAACATATCTGTGCATACATTAAAAAATGTATAAATCTTCTCATAGTCTTCCCGTTGTCATCCCACGTGCTCTCCCGAGCCACTCGGGGCTGTGTAAAAGAGCCCACTGTTTGCCAGAGGCCAGGGAGCCAAGGGCAGCCTCTGAGTGTGGAAAAAGCCACATTTCACTTATCTTTCCTCCTCTCCTCATGCCCAGATGCTTTGCAGAACAAACAAGCTACATATCTGCGTATCATAGCCAAAGCCAGGTATCAGACTACACTCGCTGAAAGCCTCGCTGTCTGGGGCAGTGAGATTCAGCAAGGCTTGGCTGGGCTGCCCGTGAGCCTGCTGCTTGATTTATGTTTTCAGATGGAAACTATATGAAGCTCTCAGTTATGCCTGGTGTTCTGCCAAAATCAGTTTGACCTAAACTAGACTTTATAGAAACTTAAAACACAAGGTGAAATGTCACATAAGCCACAGTAAAACTTGGCTTCTTCTTCCTTCCTTTCTTTCTTTTTTTTTTTTAAGAAAGTGAACATTTTCTTGGGCCAAACTCTGAAGTTTTCACTTGTGTTAAACTTTCTCTATGGGTGCTGCGATAGGAGCAGCTGGAAGGCCCAGACCGGCTTTCCGGTCATTTTCACGGCGTGTTGGTCGAGGCTGACACCAAGGCAACAAAGGAGGAATGAGCGCTGAGCGGGACTGGAAGCTGTCTGTTTTCAATAACAGGCACCATCTCTAGAGGAAAGAGTCCGACTTGGTACACGTGTAGGAGTTCTGACAAGTTCCAGCAAAACCAGCACAGAGGCGAAGGAGCCGTGGTGAGCTCTGTGCACCCGAAAAAAGCGAAGATGAGGTGAGCCGGAGAGTGTTCACCGATCTTGCCTTTTAAAAAAGAACAGCATTCGTATCTCGGCTTCCATCCCCCGCAGCCGATTAGGCAGAGCGGGCAGCGTTCAGCAGCATCAGGCGCGGAGCTAATTGCTGTAATTGCAAGAAGGGAAGTGCCACCTAGCGGCTGCCGCTGCGAGAGCTCGGCCGGCGGCGGCCGGGGTTTGCTCGGCCGCGGAAGGACGCGGGCTGCTACTCGTTATCGGGTGCCAGTGGGAATGGTGGCACCAGGCAAACAGAGGGCCTCCTAGTCTAATTTGGGAGGGACAATAGAGCCCAGAGACCCAAGATGGATATCCTGAGTGCAGATGCATTCCTTTTAATTCTGTTTGGTTTACCAAATAGGAATTCCTCTAGGAAACCTCAACAAAGGTGGATTAATGAGAACCCTAGCAGAGAGTGTTTGCTGTATAAGCAATTCCAAGCCTAAGTAAAGCAAGCAGCAAAGTCTGATCAGCGTTCAGTACCAAACTCAAATAAATTCTGACAGAAGTGGGTGAAAAATGCACCAGCTGCAGGCCAGCACAAAATGCTAACAGCCCTCAAACACTGGCCTGCCTATTTTCATTAAAAAGCAAACAGGGAGCAAAACAAACACGTATTTCTCCCCTGACTTTTGTCGTTCTCTGGAGTTTGTTTTGACACTCATTATCCTTCGGCTACAGCATCCCCCGGTTTCTCCCACTTTCACGGCATCTTGCTGTTCCTCAGCCCCCTTTGCTCTGCCTGGCTACACGCGAGGCAGACCTCTCCTGCAGCCAGGCCTCTCAAAGCGCTTCTGCCTTGCTGCTGCCAGGTCATTTCTCTGTCTCTGCTATCCTGGTGGCTCCTCAAATTCCCCGGTGCAAAATTATTTTATGCTTTTACACATAAAGCAGGAAAACTCTCTCTCTGAGCTGCCTGTAGCTGCTCCCCTGGAGCATTCTGGGGGCATCCTCCCTCCTCTGGGGCTGACCTGAGCCTGCAGTGCTAAAGACTTGCTTAGTGCAAGAGGGGGAGGTTGCTTTTCTCTAAAGCGCTGTGTTGTAACAGCTTGGTCATCGCAGGCATGCAGCAGCATTGTCCAAAGGAGCAGACAGCATTTGCTTCACCATGAGTTATTGCTTCTATGCTTTGGGATTTCCTCTGACTTATACACTCCATATTACTTCGTTTTCCTGATAGGCCCCATGCAGCTCAGGGCTGTGGTATTGTTAATGGGAACTAGCTAGAAGGCGGTCTGCAAAAAGCAGACTCCCCAGTCCTATCATCCCTCTCCTACCATCCCGTGACCATCACAGCCACAGCTTCCCTTATCCCTCATGCATCTGTACTGGGGGATGAAAAGCAAAGAGCAAGAAGATGATCAAACAGCTGCAAACAGTGGCTTTTCTTGGAGTATTCTGTGCAGTAATGTACTTGAGGATAAAAGTAAGAAAAAGAAATGCATCTCTTCCCAGTTCAAGCAGCCCCAGACCCCTCTCATCCTCCGAAATAAAATACCAGCCAGGTGAGTTTATCTGTATTTCCTGTAGCACAGCCCTCCTCCTTTCTTGGCTCACAGGACATTACTGCTGGCAGCAACAGCAGGAAGGACCCACGGTGATTACAAAACATCCGTATGGCAGAAGATTTTGGCAAGTCTCGGGGGAACTCACGCCAGCATTGCAG
Source organism: Chauna torquata (assembly GCA_013399475.1). Taxonomy (NCBI): domain Eukaryota; kingdom Metazoa; phylum Chordata; class Aves; order Anseriformes; family Anhimidae; genus Chauna; species Chauna torquata. Next base: position 82,920 of record VXAL01003284.1, on the reverse strand, counting down.
AGGCAGCCCCCAGTGTGAGAGCTCCTTATCTTCTCCAGAGCACGTCACCATCCCCGTCTGCAAACTCACCACCCAGAACAGATAGCATGAGCTGCTTATCTCAGCACTTTGGGCATGGAAGTGTCAACTGCCGGGGCTATTGTGTTGAAGGTATGTGCTCATACTGGGTGTCCAGCTCCAAACAGAGAAGAGGACACCTCCGCTGCACTCCTGTGCCAACCTAACAGCTGTGGTAGGTTCACTGACGTTAGCATGGCAAAGTCTTGTAAAGGTTATGGTACTTTTGTCTGATTTTACACTAAAAAGGACATTTTTTAACTGCTATAGCCGACATGATGAACACGGAAGTTGTTCCCATTCTCCCCCATCCTGGGAGAACTCACTCACCATGATAGAGGAAACCTTTCACTGCATATCTGGATACCAGAAAAGCCTTGTTTTATCCTTCTTTCAGCAGCTAGAGGATAACAATAGCACATGTCTTTGGGAGGTGGCCAAATTGCTGAGAAATGCTTGGTTACAACTGAGTCCTGCTGACACTTGCTCATAATGGAGACCTGGGAATGCTGTGGTGGGAACTCGGAGCTTGAGGCTCCTTGGGCAGCAGGCAGAATGCCCCGATTTCAGTCTGCGGAGGCATTTTAGCAGCACTGCCCTGTGCTTGGCTTTTTGGGCTTGCCTGAGGAGGTGTCCTCCTCTGCTCTACTTGCTTGTTGGGGTAGGAGTAAGCTGCAGATCATGGTGTGCTTGGGGAGTACACCACAAACGGATTGTCTTTTATCGACAGTTCCAAACTTCCCAAAATACTGAGACCATCTCCCTCTGAAACAATGAGATTGCTTCAAAAATCATGGCAGTCTTTCTGTCTTTGATTATTTTTATTTGTGCATTGGGTCTTTAGGATGAAGCTGCTTCCTGTTTCCACAGTTCTCTCTGCTACCATGGCGATTCTTGTTTTCTGTTAAATGCAAACGAGCTTCTCGAGTACCGCGTTCCCTGCTTTGAGGCCTTTAAAAACAAGCACTAAAAATCACTGAACACTGAATGGAGTGGGGTAGTTTTCATCAGATGGGGACTCCTTCGGCTGCATAAGGCATAGAGGCTGTGCCGTGGGCCAGCAGTGGTGGGACCGGCAGCAGGGAGAGTGGAGAAGCCATCAAAGCTGCTGGCAGGAGCTGTGAGCAGCCTTGCCTGCCTGCTCAGCACCACAGAGAGACGTTCTCTAGTGGAAGGGGTGAATATTTCCCTCTGCTTCTACACCCATCCTTGCCCCACTGGGCAAGAAATGTTGACACCTAGGAAGTGACAGTCTTTTTGTGAGGGACATCCTTGACATTACCCCAAGAATTTTCTCAATTGTGCATTGTGTTGCAACAGGTATCTGCAGACTCCAATGCCCTTTTTATATAAATTATTTGAAATGAAGATGTCACAGAGATTATCTTGGCCATCCCTGAGAGCCAGCCAGTAGATGTAGGATACCAGGAATAGGTCTGACTCAGCTCTTTCAACCTGCTTACGTTCTTCTCCTTGAGGTGGGTTGACTTCACCTGTAAACATGAATCTCTTTCTGTTTCCTTGCCTCCTAACACCTTCCAAAATTTCTGCCTTTTTATGTTTAGCTGCCAAAAGGAGCCCCTGGAAAACAAAAGCAGAGATTTTCATGCATGAGGGAGGACAAGGGAAAAGCCTGCAGTCTTCCTTTTCTCCTGTTTTTAGGACCTTTCTCTTCAATTTTATTTCTTTGATCTCCTTCAGATGTGGCAAAAGAGAAGAAACTACTGACTGACACTTGTGGAGTCAGCAGGATGTTTCTAGTGACTTCAGTGGGTTTAGGATTAATCTCATTGCGAAAGTTTGTTATTGCATTAGCGAGAGATGAGAAGACACAGGAAAAAGAGATTAGTTAAGAAAATCTCTCTTAATCCGTTTCAAGAGATCACCCTGTTGGTGCAGAACCAGACCCAGCAAGCTTATTCTTTGCACAGTGGTGGTACCTTCATATCACATTTAAAAAAAAAAAAAAAGTTATGAAAGGCTCATTTACTCTGCTAACAGTAAGTGAACAAAACCACATTTGATTCTTCAGGACTACTTCTGCACTCAAGCTTGTGATGCAGCCACTGAGTTATCAAAACAAAAATAATGCGTGTCCAGGATGGAGTTTATCAGAGGAAGCCCAGGACAGCAGGGATTAGCACAGCACTTGACTATGGCTCAGGCTGCCCCACACTGATAAGTTGTTAGTTTCTTCTCTCCTTGCCTTCCTTGTCCTGCGTTCGCTCCTCACAGGGATCACTGTTGAGAAGGACCTCGGTGGTGGCCTGCTCACCCTAACAGCTCCTCCCCAAAATCAGAAAGCAACTGTTCTTTCAAGAGTCCGATCTAGCTGCATATCGCAGACTGTTTTTTGAGCCTAACTTGAAGGCAAAGCCTGATAATTTTTGTGTATATGGGACAGCACCAAACACCACCAGCTTTCCAACGCAGATTTCAGAGACTAGCCATGGAAGCAGAGCCACCCTGTATAAGTAAAAATATCCCAGCCTGGCCCCTTGCCTATCGTGTTGGGGCAGAAACACTGGAGTGGGACGGAAAGCAGTGTTAAAACGTAGGAGGAAAACATATCATTGTGCAGGGGGGTCTTTGCTGTAGTCAAGTGATGATGAGGGCCTTTGTGTCCTAGACCTCCTCCCAATAAAGGACAGTGGCCCTGGAAGCTGACTATCCTTGCGTAGATAATGCGGTGTCTGCATCATTACATTTAATGCAGAAATAATACCTAACCATCAATTGTGGTTTGTTCTGATACCAAATGAAACACTCTATTCAGAGTTTTTCTTAGCTTAGCGCTCTCTCCTTCGGTACAGAACTGCGGAGTATAAATAGGTGGAGAAGGGTTTTGCCACAAAAGAAACATTGACATAAGCCATCAAGTGTTTAATTTGAGAAAGTAGTTGTACTCACTACAGTTACCGCTGCTGCTATGGTTGACTCCTCTGAGGAGATTTAATTTGGCTCTAAAAATGAGTTTGACTTGAAACAGGAAAGAGAATGACTGGGAAAAGCTTTTCTTAAATACAGTATCTGAGAACTTGCAAAGTCTATTGTTTCAAAAGACTTTGTGGTTTCTGAAAACACGCTGGTTTTAGATAATGGAATCACAGTAGAATCAGGAAGCAACCTACATTTATTTATATTTGAGAGGAGAACTGGACCCATGGACTCATTGTCAGTGCAGCTGGCATGGCACGGCTTGTTTGCAAGTAGAAGGGCATGGGAAGTTAGACCTTCAGAGCTGGTAGGCCAAATGGAGTAATTTTGCAAGGACCTTTGATTTGCCTGAACTGACCTTAGTGCTGCTGGCATCCAAATTACATAAATTATTGCCTTGACTTTTATGTAAGGCTTTTCACACACAACAGCACGAGAGAAAAAGGGGAAAAAAGCACAGGAAAAGACTAAGAAAAGGTGACTGTCAGGGAGGATGGATAGAGAGAACTTATGCCATATGAGTGATTTTTTCCTTGATAGACTGTATTTCAGATTCACAATATTCTTTCAAGCGATGGGAAGCTTTTTTTCTCCACAGATGCTCAGTTCGATATTTGCACGTTGGCCATAGCCACAGTCTAATTAATTTCAGATATTTCAAAACAATGGTTTCTCATAAAGAACCGTTTAGGGTCTGTGGTTTGCATTTGAAATGATAATCGTTGTTGAGTCAGTAACATAAAACCTGTGCTTAAAAAGTGTGTAATGAAAATAATATTTTTCATCATCTCTGGACTATGATGTAGCTAAAAGGATTTTTTTTTCTCTATAACGATACATGCTTTAGGATTGAGACAAAGCCTAAACATTTTCCCTTTGTTGGGTTTTCTCACACAAATCTGAACATCTGAAAACAATGATTTGTCATGGGAGACATTTGGCAGCCTGAGCAAAGGTTTACTGTTTCTACTTTGCCTAAAATATTTACAGAGAAAAAATATCTGACATTAACAGTAAATCAGACAATGTTTCAGGCCTCTGACATAACTCACGGAGGAAGTCTGCATGGTCTTGCTGAGAGGAGAGAAGGAGAGCCCGTTTCTGGATGATTTTTGGTTTGGTGCAGAAGTGCTAGCTCTCGAGGAAAAAGGGGGCACGAAATCAGGCAGGGTGCAAACACCAAGAGGCTGTCCGGGTCTGGTCTTCCAGCTCCTCGCCGTCCCCAGTGCCTCTCTCGGGGTCCCTGAGGGCCTCCCCCGTGCAGCAGCCTCCTCCCTGGAGCCTTTTCCCTCTGCCTCGGGCTGACGCCCCCTTGGACGGCTCCCTCTGCCCCAGCCCCCTGCCAGGCGCCACAGGCACACCTTTGTCGCCTCCGCCTTTGTCCCACGGCCTCCGAGGTCTCTCCCTCGACCGGCACTGTCCCTTCCCACCGCGGTGACAAGCCAGACCCGTTTCGAGGGGCACGGCTTTTCATCTCCGCGGCTTTGCGCGGCTCGCCCCGCCGGGAGGGTGCGGGGAGGCGGTTCCGCTCTCCCCC
>VXAL01003284.1:44477-64362 GCA_013399475.1 Chauna torquata | reverse complement strand
TTTTTTAAGCATAAATCCTGGAATCCCAGAGTCAAATTAAGTCATAACAAAACTGCAGCTTAATTTAGAACAGAGCAAGTTATAAGCATGCAAAGTTTTATGTGTTCACCAGTAATTATTATTCCTGTCTTTGTTTTCTCTTACACTCTCAACTATTTGAATGGTCACATTCATAAATACCTAGAATATTTGCATGGCATGCTTGTGTAGCAACAGAAGTATTTTTCCTCAGCGAGCAAAGTGAGAATGCTCTTGCATGGCTTCTTTGAGACTTGAAATTCTCAGAAGATATGTTTGTCAGGAGGGCAGCAGGAAACATGGTGTAAGCTTCTGGGGTCACAGGAGTGCCCCTCTGCAGGACCTTTGCTGTTTGCTGTTTTATGTGTGAAGGATTAAAGACAGAAGTTCATGAGCAAAGTTAACACCTACTCCTAGCTTGGCATTTACTCACTTTGAAGTAGCTGGTGTCATGATATCGTAGTTTACAAGCTGGACCTCATGATCATGGTCAATGTTGGAGTTCAGCTTACCTGTTTTAAGCTACCACTAGTTATGCTGTGAGTGAGTATGCTTTCATGAAAGCCCTGTAATCCAGAAGAGAATACAAATGCCCTACATTGCAGTGTGTGGTAATGTCCTTTTGAAAGTATATAAATAATATATGTTTAATGTGTCATGTTTATGTTGTATATGCGCTATGAAATACGTGTGCATGCATATGATGTCCGCACATCTGCATGTATATTACATTGAGTTCTGCAGCTGGGATTCATGTTTTCCCAGCTTCCTGTGATTTTCTTGCAGAATATGGAAGTAATTAGTTGCTCGTTACTCTGCCTCCTTCTCTCACTCTGCTTGCTTAGACCACAAGTCACTGGTAAGGAATTCAGTAAGAGCTTTCTTTGGGTCTTGGTCTTCTGTTATCTCTGCTGTCAAAGTTTTATTCAAGTTTGTGCAAGCAGTCCATTCATTTTAATTTTTCAATATCTTCATTAAAAGAGTTAGAGTTAATGAAAGGACTTCTCTTAGCATCAATATTAGCAGTCAGATTAACAGAACACACAAGTTCATTGATCGTTTCAATTCCTCGTCAGGCTATATACTTCATATGTATACGTAGGTTGTTGGTGAACTCAAAAATGAGATTAATTTTTTTTTTGTCTTGAAAATTTGCCTTGAAATAAATAGAATCATATTCTTTAAGTTCTGTTTTTTTTGTCTGCATATTGAGTAACAGCATTCTGTTCAGTGAAGCTTAATTACATTGCAAAATTGTTCCTATAAGCAGTGTCACTTCACGTAGGACAGCTTTTTGTCCATTATGTACGTACTGGTCTTGTCATTATGGTCAATGTAACACACCATTGCAGAATTCTGTCCTTTTTTTTTCCCTTTAAAATTCTACTTTAAGAGTTTTGTAATATTTACAATGAAAAAATTGCACAAAGAATTCTAGGGAGACACTTTGCTCTCAAGTGAGAAGTTTTTCAGTACTTTGTGTCCAACTTCAAAAGAAGGATACCAAGCCATACATCATTGGATCATTGGTAAGATAAGGTGTCTTTACATGCAAAATGCTAGACTGCAAGGACCTAAGACAGTTTTGCTGTGGGAAAAAAGAGTGTGAAAAGTCAATCTGGAATTTTTATTTTGATTTTTTTTTAAGGAAAAAATACTGTCTTGTAGTCCAGTTTAGGGTAGATCATCATTTCATAATGGTATGTGTTTGCTGCTGAGGGTTTCAGTCAACTGACATGAAGACAAAAATTTTAAAGAGAGGAAATTTCCTCAGGGTTCAGTACTGATATTCCAAATCATGCATAACCAGAAACAACACTCTTGAAAGTTTATTAAAATTCTGTCAGTCAGGATAATTATAACTAGGTCATTTTTCATTTAAGAAGTTCCTGTAATGTATATAGATGACAGGAGATCATAATAAATACTAAATATTTTGAGACTGATTTTAATCTCCCACCTGCGCAGTTTGGCAGTTTTTCCATTGCAACTGATAGGATTGAGTATTCATTCTGTTTCTCTAGCTCTACCCCCCTGTAATTCAATGAAGTTTCAAGAAATTAAAGGTGATACAAGAGCCAGTGATGTTTTTCTATTGTAAATCTTCAGAATAAAAACCAGCCCTTTCTAGTTTTTAGCAATCAATTAACTCAGGAAAGTCAGCCTATTTCCTTGTAAGCAGTATCTGACTTCCCCAAACTCTTGTTTCAATTGATTTTGTTTTTGTTTTTGTTTTTTTTTTTCCGAAGAAATGCATTAGCAATCAAAGCTTTTGAGCTAGTCTTTAGTCTTCAGTAACTTCTACAGGCTTGTCTTCAAGCCTTGCAAATTCTCCAGCCTGCAGTTTTATATTGGACCTATTTTTGTCATTGCCTGTTTTACAAACATTCTGCTAGATCTGGCCCAGGCTGTGTGAAGCGATTAGTTTATGTTTGACTGTTAAATGTGATTTGCAACATCACCAGTGTCTGTTTGCTAGTTAATGTAAGACTGAAAAATCTCAGTGCATACCTGAATCATAGAGTGAAATATCTTGCTGGTAAATCTGCTCAAGCAGTGCAGTTCCGTGTGGACTTTTCAGCTGAACATAGGATGCGGCACAGCTGTGTTGGCGCACCACTACAGTATTGTTGTTATACTCTCTCTGGTCTAATCAGTTTTGATGGAGCTATCTTGAGTGTTTCTGCATTGTGTTCCCAAGAATTTCAGCTTAGGTAGGCATGAATGAAAATATCCTGAGGACTTCCATTCCAATTTCTGGGTCTTCCTTGCTCAGTCTAATTTTTTCCTTTTTCTAGTTAGTACTTATTGTATTGAACCTTTTTACATGTTGCTATTAATGTTTTATGCTATATAAAGTGATCTGTCTCCGTTAAAAATAATCTACTTAATCAAAATTTCTTTTTTTCTTTTCTTTTTTTTTTCTTCTCTCTTGTTCTTCCAAAATATTCTACTCTTCATAGGAAGATGATATTTTTGATGATAGATCTATAACTAGATAATTTTCATATCTCTTATTTCATGCATCACTCTGCTGGTAGCTGGTATTTGAAGATATTTTGTTTTTAAACTTCATGAATCCTAGCTGACTTCAAATTAATGATCAGCATTTTTAGCCTTTGAAGAAGTGTTTGAGTGCAGGTCAGTGAAAGAGGTGATATAGATTCTGTTATATGTCAGTTTTTAATCTTCATTAAGCCATTAAATATGGTGAAATAACATCACATAGAAAATAAATCTAACAGAAACCCTCTCTTCAGACAGTTGCTGTGTGCAGGTTGGGTGAACAGTAGTCAACTTTCCCCTCAGGATGTTGTCAGATGGAAGCATTTCACCGTAAAGTGTTTGCAGCTGGAGATGTCATAAACATGATAAAGGTCCTATCAAGTCAAGTTTGAGCCAAGTAGGGACTTTCTGCACGCTTTGTTTCCTTCTTTGCTTTAACATCCTAAAATACTTAATTTCTGCAATTTTTAAAGGCCCCTAGGCTGCAAGGAAATAATTTTGAAAGAATGACTAGTTAGAAGAATCTCACTAGAAAGGCTTTTGTTTCAGCACGTATGCAATAAAAAGAGTTAACTCTTGAAAGAATAATGGAGTAAGGAATGCAATGTGTGCAAAGTCGTAGGCTGTGTTTTACTTCTAGGACATGAGCGTATGAACAAGCTGCTGTGAGGTAAGGCAAGGTGTAAACATCACTAACTCCCCCAAGTGCCTGGTTTTGGCCAGCAACAAATGTGAGGTAACTGGCCATCTTTAACTGAGAGTGGTTTTACTCCAGTGAAGTACGAAACATAGCTCTAACAGTTCAGCCGCCATCTGTAAACTTCAAAACAGTTTCCAAAGAAAGTCAATAACTTTGCAGCTAAAGCAAATGGAGAAAATAAATCAAAGAGCAGTGAATTAATTTGCCCAGACAGGAAAGGGCTCAGTCAAGGGCTAAGGATGTTGGTACGAACTCTTTTTCAGCTTTCAGTGATCAGACCTGTTATGAACCAGCTAAGGTTCATGGAATTCAGGTCTTGAAAGTCTGTTAATCATTAAATAGTGATGAAATGTTTCTGTTTCTGATTTTGCTGGTCTGCTAATGTGATATCTCCTTTCTCTCCCCCTCCCTCTCCTTCTTCTAGTTAAAGCAGAAAAAAAAACCCTGGTGAAGGGATCACTGTCTGGAACTTCAGTCCTGCCATGCTTCTTTTCAACCACACCGACTATAGCCTCCAGCTACGCAGCCGAGTATCTTCGAATCAAATGGTCAAAGGTTGAACTGGATAAAAGTGGAAAAGATGCAAAAGAAACCACAGTCCTGGTGGCCCAGAATGGGAACATCAAAATAGGCCAAAACTACAAAGACAGGGTGTCTGTTCCAACCCATTCAGAGGAGACTGGTGATGCCTCGCTGACTTTCTCTAAGCTGCGTGCAAGTGATGCAGGGGTGTATCGCTGTGACGTGATGTACGGAGTTGAGGACACACAAGGCATTGTATCACTGGCTGTTGATGGTAAGGATTTATTTATTTCATTTGTAGTTAGCAGTGATTCCAGTCAAAATGGTAAAAGCTAGTAATTACCATGTGACTAGAAGACATTGAAAGAGCCATCTTTAGCAAATTGCCTTCCCTCAACTGTTGACTTGTCCCATTCTCTTTTTGTTTATTTTAAAGAATCTTTTCCGGCCTGTGGCTTTCTCATTTCTCATTTACACGTTTTGGGAGGCTACTCTTGAGTCTTGGAACAAATGCTATTCACTTGTCCCTGTTGTAGTTTGATGCTTCGATTGGTTTTATATGCTTTGCAAGATGAGCTCCTGCTTTTACAATTTTTTATAGCAGATACCTCTTAAAGTTTTCTAAAAGCAGTCCTTTTGAACCACTGTACATGATATAATACATCTATATGAAAATGTCAGTGTCTTTACAAGAACAGATGTGGCAGGCAGAAACAGTTTCTTTATAGCTGTTTCTGTAGGATGAAAAAGAGCAACTGCCTTGCCCTGTTGGAGCTGTGGCTGGCTTCTCTTGCCACTTGACATGCAAGAACATAAACAATCTAAACTGGGAACTGCTCGTTCTGTGTTAGGAGCATCAAGCGCAAGGGAAGAGTTTCTTTTGTCCCCATAATAAAGATTGGATAGGTAGGAGAGTCATCTGCCAGAAGCTACAGGAAAACAAGCAGGGAGAAGGCTGCTAATATTCTTCTATGTGGAAGATCCACGGCTGATAGTTGGCTTGCAAGCACTATGAAGAAATAGCTTCCAAAACTTTGAGGAAGAGAATTGTTCTTGTAAAGAAATTTCAGAGACAGGGTTTTAAGTAGAATTTAAGTGGCAAAAGCAGGATCTGATCCATAGGTGTTTTTCTCCTAAGATGCTGCTTATACAGCACCATGAGTACAGTGTAGACTGCTCCAGAGCCTGACGCTGTATAGGCCTGTCCATTTGGCGCTAAGCCTGAACTAATAAACCGCTGAAAGGCAGGACATGTTAGCCCAGGCACTATGCCATGTAAATACAAATTCTGGACCCAAATTACACTATGTAGGAGAACACTGTGCTGTATGGATGTACCAGCTTTCAAGAGCATTGGTTTGGACTCTGCCTTGCACTTCTTTGCACTCAGGTGTTTTTTTGGAAGTTTAGTATTTACTCAAGTGACTGAATCCCAAAACAAACATTAGTATCTTCTTTTGGAAACCATGGTTTTGGCTAAGATTTTTGGTAAGCTTAATACCGCATTGTTCATCCAGTATGCCTAACCTAACTTTAGCAGTCTTTTGGCATCTATTCAATGAAAGGTTTTGAAGGTGTGGTCTTAATTTGGAAATACAATAAATCAGTGTAACTATTAATGTCTTTATAACTTCATAAGCTGTTTAGTCCTAATGGCAAAAGCAAAAGAAATCCTGGTTTGAACATTATTTTTCAGTAATGAATGTACCTGGAATTCCTTATTCCTTTTCAAGTGCTCCCTTGACTACATATCTATATCCAGGAGCAGCAGATGTTCACTACAATAAAATATCAGATGATTTATGGCAATATTTTAGCTTGTGTTAGTGCTCCTGCAGAACACTGCAATGAGAAGCACAGTTCAGATCTTTTTTGAATTGAAAGAAAGTTTCACACACACCATTTTCTTTCTGAAACTACTCTTTTCTGTGATTACTTTAATGTCAAAATTTGGGGAGAAGAAGCCAGATCTTGGCCCACATGGAAAATAGCATTCTTAAGTTATCATTTGTACACTCGATTTTCCATTTTCTACATTAACTAAACAAACACCATTTATCAGACTTATAAAGATCTCATATTAAAGTTGTCACTCAAATGTTTGCTTTTGTCTTAAAAAAAGCAAAGAAGTTAGTCACAAATGTAATGTATTTAGAGTCTGTACCCCAAAACAATAACAATTGCCGAAGGAGAGATGTGTGTTCTCTTTGTGCATTCTTCATCACCGGTTATTAACACAGTATGGGAAAATCTTTCCACGTTAATTGCGATAACTTCCAAGCTGACAGCTGGCGTGGTTCAGCACTCTGTTTTGGTCTGCTCTCCCAAGCAGAGCTGGAGCTGGTGCTTGCGGGTAGCCCTATAGAGCTCAGGTAAGATTGTCACTGGCTTTGCTAATGTGCACATATTATGCCCATGGAGTGAAAGATAAAGTGCAGTTGTGTAGCAGTCTTTGTCTGAGGTCTGAGCAGGCATGTTTTGCTTCACCTTTTCAGTGGATTAAAAGTGTGTAGACAAAGTGGTTGTTGTGGTTCAACTAATATTACAGTAGACTGGTTGATCATATAGCTGAACTCTAAAGTAAAACAGAGTTACTTTATTGGAAGCTTTTGCCAAATTCACTGTGTGGGGACAATTTAGAGGTGGCAAGGAATGTTACTGATGCTTCAGAAAGCAACATTCTTCTGTTTCTATTCTTTAAGTGCCAACATTGGTCTATGTATTAAATCAAATCAATAAACTAGGAGAAAGTCATAGCAAAATAGGACCAGAAGGGCATGCTGGGTCACTTAATCTGGTTCCTCTGATATTGTAAGTAACTGTGTTATGTGCTGTACTATTCGCCTTTATTAATCCCAAGATAAAGTGAGACTGCCTGTTTGCATGAGTTCTCAGGCACTTTGCATATTTTGTCTCAAAGATCCGCATGGTTAGCTTGAACTGTACCCTGTATGTTACTATTTTCATTTTACAGCTGGTGAAAGAGTAAGAGAGAGGAGTGAAACACTTAATTTTAGTCGACACAGGAAGCTTCGGCGCTGCCAGATGCCTACCCTGCTAGTTAATGGCAACCACGGAGTTGTCTTTGAGGCTGGGGAAGGAGCCAGTGCCGACAGGTCTGCAGTCTCACACAGAAGGGCAGTTTCATCACATTGGATACCTCCTTTCCTGTTACTAATTGTGGGAAATACTTTCCTTATACCCTGCTTGCTGCTATACTTACATCAACTTCTCAGACAGGAAGATTTTCTGTTCAAAATAGATCTAACAGTCTTACAGTATTATGCACTTGGACCTCTTACAAAAAGTGGAATATGCAGAACACATGTCATTTGTGTTTGTTTTTCCTTTGATGTGTTGTCTCCTCTGCCTTCTTTACAGTTATCTGTTTGAAATGTTCCCGTTTTCTCAGGAACAGTTCTTCTTTTGTCAGCTCTTGTAATTTTATCTTTCTACAGTGCTTTGAGCTTATCTTCAGGACCCTTCTTGTTACTGATATTATTAAACCCACAATATAAACTGTCTCACGTTAGGACTCCTTGGCAGTTGGACTTGATCTTTGTAGGTTCCTTCTTGCTGAACCATTCTGTTCTATTATTACAATTTTTGGATGCTTAAAGTTATTATGCTTTCATTTTTAGTCACTTCCTTGCCGCTGTTACTTGAAAATGCCAGGCACCAGGAGCCTTCAGATAATGAGAAGAGATGGTTTTCCCTTCTCTTTAGCTGACACTGAGCTGCTTCTCCCATCCCACTTCAAGCTGCTTTCGACACTGGTGGGTTTTCACCTGTATCCCAGTAGAGAAGTATGGATAGAGACAAGGTAAAGGTTGTAGAGGTTGACTATCACCAGGCAATGATATTCAGGCCTTCTGATGACCATTCCTGAGTGTTCGGTTGCCCACTAATGGTTTACCAAATGCGAGTTGACTTGGATGCCAGGTCTGACATCAGGCAACATGAAATCAGAGTTGGATTTGTTTTACTTTCAGCGATTTAAAGTCAGGTGCCTAGTCCAAGCTAAGCATGTCGGCTCGTGCTACACTCGGCTCCTCTCTGATGAGAATTGTGGATGAGATGAGCTCTCTGAGAGTCCATATCCCTCTTCCCTATTAGAGAGACTTAGATGGATGGTGTGAACTAGACTCCTAACCTTTAGGCAAGCAAACTTTGGTGAGTTGAATCCGGCAAAGGATTTAATAAACATGTTACTCTACCTCTCTATTTCCATGTTTGTTCCCTTTGTATAGGTATTGCGAAGTCCACTTGTATAGAATAATTTTATGATACCTCGTAAAAAAATGACCTAGAAGTGCAGAGTCACAGTACTCTTCATTCTCAAACATAATTGAACATTTAATGAAGTTGTCATTTTGTGTGGTGCTATGAGACGGGCTGTTGAAAAGCAATATATATGACCAAGTGTAAGCAAAATGATAAAGTCTGAACAAGCCATTCATTTGAGCTGGTTTTGGGTTAGCCATCGTGGAGATGTCTGCAGGTTTAAAGAGGCAAATGTGACCCTTCAGTTTTCTTGCTCTTTTTTAATATCTTGTCAGTGAGTGTTTTTGAGCAATAGTGTTACCCTTTTCTTACGGATGTTTTGGGATTCCACTGTTTTCATGAGCCTTCTTTTGTTAGTTTCTATTTGAATCCACTGCATGTCAGAGAGGCCTTTTACAAATTGAGTTTCAAAAAAAACCCAAAAAAACCCAACCCAGTAAAGAAAATCCTAGGCTTAAAATACTGACCTCTTAATGGGAAGAATCAGGAATTAGGGAGGCAGAGTAGACGTACGGTAATTCACATTTTCATTTTTATGCAAACTCTTCTTTCTTGCAGGCATTATGATGATAATAAATGGGAGTTGTTTCCAATGTGGGAACATTGCCACTCAATTGTGCTCTTAGCCCTGAGAGATTGTGTGTTGACAACCTAATTGATTTATTCTCTCTAAGACCAGAACTCCCCTTTATTGTCACCTAAGTAAGGCATTTGAAGAGATGGTTTTTTTTTTAATCTTTTAGACTTATCTGTCTTAAAACCTTATCACCTGTTGAAGTGCCATGCTTCCTTGATAACTAAATCAAAATTGGCTGCTGCATTTTTAAGCTTGTGCTTTACTCTCCTGAGTGAGTGATGCTAAGGAACCTCCAGCTCCCTTAGCTATGAGGGAAACAGCACAAAGCGTAATGGCTATCAATGGGAGGGAGAGGGGAATTGATTTCTGGGTCAAAATGACCCGGGTCTGCTCGCAGTGTGCCTCAGGAGCAGGGAGGTGGATGCTGTGATAAAGCTGCCCTTGCCCTTTCGCAGGGACTGGGGAAGTGGCAGCTGATGGGTCGGGCTGGGGGACCTGCAAAGGGATCGCTTGGAGCAGCCTCACGCATACCTCCTCCTGTGGGATGATAGAGCAGAGTGACATGAGTGGCCACACTGATTTTTATGCTGTCAGTCATCCCCAAATATGAGGGCAGTTCTGAGGGGCTGTGTATTTTTTTTTTTTTTTAATTTTAAATAATTTTAATTCTAGTAGCAGTGCCTTGGTTTCAGTGAATGCTTGTTTGGCCAAGTACACTGCTGTGCAGAGGTAATGAGGCAGGTGGTCTAGGCCGTGTATTCGGATGTAATGTGAGTGTATAAACCAAGTCCTCCACTTTGGCAAGTCATCCCTGAGAAAAATACACGTAAAGCTCAGCATCAGCCACCTTCCTTCTCTGGACCAGCTTGTTTGGAGGAGCCTGCGTACACCTGCATGCTGCTGCGTTAGTCTGTGAGGATGGAGGCGAAGATTTTGCATGGAGGAGCAATGTGCGAGTTGGTGCAAGAAGTCTCCATCCCTGGAGAGCAGGCGGATGGAGCAAAGCAGTTGGCGTGTACTTTTTCTCTGCATGCTGAGAGGTTACTGGAGGCATTTGGCAACCAAGCTCCTGCTGATGCAGTGCCAGCCTGTTCTTCTCAGGTTGCCAGAACCTAAGACAGAGGTCAGAAGGTGGGTGCAGAGCCTTGAATGGGGAACACAGATGAATAATTCATGCAGGAAGGTGAAAATGCTGTCGTATTGCTTCTTCTCATGCAATGCTCAGTCCTGTTGCCTCTGTTTTGGCTTGCATTTGTAGTATCAGTTGTTTTCTGCATTAAAAGCAAGGAGGATCACCAAATGTGTGCAGAACTCAGGTAGCTTTGGCAGTGAGGGATATTGGAAGGGTCTGCACCACTGTGACTAAGACTTGAGAGTAACAACCACTATCATCATAATATTTTCTCTTCAGATATTCTTTGCAGTATGAGCCTACTTCTGAAATTTAGACTTTATGTGACTCCAAGTGGGCACGTTGCAGCAGTGAGCTCACTAGTGAAAGTGAACTGTCATTTATTAGCTACAATAAAGCGAGAACTGTCTTGGAGGGCCCCTTCCCCTGCAGTTCCAGGGGGTGCTGCTGAGGGATACCCTGGCTAGTAATAAAGCAAAGCTGCAACCCAAAGATGTGAAACCATAGAACAAGTCTCCTACCCAGGGAAGTCCTAGTTTGTTAAAAGTAAAGTACTTCATACTTTCATTCCCTGGTGTAAGGCAGAGTTAAGTGAGTAAAAGATATTCTGTCTTTCTCAGACAGAAGAAGTGAATTTTGGATGCTGCAAATTACTTTCCTGTGAGTGCTCTTTCTTGAAGACACTGCTGCTCCTTCCTGTAATTAGACTGAGTTTGTTTGCCAGATGTTCAGTGACAACATTATGCTCTTGTAGTCTGTTTTCCAGTTGCTTTATTTTTTCCTAGGACAACTCCTTTCTTGCCTTTTCTTTCAGAGAGCAAATAGACAAAGGGAAAAAAATCCTTTACAAATGTTTTAAAGTGCAAAAACTCGGACAATGGATATCGCGCCCCCCCTGTCTAACTGAAACAATGAAAGTCCTGGGCTTTAATCTTCTTAGCCCCAGGGGGTCTTCTAATTATTGCAGCTGTTGCACAGGCTTATGCATACTGACGTCTTCCTTCCCATTCATCTTGGAGGCTCTTTTATGTCCTTTAGCTCCTCACTGGAAATGGAAGAGCCTTAAACTCTGAGAATAGGTGAAGTTTAACTTTTGGATCAGGGTAAGGAGAACAAAGCATTCCCCAAGTTCCTTTCCAGGATTTACAAATGACCAAAGGCGTTTTCTCAGCGCTTCGAAAGCTGTTTTAAGTTGGCAGTCATATTAACTCTTTAGTCCTGCCTTATTCAGGTATAGCAGAGAGTCCACATGTATGGCAGCCAGGAAGGGCAGTGGTTACTTCCAGCTTGTAAGAAATAAGAGGCGAGATAACTGCTTTTTGAGAATGCACACATATATTTAGGCAGTTTGAAGCCTTAAAAAAACACGAGTTCAGAGAAATATGTTGCCATCTCCTGCTAAGTTAATGAACCTTTCGGTGGTGGTACTGAAAAGCAGTGCTCTTGTGCCTGGATGAAGTCATGTTACATCAGTTAAGCAAACTTGCCAGGGGGGGAAATATTGCAGGCAATGAATCTAAATTGGTATAAAATATGTTTTAATTATGATTAAAATGACAAACCAAATGAGCAAATTTTTTCACATCGTTGTGCATTTCTGGTTTGACTCTGACTAACAGTATCAAATACTGTATATTAGTGGTACAATGACATCCAATCAGGCCAAGACGGCCAGCTTGTGAATAGGATTATAGGTTCAGGCTTATAATTCAGGGTAAATGTTTTATCCACTTCCATTGTGAGTTACGTAAACATTGCCCATTTGCCACCTCTAGACCCCAAACACCAAGCAGGTCAATTGAACCTCACATATTTATTTTATTTACTATTGTGCCACTGAATAGAGTCATGCTGATTTATACCAGCAAGTACCTGGCCCACAGTGTAGGCCATGTTACTAAATACCTAATATATTAAAATAAATATCTTAATGCATACAACACCTTAAAAAATTCTCCAAGAAATAGTTTTGTTATTTTAAGCTTTTAAATTCCAAAAGGAATCAGTTGCTGTTTTCTAACTTTTTATGTTGTCAGGGTGTGCTCTGAGATGGACATGGGACAAGGGACTGTGTGGTTTGTGGTACAGAAAGCCAAAATACTGCTATACACACACGTGTATATATATACACACATATATGTATAAATAAAGTTTTGCACAACTTAAGGCAACACAAATGGTCTGTAAAGTTACCCTTACCAGGCAATGGAGGATGCACTACAACAGGGAAAGTGCTGAAATATAGGAGCTGGTAAAGCTCTCTCTCTGACACTCCTTTTCAGTGTCTCCCACTACAGAAAGTTTACTTTAGTAAGAAAATGTGCTTGCTTGAGTCTGTGGTGTAGCACTGGGTCCATCTGGACTGGTGTGGCCCCTGTTTGTACCATTATGCTCTTCTGGCTCCCAGGAGAGGATGAAGGTGCCTACTGGAAGTTGTTCCTGGTCTTTGCTAACTCCTGACGTCTGCCCAGAAATTGTTTGGAAGGGTGTTACGGGGCCTGGGCCAACTCACGCACTGGACTAATCTAACAGTTTTGATGATGGAATTCTGGGGACCTGGAATATTTAATTTACAAATATAGCGGTAATTTTTCAAGATGTGTTCTTCGCTTGCTGACTTTGCCAGTTCAACACTTGGATCCATTTGAAGCTGAAATTACATTGTTGCTTAGAAGAAGCACTATGCATTAAGGATTCTGTCAGCAGCTCTGAAAATGCGTTTTATAGGGAATGTAATGGTCTCTGAGGTTCCAGTTAGTGGCTGCAGCTGATGTGTGGGTCCATACTGAAAATGAAATATGGGGGTTCCCTGTGTTTCCTAGTCCATTTCCTGTTTCTCTGCAAGTAGCTTTGTTGAAAACTAGTGTCTGATGACTAAGTTTGACTTACGTGTGTGTGAGTAGGTTTTGTATAATGTATTCTGTTTTCATTTGAGAACATTTCTTAGTGAACCATGATGAGAAGAAAAACGTGTATTTCTTACTTACTGGCCATATTCAGACCTTTGATAATGGCACAGTTTTACTGAATTGTTCTGTATGAGAAAAAACAATTTCTAAATATGCTCGAACCTCTTGAATTACCACTTTACTAAGTTACCCATATTACTACTTACTAGTAAATTAATAGACTTCTTCCATCTTTCAGCAATGCTCTATTAACAAAGACTTGTCATTAAGTTCATTATTGCTACAATGCCACCATTTTCCAGACCATATTACAGTATGTTATTTACTCATCATGAAGTACTTCAATAAAATCACTGGAAAAATGGAATTAAGATTTATTTTTCTTGTTTTGTAGCCATTCTATGTAGTGTATGATTTATGGTGCTATAGTGCTTCTGAAGATTTTAAAAATGAAATAAATGAGGTTAAATGTTATTTTTCAGCCATCATCAGGAAGCATCCTTTTGACACTAAACTGTAAAAGATACTGGTAATAGGGAGGAAACTGATTTTGCCAGATAGACAGTTTTCTGCCACTTCAGAATTGGTGCCCTTTATGGGTTGTTTTAGGTGTGCATGCACAGCTGTTGCTGAATTCAGTGGCAATTACATGTGTATAGAAAACAGAATGTGGCTCCTCAACAGAACTCATCTTAACCAAAACCATCTTAACTCTACCCCCGCTGCTCCAAACATCTGATATATTCAAGTAACTTTGGAAATTGTCTAGATTCTTTCCAGAATGAGAAAGGCCCCTAATAAAAGCAAGCTTTGTTGTGTCTGTATGATTTGTAGTGTATGCAGGAAAGCGTAGTTATGAAAAATTGACCGACAGACATATGTTTATAAACATTGTATTTTGTAGTAAGCTTTGAATGCATAAGAACAGATATCGGGGCCATAACTGATGATCAAACCTGCATTAGAAGCAGGAATTGATTGGTGTTGCCGTTGGCCATGTGCCTCACTGTGGCTAGCACACCTCAAACACTCAAGAGATGCCCCGTTCACTCTTGGCATTTCTGCATGCAGCTACTGCAGCTGGCTGCTTCAGAAAGTCTGGCTTTAATCCTGCTTTTTCTGATGACTAGATGTGCTTAGTCTTGCCTGGTCACGCAGTTTGATTTGCAATTGGATGGGCCAGGAAACCAATGTGTCAGGTAGTGCCCATAGCATACATGCCCTGCCTACAGCACGGTTGGCTGGCCAGCACGTGGCATTGGTAGGGTCCAGGTGGCTGTGCGATGCCATGGACATACTTTAGCGTGCATTCTGCCTTTTGATCACAATTTTCGGTAATACGTCAGTGAAAATACATGCTTTAGTTACTTTTTCTGTGTACGCTGAATATAGTTCCACCAGCTATTAACATAGGGTGTCATATAATTACTGCTAGCAGCCACTAGATGGGGGGACATCGTTTATAAGGTGGAGTATCTCTTAGCCTTTTAGTGCTTTAATTGTACCCATCTGTTTTCAGCATTGTAACAATATCCAGGTAAAGTTGTGTATAATGATGATTGCAAAAATGATGTAAGATGCATCAGTAATCAGAGCTTGTTATCTTTTCAGGTGTTGTATTTCACTACCGTGCAGCAACCAGCAGGTATACTCTGAATTTTACACAAGCTCAGCAGACTTGTCTGGACAATGGTGCTGTCATAGCGAGCCCAGAGCAACTGAAAGCAGCCTATGAAGATGGATTTGAACAATGTGATGCTGGCTGGTTGTCTGACCAGACTGTTAGGTGAGATATTTAAAAGACCCCTTGACTGAATTAATATGCCTAGCCTGTACAGACTTAATGTGCTGACTTACCATAATAATAAATATGAACATGCTGCATTTTAGGTACCCAATTAGACATCCAAGAATTGGCTGCTTTGGAGATAAAATGGGAAAGAAAGGAGTCAGAACATATGGGCGCCGTTTTCCTAATGAAACTTATGATGTGTATTGCTATGTGGAATACATGAAAGGTAAGATAGGTCCATGTTTATTCTGCATTACAAAATTTAAAATGACCTGGGATTCTAGTGTGGAGAGGCAAAGAAATAAGAAATTCTGTGTACAATATGTTTGGGCTGTTTTGAATCTGAAGAGAATTGCTGAATGTAATGAACCTATAGTTTGTGGTAGAGCAGGCCTTAATTAAAAGCGAATGTGGAGTCTACAAACAGACAGTCAGGTTTAAAGCTGCTATAGTTAGTGACAGTAGATCTCACTAAAGTTGCTGTTGAAACATCTTATTTTTTGAATGTTATAAAAGGATTCTCAGAGAAATGCAATAAATGTTTGAGAAGCTATATATATCATATTTATATAAAGATGCATATAATACATGTGCTGCTAACTGTATTATAGTTCATAAGGTATGTAATTAAGGTTTTTACGTATCCAGAACATAAAATTAGAAAGATATTTAATTGCAATCCAAGTTTAATAATATCTTTTTTAAAAAGGGGCATCTCAGCATCAAAAAAAAACCAAACAAGCAAGAACTTTTTACTGAGGAATCAGCATCTTTAGTAAAATTGTTTGCAATTCCATAGTATGACCATAGACCATAGTCTTTGCAAAAGCTGCTAATTAAAAGGCTGTAATGCAGTGGGGGGATTATGATCTTGCCACATGGTGACTACAAACCATGGATCATGGTGTGAACCCTATGGTACCTATGGTTAAACTCTATGATTAGTCTTAATTCAGCAAAGAGTTGGATGATAAAAAGAAAAATGTGGTAAATTTCTCTGTGATTGGGCTGTTCTAGCATGCACAAATCTCTGTAGTACTATTGTGATATTGTACTTGTTTCTTATAATCTCCCTTCTGAAGTGAATTTAATGATATACTTTCAGTGGTCCTATAGAAATATTCCAAATACCAGATATCCTTATGCTTAGACATTACTGTGACAAGTTAAATGCGTATACTTAAAATATAAATGTAGAAATATCCTTTCCTGTCTTGTAGCCTATTTTTTTTCTCTTTGTGCTGGAACACATTTGAACACATACGAACTTCACTCTGGTACAGAAATACTTTGCAGCCAGGACCAAAATACATTTTCTATTCACTGCAGCAGTCTGAATATGTCACACTGCTTCTGTCTTGACAGAGTTTTATTCCACACCAGTTTCACTGTTCCTTTCTAAAAAATACCTGTAGTTCCTAACTATAGATTTTTTTGAGATGATACTTGACTGATATACATTTGGTTGAGTGCTCTTGAGATCAGTGGAACAATAAGGCAGCTATGGTTCTGAGCAAGCCTGCCTTTGTATACGTACATATGCAAAATTAAAGTGCTCACTGTTCATTTGTATCCTGTATTAGAGCAGAAATAAATTAGATCATGCAAAGTTTTCTCCCAGTGATGACTTCTGGAGACTTTAGTCACTGAAATCAGTAAGCATTTTTCTCTCACATTCAGTAGCTGAGGAACTGTCTCAGACTATGTTTACTTTAAAGTTATCAAATACAAGCAATACAAGTCTTGCAAGGACTGTAAAAACGTACAAGCTTGGAAAATGAAAATTAAACAATGGAATTTTGTTAGTGCTCACTTATTGTCTTAATTTTACTTATGCTCTGTCTATATCAGTCAGTGAACAGCATACTTGAACACATAGAATTCATAACATTCATCCTCTGTAAATCCTTGATAGAGTTGAATTCTGAATCAACTCTTGAATCAAGGCTTATAAATTCAATTTGGGTCTTTCCTAGCTTACAAAAAGCAGTTTCGATCTGTACCATTCTGGGATGAAGGACCAATGTGTTGTTCAAAAAATGCTCTTCCTTTCCCTCTTAAGCACAGAGAGTTATGATAATATGGAGAAGCTCATCCTAGATGCATTTGAGCCAGCAGTTTCTCAGTGTGAAATATTCTCACTGAGCTTTTTTTTTTTTTTTTTTTTTTAAATCAAAACTGGCTTGGATGTGAATCTTTCAATCTTTCAGCGTTTAAGAACTGCTGAAATTTAAGAATACTGGGGAGATTTGATCTGTCAACCCAGGTAACAATAAGTATGTTCATTTTACCTTCTTCCTTGCACTGTAGCTTCCTGTGGAAAACTGTTCAGAGCAAATGCATTTTTAGCCTTTATCTTAAAGATGCTCCAGAGCCTGACAATATTTTTAAAGCTCTTTCTTGAAGACTGCAATTGACAACTTGATCTGATGAAGTTCTCCAACACAATTACAAAGCATGTCTTATGGTAACAGCAAGTTTGTAGAGATGGACAGAGGCTCAGAATGAAATTCTGCAGGAGGCAAAGATGCCTGCAAGTTTAGCTACAGTCCTTCTGAAATACAAAGTTTGTTTGACTTAGCCTTTATGTAAATGATTCTTAGATTACATATTTATTAAAATGTTCAAGAATCTTTTTCCCCAAATTAGGGAGAGAACACATCTTGCACTGGTACATGTTGTACATCTTTTTTTGTGCTGAAGAGGGTTTGAGACAGAAGTGTGATAAATGATGGCTGCAAGTTTAGTTCATAGAATCACAGAATCATAGAATGGTTTGGGTTGGAAGGAACCTTAAAGATCATCTAGTTCCAAGCCCCCTGCCATGGGCAGTGATGCTGCCCACCAGACCAGGTTGCCCAGGGCCCCATCCAACCTGGCCTTGAACACTTCCAGGGATGGGGCATCCACAGCTTCTCTGGGCAACCTGTTCCAGTGCCCTACCACCCTCATAGTAAAGAATTTCTTCCTTATATCTAATCTAAATTTACCCTCTTTTAGTTTAAAGCTGTTACCCCTTGTCCTATCACTACACCCCCTGATAAAGAGTCCCTCTCCAGCTTTCTTGTAGGCCCCCTTTAGGTACTGGAAGACCATAACTGGTAACCCCATAACTCTGGTAACCCCAGAGCCTTCTCTTCTCCAGGCTGAACAACGCCAACTCTCTCAGCCTCTCTTCACAGGAGAGGTGCTCCAGCCCTCTGATCATCCTTGTGACCCTCCTCTGGACTCGCTTCAACAGGTCCACATCTCTCTTTTGCTGGGGGCCCCAGAGCTGAACGCAGTACTCCAGGTGGGATCTCACGAGAGTGGAGTAGAGCAGGAGAATCACCTCCCTTGACCTGCTGGTACCCTGTTGATGCAGCCCAGGATACAGTTCGCTTTCTGGGCTGCAAGTGCACGTTGCTGGCTCACACTGAGCTTCTCATCAGGCAACACCCCCAAGTCCTTCTCTGCAGGGCTGCTCTCAATCCATTCTCTGCCCAGCCTGTATTCATGCTTGGGATTGCCTTGATCCTGGTGCAGGGCCTTGCACTTGGCCTTGCTGAACTTCATGAGATTGGCACAGGCCCGCCTCTCAAGCTTGTCAAGGTCCCTCTGGATGGTTTCCCTTCTCTCCAGCGTGTTGACCGCACCACACCATTTGGTGTCGTTGGCAGACTTACCGAGGGTGCACTCAATCCCGTTGTCCATGTCACTGACAAAGATGTTAAATAGCACCGGTCCCAATACCAACACTTGAGGAACACCACTCGTCATTGGTCTCCTTCTGGACATCAAGCCATTGACCACAACTGTTTGCGTGTGACCATCCAGCCAATTCCTCATCCACTGAGTGGTCCATCCATCAAATCTATGTCTCTCCCATTGAGAGACAAGGACGTTGTGCAGGACAGTGTCAAATGCTTTGCACAAGTCCAGCTAGATGATGTCAGTTGCTCTTCCCTTCTCCACCAGCACTGTAACCCTGTTGTAGAAGGCCACCAGTTTTGTCAGGCACGATTAGCCTTTAGTGAAGCCATGTTTTCTGTCACCAATCACCTCTTTGTTTTCCATGTGCCTTAGCATAGTTTCCAGGAGGATCTGCACCATGACTTCACCAGGCACAAAGGTGAGACTGACTGGCCTGTAGTTCCCCAGGTCTTCCTTTTTTCCCTTTTTAAAAATCAGGGTTGTATTTCCCTTTTTCCAGTCTGTGGGAACTTTGAACTGCGACAACTTCTTAAATATGATGGATAGTGGCTTAGCAACTTCATCCGCCAGTTCCCTCAGGACCCTCATATGCATGTCCTGTGGACTTGTGTACCTTCAGGTTCCTTAGATGGTCTCGAACCTGATCTGCTCCTACAATGGGCAGTTCTTCATTCTCCCTGTTCCTGCCTTTGCCTTCTATGACTTAGGTGGTGTGGCTAGAGCACTTGCTGGTGAAGACTGAGGCAAAAAAGTCATTGAGTACCTCATCCTTTTCTGTATCCCAGGTAACCACGTCCCCCATTTCCTTCTGTAGAAGGCCCACATTTTCCCTAGTCTTCCTTTTATCACAGACATACTTACAGAAGCCTTTCTTGTTGCCCTTGACATCCCTGACCAGATTTAATTCTATCAGGGCTTTAGCTTTCCTAACCTGATCCCTGGCTGCTCAGAATACAGTTTCTCTGTATTCCTCCCAGGCTACCTGTCCTTGCTTCCACCCTCTGTAGGCTTCCTTTTTATGTTGAGTTTGGCCAGGAGCTCCTGGTTCATCCATGCAGGCCTCCTGGTGTTTTTGCCTGACATCCTCTTTGTTGGGATACATCTCTGTTGAGCTTGGAGGTGATCCTTGAATATTAGCCAGCTTTCTTGGGCTCCTCATTCCTCCAGGGTTTTACCCCATGGTACTCTACCAAGCAGATTCCTGAAGAGGCCAAAGTCTGCTCTCCTAAAGTCCAGGGTTGTGAGCTTGCTG
>VXAL01003284.1:21511-43036 GCA_013399475.1 Chauna torquata | reverse complement strand
ATTCCTCCCAGGCTACCTGTCCTTGCTTCCACCCTCTGTAGGCTTCCTTTTTATGTTGAGTTTGGCCAGGAGCTCCTGGTTCATCCATGCAGGCCTCCTGGTGTTTTTGCCTGACATCCTCTTTGTTGGGATACATCTCTGTTGAGCTTGGAGGTGATCCTTGAATATTAGCCAGCTTTCTTGGGCTCCTCATTCCTCCAGGGTTTTACCCCATGGTACTCTACCAAGCAGATTCCTGAAGAGGCCAAAGTCTGCTCTCCTAAAGTCCAGGGTTGTGAGCTTGCTGTGTGCCCACCTCGCTGCCCTCAGGATCCTAAACCTCACCATTTCAAGATCACTGCAGCCAGGGCTGCTCTGGATCTTCACATTCTCCACCAGCCCCTCCTTGTTGGTGAGAATGAGGTCGAGCATAGCAACTCTCCTCATTGACTCCTTTATCACTTGGAGAAGGAAGTTATCACCAGCGCACTCAGGGAACCTTCTGTATTGCTTATGCCCTGCTATGTTGTCCCTCCAACAGATATCAGGAAGGTTGAAGTCTCCCATGAGGACCAGGTGGTCATGGAACAGTCCTGGTTGCTGGGTTATGTGGGTTATGTTCATAAATAATGGTATTGCTACTAGAAGCACTTTACTGTGGCAGTAAGCTGAATCTGAGAAGAGAGGAGAATTCCTTCTAAGTCAGTTACAGTTTTACTATTGACATCAAGAAGGTAGAGTCAGGTCAACAATGAGCACATAAGAAAACTCGTCCTTAATCTCTCTATTTATGTAGCAGAAAAGTCCTTTATGTGAAGAGGTGACCGCAGTGGAGGAGATAGCTGCCAATTAGCTGTATAACCTCAGCCCACTGCGCAGGGATTTTGTTGCCTCTGTCAATAAGTTTTAATGCCGGATTATTGTAATAGCTAACCAAATATATTTTTTCCCCTTTTTTCCTTTCTTTGTTTCTTTTTTTTTTTTTTTGTGGCTATTTGTTCAGAAGTTTTCGATGAACTCAAATCAGAAAGTAATTTCTACAAGTCGCAGGGAGTCCTTGTTTTATTAGTATATGGTGTAGGCATGTTATACTGACATACAAGGGAGTTAATTTTTTCTCTTTGGATGAGGAGGAACAGATGTACCATTAGAAAGTAACAGTACCATGTCATGGTATAATGCAGGATAGTTTTTTTCCACTGCCTTCACACAAACCTGCACCTCTGAGCCAGACTTTCTTTTTAAGAAAGAGCTGTGGAGCCAAGCTGGCTTTGTCTGTAGAGCAGAAACAGTTTTTGTAAGAACAAATGATAATTTTGAATGCAAAACTTGTTTGAAGTTGCATAGCAATAATAATAATCCCCATAATCAGTGGGATTACACTTTGCAACCACTCATCTGCAGTAGACAGACAGATAGGTAAAATGCCAACAGAAATTATTGGGAAGTGAAAGTTGCAGAAAACCGGCTCCTGTGTTTTGTCTGTTGTACTGTAGCACACTCATCCATTGGTAGAAGACTTAGCAGTTCAAGATCTAAGCTTTTCAGATTTCTGATTTCCCTATTCACCCCACCTAAGGCTGGTTCTGCAAGGCGCAATCTTTCTCTTGTACCGAGTGCTGTCAGCACTTCATTAATAACTACTGTTACTTAGCATATTGTAGAACTGCGCTTAGACGTTTTTTTCCATCTGAATTTGAAAGTTTGTATCCACATACTCTGATTCAATGCCAAATCTAATAGACATACTTGCGGTAAATAAGTTCTTATTCGGAGAGCTCATGTCAGTGGGATGACTATTCATGGAATTAGCTGATGTTTGATTAATGGTATCAAAATTTGGTCCACAATGAGATGTCATCATGGAAGTCATTGAACTTTGAATTGAATGGTCTGTTGGCCAGTATTAGAGATACTGTTACCCCAGAAGGCCATAAATGGTAGTAGGAATACTTGCAATACATTTTAGCATAAATGTGTATTAAATTTGCAGTACTTATTTGGGTAGTTACACTGAGGATTTTTAAGAGCAAAACCATTTCAATTTTCCTTTCTGGCCACATGAAATCACAAAGTTAGCCAGAGACATAGATTTCTCCTTGCAACACAAAAATTAGCTTAAATTAAAACCAGTTGTCTAGGCTAAATCTTGCCATTTCCTTGCTCTGAGGAAAACCATAGAAATTATAGACTGCACAATTATGCATAAAATATTTTGAGTTTTGCTAAAAAACACGGGAGAATACTTCTGGGAAGGATTTAAAATTTCTGAGCTCTTAGTGATAAAAATAAGAATGTGGAGTCAAGATGTCATTAAACGCGTACTCGGCATGGGCTCTTACTACAAACTGATGTACATTCTTCATATTTCATTGCATATTTCAGTGTACTAAGTGTTAAAAAAAAACATTTAGAATACCTCTATATTCAGGAGATGATTTATTAATAAAAAGCTTAATCTAAAGTGATTCAGCTCCAAACGTTTGGATATAACTCTGAGGTTCTGCTAACACCTCCAAATGAAAAGTACAGTTAGGATATTCCCTTGAAAGGAAATGGTTGATAAGGAAGGAGGGGGTTCTGTTCTGTCTTCAAATAAGGTTGTACATGATTGATTTGACACTGCTATGATGTCAGAAATGGAGACAAAGTGAAATCTGCTCACCAAAGCCCACTGATGAAGTGAGGGGCTGTGAGAGAGTGCTGCAGAGCCAAAGCACAAACTACTCCATGCAACGTCGTCTTCTGGCCAAAGCCAGTTAGAAGCCATATATGTCTAATAGGCATATATAATGTGCAGATGGGGAGTCATGCTAAGAAAGTTATTTTGGAGTAGCTGTGGGGAAGATTATAAAATCTCCTTTCCATACACCATTTTCAGCCCCCCAGTGAGTGTGGGGAAGAAAAAGAAAAAAACAAAACCAGATGTCCTTTAAATACTTTCCACTTAGTCTCATGCATTTTTGCTAGTGTCATGGAAATTTGTGTGAGAACGACAATAATTTAAAAAGTCATATTCTAAAATACAGCTTCAGGTATAAAGTCTCTTCTGTTTTGGGCAGCTAAAGATCTTCTCTAGAGTCCATACTGATTTTGGAGCAACAATTAGATTTTAAAAATGGGCCACAGAGAAAATGGTCTTTTCTTCTCAGTTCAGGGCTTGTGATAGGGTCATGCCCTTTGCATTGGCTTCCACTGGACATGGACATTCCAGCCCTGAATTCTGTGACCTAATGCAGGGTCAAGTATCCAAGAGTTCTTAAGAGCCCAAACAGAGGAAACTGAATTGGAAATAATGCCATGGTGCTTTTTATGCATGATGTGGTATTTGAGCTCAGAACATGATGAATCTTGTCTTTAGGGAGTTCCAAAAATCATAACTTCTCAATGCTTTTTATGAGAGTAAAGCATACACACACACACACAAAAAGATCATATAGAATTCAAAGTTCATTTTTCTCCTTTGTATGAGACAGTGACACTTTGCAACTACAGCAGAGCTCTCTAAGGGTATAGCAGTTGCCAAGCTACTCTTCATGCTTGAGGGCGAGCCTAGGGGAGAAGTATAGTTTTCCAGTCCTGTCAAGTGCAATGGATTCCGGTTCAGCATATGGTTTTGCATAGAACAGACCTAAGACAATCAGCAGAGTGTAATTAAATTGTTACTGATGTGTATCAAAAGGAATCAACTAACTTGTTCTAACGTGTGAGAGAAAAGACTTCTTCATCTTGTCTAGCCTTTTGCTTTAAAGTTGAACCTCACTGCTTAGGTCTTAGTGCCAAAATGTTCAAAGCAGTGTAACTCTGTTTTTCTCTAAACAGTAAACTGAAATGAAGCTGGACATCCAAAGTGGTTTTCCAGGTTTTCCTTTCCTAGAGAGCATTTCACCATAGTTTGTGACTTTGTTAAGGATACCTCTTTACCCATCTGGTGTGTCAGAGAAGCAGCCCTTAACAGCATCAGGATGGAGGAATAGAAGTGCAGCTGAGACAACAAATCTTGTCTGTGCAGCTTGGGAGAGGAAGGCTGAAGCATGAGCTGGATTAATAAACAGGCTAACTATATGTAACCTCTGAGGACCCTGCCCATGGTGAAGACAGATAAAACTTTTCAGGTCTGTGTTGGCCCAGATGTATAGGTGCATTTTTTCCAGAGAAAGCAAGGCAAGGGTAGTGGTCTCTGTTGTCTTCATGTATGTATATGTAGGTGGGATTTATGTGGGCAGTATCTCCCTGCTTGGTGCACAAGCAGTCTGATAGTCCTGTCGGTGACTGCAGCTGCCTTTTTGCTAGGGCCTTTTTGCCAAAGAGCGAAAGAGAGGATAAAATGGAAATTCTTGGGAATGATTAGGGTTTTTTTTGTGCATTTAATATCCCTCTGGATTCCCTTGATTTTTCCTTATGTCTTTCTTTAAGCGACACTGAAGGTAGTGGAGGTTGTAGAATCTTAGCACCTAACCACAAAGTAAAGCTTGTGAGCACTTCTTCCCAATATGGATTGCTGAATGGGACAGTAATAATGAAAGGTCCTGTTGCTCTGGGAGAGTAAAATGTGGAAAAGGCTAAAAATACTAAAAATAAATAAATATAAGGGTCTTCTGGTCATTCCTCCAAATGGATTGGATAACAGGGAGGACACTTCATAGTGGTTGACCAGCCACCATCAACCACCAGTTGGCATATTACCAGATGTGTCAAAACCATTCAGTGAGAGACTCACAGGTTCTCTCTCAAGTTTCTCTGCAGTCTGGGAGACAGACATCTGTAAAACTTCTGTCATGGGCTTACT
The DNA here is from genome assembly GCA_013399475.1 of Chauna torquata. Classification (NCBI taxonomy): domain Eukaryota; kingdom Metazoa; phylum Chordata; class Aves; order Anseriformes; family Anhimidae; genus Chauna; species Chauna torquata. The sequence goes on along the minus strand of VXAL01003284.1, from coordinate 38,268 downwards.
TGTGATGCCTTCATCTGCCAGGTGTAAGCGACTTGTACCTCATTTTGTTGTGCCTGGCAGACTGGGTGATGGTGTGTGAAGCTGAAGGAATGATGCTGTGCTCTGGGAAGAGAATGCCATATAGTTAGGCTCAAAGAGCTCCTCTAGGAACTAGCAACACACCAATCCCTTAATTGTGGTTTCATCTACGGGAAGAGAAATTACTGGTGAGGTCTGTGCTGGAGGGTTGCATCTAGCTTTATTACTTTTGCCCTAGTCAATACATGTTTTGTATTGACCCCCGGCTATGGTTCTAGCCTGCCCATATTTCTGTGCTTGCTTTTAAGATGTGTGATTCATAAAATTCACACCTACAAACATGCCCAGCTCAGAAAGACGTCTCCTGATGAGAGAGAATAAGTGAATTAACCTTCAAAGGAATGAAGCTTGCTATAGAACTAGCTGATAAGTCTGGATCTTAAGCTTTTCCCTAGGGGTGAATCAGCTTTTGTGTGTAAGAGAAAAAGCTGGCTTCTTCATCTAGCTTGATATATTTGAAAGAGAGGGAAGAAGCAGGAAAGAGAGGGAAAAAGACACATCAGATGTCTGTTTTAACTAAGCAATACAAATACACAAAGCAGGAAAATCCTGGGGATTCCTCAAGTGCTCTGACCACCAAGGCTGGGCAATCGACCTGAGACTTGATTTTAAACAGTAGTCAGCAATAATATATGTTACATTATTGTCTGCAGTCTAAACATTGTCATGGTCTCCATTTCACCCTCTGGTACAGTAGGACTACTTCCTCTTCATCTGCTGGTCTAAGCCCTGGGGTTTGTCTGGGTAACACTGCTAAGTTCCTTGGAGTGGATTCCAGCTATAAAAACATTGTAGACAGCCTTTAACATACAAAAAAATTGAATCTGCCCTACTTTAGTGTTGGTGGCTATGTCATTTGTTTATTGATCAGACAAGTTTCTCTTAATTTCCTTGGGGTACACTCCTAGTATTTTGGCTGGGAAATTGAGGCGCTATCAGACATCATCATAAAGACGCTCTAAGAGTCTGATAGGAGTAATCCTCTTGCTAAATACGGAACCCATTGTGCTGCCAAAAATAGGAGTTATTTTTTCAGGCCACATGGATTAAATACATTTTATTAGCTTCACCATTAATTTTATTTTGCCTCTTAGAGGAAGCTTCTGTGCAAAGGTCAAATCCTCTTCTCTTTGGTACTATGAAGGTGGTCAGATTGCTTCAGCTGTGGTGACTGATGAAGAAATCACAACTGGAGCACGTTTTCCTTTTCCACCACCTCTTGAAAGCCTCTGTCAGTTTTGAGGAGTATCAGTTTTGAGCCCATGAAAGCTGGATGCAGAACCTGCGACGTATGATTTCTTCCCAAGAGAAAAGCAGCAGTGCCAGAGGAGATTCTTAGAGGTTCTCACTGTCCTTCCTTCAGTTATCAGCACCTTTTTTCATATACCTCCTCCTGTGTTTCCTGCTCTGTTATAACCCAGCTAGTATGTAGACTGACTAGAGAACACCGTGGCTTCAAACCAATTTCTTTCTATGAGGGAAAACACAAGTTTACAATGAAGTAGGACCAGCACTCTTTTTACGTACTATAAACTGAATTTCCACACTGCTGTGGGGATGAAACTGCAGGGGAAAGAGGTGGGGGATTATTAAATAGTCCTTCCAGCAGTTATACCCAAAGCTTCAATTATTTGATAGCCATCCGTCTCTTTCTGACTAAGGAGACTGGTGGTGAGCAAGTGCCTCAGCACTAATCCTATCAGAGAGGTGACACGGATAGCAGCATATGTTATCACATCGTATGGCTGGGTGACTTCTGTATGAGCTGCAATGGTGTAAGTCTGGTTTTAGGAAAGACAGGACCTCTCTGCAGGACATCTCTGCACAGTCCAAATGATTGCAGTGGTGCACACAAATAGTAGGTCCTGATGGATTGTGTCTGTGCTCTGTGGGTCCCCATGTCCCTGGTCTGCTGTGCTTGCAGCATACATGACCACAATCTGCTCCAGGTGAGATGTGCAGGAAAGATTGTGCAAACTCTCTCATCACATATTTTTGGGCTTCTGCAAATGAAACTGATGCTATCCAGTTGATGAAGTGTCTTGAGTGCTGCTTTCTTCTCAAGTGTTTGACAGAAAACATAAACCTTTCTTTTTTTGTAATGTGGTTTTGGAAGAAGATTGCAGGACAACTTTTAAGTGTTTTTGGATTTATATAGCAACGCCTTTATTAAACCCTTGCTTTATCTTTTTTTTTTTTAACATTTTGTGCCAACAATTATTACGCACATTAAGTGCACACTCAGGCAAACATATAGAACTTTAATTTATTTTCAAACTGGACAGCCAAATTGTGGAGTCATATCTCCTAGCATAAATGACTGCTATTGGGAATCTGACTTTTGCACTTTAGTGGGTTGTTTTAAAACAGGAATTCTGGAATCATAGCAAACCACTCTTTAACCAGAGCAATTGCGAACTGCCATGTTTTAACATGTTTCTATCCTTTATTTTGTCTTCAGTGTTCTTGAAATTCATTAATATTTACTTGGTATTTGAGGGAATGACAATAGAAGCAGTTTGCTTATTGCTCCAGTACGTTTTTGCATTCTTTGTGAATTTATCCTTATAATTTTTTTTATTGTGCCAAATAGGTGGCAAAGAAAAAATGTGACCTTGGACTTTACTTGCTGGACCATTCTAGTTAGACTGCATTTTTTCTTAAACATGTGGGTTTTTTTAATCATTTAGTTTTTCTGATAAAACACCCTTTGACAAAGATGGTGTCTGGAAGAAACTAGCCGACTTCAAGAGACGAACCAAATAAATTGGTGTTGGGTCAGTAGAATAGATTCAGTACAAAGAAAGACAGGCCAATCCTCTTTTAAAATTGCAGTACTATCAATATTACTTATACAGGCATGTTCCAAGGCCAATTGAAGGCGTGTATCCATATAAAAATCTTCTTGTGCAGTTTGGATGGGTAAGTTTTCTGCAAAATACTCTACACAAATACAGTTTGAATCCTATGTTTTGAAATCTCATAGCAAGACAAAACTATTCACTGAATTTCCTTGGTTTAACAGAGTGCACATATCATCTCAGAGGAATAAATATCCCTAACTCCAACGGTGTTATGCACAAGCTCCATTTGGAGGCAGTGATCCAGATTAGTTGATGGGAAATTTGCTTTGCTGTTAATCTTGCACTGTTTACCTGTTTTCCTATGTCTTCAATAAATTTCTCCCAGAAAGAATGTTTCTTTCTATGGGATTTTTTGACATTATTTACTTTTTGATGCATCACATTTGTTACTAGAAAACCATGAAATTGCGTTGTTTTTCTTGTCTCATTTTATTGTCTGGCTGGATTGATATTACCTGCTTTTTAATTGCAATAATTTTAACTACTAATTTCCATATAAATCACGGCTGCTGCGTGAGTGAATACTCCTCAGAACAGAGGGGGCTGCTCTAGAGAAGTCTTTCTGTGCTCCATTGTTTCATGATACTGCCATTGGGATGGTGTTGTGGGACAACTGCATCCGTCATTCTGTATTGGCCATGATATCAGATCTGCCCCTTGATGCAGAAAAAGCTGTCTTCTGCAGAAGTATTTAATAAAAAAGTGCATTATCTATGTGGTCTGGAGAGCTGAATGAAGCACTCTGGTACTTCTGAGGGTGAGTGATTTCTCACTGTCCTTATCTATATAGTGTGCCCAATAGGCATGTTCTGTCCTTCCATAGCTACAGTATTTTACCTCTAAGTTAGACATTCCCTACAACATGTATAAAGAAACTTACAGTGTGGAATTGATATTACAGCTGTAATAACAAATCAGAGTTTCTACCTAGGAGGAAAAAGAAAATTGGCACATTGCCTCCTTTCACACTTGCATTCCTTTCAAGGCTGAAACAAGCGTAATATTGATGTGAATGAAGCTGCTTGGGGTGATGTAGTCTGTCTGCCTTTTGCTAGATTACCTTGAGACAACTGCTGAGGTATGGTAGATTGCATGTCCAATGTGAATAAGCAGTGCTATCCTGCTACAGTGACCATTGTGTTCTGGTCCAGTGTAGAACGGGTAGGGAAGAGAATTACTATCTTGTAACAAATATTTTCAAATTGCACTGTTTTCTACAGCTGAACACGTTGATTTTAGGTCTGATCACTTCTATCTGAAGCCTGAGCAAAACTAGAAGGGAGTCAGTTTACTACTTCATTCCCAGAACACAGACATCAGAGCCTTGATTTCATTTATAGTATTTGGGTGAACAAGGCAACAAATCCAACTGCATAATGGTGATTTAACTTTGAAATAAAATACTAGACATGCTGTTTGTTTTGTTTCAGTTTCCAACTGAGAGGTTATTATTTTCAAATTACTGTTCCATGGAAACTAAACTATACTAGGGGCAGTCTAGGTTAATTCAGCTTTTCACACAAAAAGGGCTTTGTGCACAAAACATGTCTAGTGCATTCCCTCACCTGTGTTTCCCCATGGGGCAAGATCAAGACTGGTGTAAATACAACATTCGAAGCTGCTGTGGGGCAGCCAGTGAAGAACATTTGCTTTTTTTGTGTGTCTCAAATGAGATTCTAGTGATGACTTAAAAGGTCAAGTAAAAGGCTTGCAGATGTAAAGGATTTGTTTTACTGAGAAAGTAAATTCTGTTAGACTGGATTTAATTAGCACAGTTGAGTCACAAAGTCTGCTGCAATAGAAGTCACAGAGGAGCTTCAAGACTCCTGTTACCTCTGCCTCGAGACCGGGTGAGAGATTCAATCTCCAGCCACAACATAGCCCGTTGCATACAGTTTGTTTATAAATGCGTGTGCTTTGTGGTAGACACGTTTTCATATTGAAATCTGAGACTTTTGATTTTCTGACTACCTGTTTTCTGAGCAAAAGGGTAAGCAGAAAACTGTTCAAGCAAAATTTGAAAGCAAACTTACAGGATGTTGACAGGAAGAGGGGAGCTAAGTTGACTTGATTATGGAATTTGATACTCAGTCTTTATTATCTTTGTTTTCTTCCCCTAGATGAAGTGGTTCATGTTTCAGTTCCTGAGAAGCTCACCTTTGAGGAAGCTAAAGAGCTGTGTCGGAAAAGAGATGGCGTTCTTGCTTCTGTTGGGAACCTGTATGTTGCCTGGAGGAATGGCTTTGACCAGTGCGACTACGGCTGGCTGGCGGACGGAAGTGTTCGTTACCCCGCCTCGGTGGCTAGGCCCCAGTGTGGTGGAGGTTTACTTGGGGTGAGAACCCTGTATCGCTATGAGAACCAAACAGGCTTTCCTTACCCAGATAGCAAGTTTGATGCCTACTGCTATGAACGTAAGCTTTTTTTAGTTATAATTTTCAGTACACTCACCGTTCTAACCCTGAAAAGTCTTTAATATGTGTTTTGTTTCAGTTCTTGCAATGCACACAAGTCTTTAAAAATAGTTTTATCAGGACAGCTGTACAAAATAAAAAAAAAAGAGAGAGACAAAATTCATACTAAAACAAATGTCTTAAAGTAACATTGGCAGATAGAGGCAAAATTTTAAGGTAAGATTTCAGCCTGGGTACTGTTGCATTTACGTAGAGTCACACACCGCATCCACAGTCAGCCTGGGACCATGGAATACTATGTTATTCAGTGCCTGACTGCACCCTGGTATCTTCTGTGTAATGTCTATGAACATGAGAACAAAGGAAATACACTTGACCAGAATGACTGTCATCTAGCCTGATGCTCTATTTCCAGTGACGGCAATAAGAGAGGCTATTTGCAGACTGTGTACAAGCCTGGCCATTTTCATGTCTCTGAGATGCCAGTAAATTGGGGGCTATCATTGGATTCTGGACATTTTGCCCCATCATATATTTTAGGCTTCTAAAGCACTTATAATCACTCACCTGAAGTTTCATGTGTCAGTCAACTGGCACTGTGGATGCTTTAAATTGCCTTTCTTACTGCTGCTTGTGTTCCTCCTGGTATTTTCAAAGGCACATCAAGTATTTGCCACACCCACCTAGTAAATTGCATCAATCTAAACCAGATCTCCTCCATGCCTGTCAGCTTTCCTTTGTCTTTGGGGTTAAATATTCCTTTGTAACCTCTTCCATCTTCTATGCAAGCAGCCTGGCTCTGCTGTTATTATTCTGTGCCTATCCTTGCACAGGTTCCATCTATCCCAAAAAGTTCACCAGCTTCTGATATACTTCAGCTTCTCTTCCCTGTAACGTCATTTTACCTGTGCATTACAGTTCTAGATCCCTGCCTGTCTCAGGCCTTTGTGGGACTGACAGTGCTTCATCCACCACCATGGAGGTCCTGGCCTCATCTGCCTAGTCTCCTCCAGAACATCCTTCCTACATTTCTCTCTGTCATTAGTGATGACTACTTACACCTCCACCTTCCCTACACCTCCAGATAACTTATCCATGGGTGTTATGGTGTTCAACATGTGAGCTGCTGCGTAGATATTTCAAATGTCGCAGACCAGCTAACTGTGTCTATTAGCAGAAGATCCCATCCCTTTGTTTCTGTCCTTTAAGATCCTCTCCATCACAGGACTGTTCCTGATGCAAGAGGACACTGATGCTATTGGAAGGTGGGTCTCATCTAAGAGATTAGAGTGTGTCTTCCCAGCTGAACATCCTGAGACTTGCAGCCTCCTCAGCAGCATAGGGAGGTTGGACTGCTCAACGATTTCCCTGCAGGCCTCTCTGATGAAGTTCCTGTGTTTGCAAACGGTACTATATTGGCATTAAGGAACAGAGGCTACTTGTGTTGAGTTGGTCTTTAACTAAGAAAATAGAATTTGTGGGGGGATCAGTCGTGTTACTGTAAGTCACAAGTGCTTGAAATGTGCAGCCTGTGCTCACCCCAGTTTTGTGGATGATGAGCTAGCTTCAGCCACAGATCTTTCCAGCTCAGGCATTGAAGGCTCGTTTATGAACAAACATTACTGCTTGAGAACAAATCCCAACACCTAGTGTAATGTTACAGTCTGACTGTTCTCACACATTCTTATCTGCAATATTTTAAATATTTTTTGTTGTTGTTCTTTATTGCTTGGTGGTTAGATGTTGCAAAACGTTGCATGTGGAAGTAGTCCTAGTGGACTTCAATGGAATCGCATGCAGAAATAAGGACTAGTTATGTTCAGGACTGTGTGCTTTAATCTGCAGAGCAGAGTTTTGTCATATCACTCCTTCTGTCCCTTCCCCAAATCTATGATTGTAAGTGTTGTGGGTACAATTGACTAATGGGGATGAAATTCATCAGACCCTCTAACAGACAAAGTGGTTTGCCTGTAATTTAGTCTGTAGTTCGGACAAATTCCAACTTTCCAGACTACTCGTGTAAGTGAATTTCACCTCTGTCAAACAATGTGTGGCTTTTCAGTGTACCTTTAGGAAGTTTTACTTAAAAAAGTTCAGTGACGTACTATTTGTCCTAAAAACATCCTAGTTAAGAATTGGGTTGGTGCGTTTTGTCTAAGTGCTCTTTCTGCAAACTGTTGCCCTTGATACACAGAGAATGAATATTTCATTAGTTTGCAACCCGGGAAATAGACAGTCTATGATTTTGGATCATCTTACAAGAAAAGAAAAAAGAGTAAACAGAACCAACATAATGTAGCAGACAGCCGGCATGCTCTCTAGCAATTTTGATTGCAATCAACATTACATCAGACTTAATTAAACACTGCTAGTTAAGCTTTGCCAAATACACCTCCTTTTGTGCAGGGAAATGCAGAAGTGTAACGCTGAACTATGTACCCTCCTTCAGGATGCCTATCTGCCACGTATTTCAAAAGTTATTGATAACCCTCTCACTCCCTCTCGGAAGGTGCTCAGGATCTCACAGCAACCAGCTATAATTCTTCATTGCTTTTGGTAAAAGATTTATGCACGTGGTGAGTAATGAGACTCACTGCCTAGCGTCTTGGTCTTTCACATCCCAGGCAGCTGCCTGAAGCAGCGGCTGTAGAGTGAGTCATCCTCTGCTGCCGGAGCCAGTCCCTTTTCTGGGGCAGAGAAAGAGGGAGAAAAAAACTCTGCAGTACAGTGGGAAACTTGAATTTAAGTCCTCATTTCAAGTGGTCTTTTATTCAGAAATTTCCTCTAGGGCTTCCCAATCAACTCTATTTCAGTGTTTCAGTGTAGTAATGTATCACGTAAAGTCCTCCATCCTGAAGCTCTGGCTGTGTTTGGCTCAATATGGAGTTTTGTGCAGCGATTCCTACAGTGCCAGGCAACAGAACAGTCCTCCCCAAGATCCTGATTCTTTACAGTTAACTCCAAAACAGTGCCTGTATCTCTCGCTATGCTCATTAGGTATCTCACGTTACATTGTTGTGTTTTCATCCTTGCCTGAGTGCCCCATCGCACCAGCAAAACATCTCTGTGGCTGAAAAAGAATAAAAGAGGGAGGCAGTCACCTGCATTTATGGTCTGCTGAAAGGAAAAATCAGTGAGTGGCTCTGTGGACAAGGAAGGACCAAGCCAGCTATCCAGGTAGCACCAGTGCCGAAGGTCTGCAGCACAGATGTTCATGCAATGACCTCAAGTTTTTACAGCGTTTCCTCCACCTCCTGTGTGAGAGCCAGTTCCCACTGATCCAGCTTCGAGTGCTGTGGCCATGTGTTGCACATTTAGTTTGAAGTGCAGTGGCAATGATTAAAGACCTACGTCTGGCAGTTTTACTCACGCTGAGGAATACTGTACTCCCTGAGTAAGGCCACCAAAGCAAATGCCACCCAGACCCAGAAGGGATGAATCTAACTCTCAAGTTTATGTGTACTCAGCATCAATAGGTCTGTGGCAAAATAGGCATCTGGTTTAATCATTACAAAGACTAATCTTCTATTTAAGAAAGGGGCTTTCTTCAGTCCTCCTTAAGAGTCTTCACTCCTATCTTGTGATTAAAAGTCTCTTTGAAAATCACAAAATATTAATTTTAAATTGCAGTTAACTTAAAAGAAACCCCAAAACGTGTTTTGAAAATTTGAATTACTTTTAAAAAGGAGCCATGGTGATCAAAATATACAAAAAGAGTAACTTGAGCAGTAAATTAGAAATGGTAGGCACTAATTTCAATAGAACAGCCAACCTGGATAACGTTTAACAGTACAGTTAAGTTCAGCATTTTAATTTCAGCTGTTTTCTGGTTACAAAATTACATTGTGCGAACTGTCTTGAATTTTGGAAAATAAAAGTGGCCCAGGCTAATAATACATGATTTAAAATCTAAAAATCTTGTTAAAAAATAAAAACCTTCTTCACTTTGATCACAGTTTTTTTTTCTTACTCTACAGAAACCACATGGCTCTGAATTTCTGAAACATTATCCATGTGTTTCATCTCATCCCTCCACAACTTTTGCCAGACTTTTCAGTTCTTTTTTTCTAAGAGGTACCTAATCATGTATCTGATGAGGCTTGAAAAACTTTCAGATTAGACATGTGATTAAGTACTTGAAGCTCCTTGGTGGTCATATTCAGAGAAAAAGTATTTCAAGTGTTAAAGTATAGGACTTCTATTCACAATTTAAAAAAAAAAAAAAGAATGGTAGAAGAACAGTTGTGAAACGCTGGTGTTTATTTATTAGAGAATAAATCACAGTTTCAGCAAAAAATACTTCACTTTTAATGGATACCTATTTTATGTTTAGTTGCTGCATAGAGCTATAGGGTATTTATTTAAACCTATCGCCACCCCACTCCTTGTCTCTCCAGGTTTAGTTCACTGAAGTGTGTGGGAACCTTGCCACAGACTTCAACACACTTTAGATTAGGCATTTTATGCTGCAGCATCTATAGAATAAATCGTGCCCCAGAAATGTGATAACCAATACGTGTACAGCTTTTGTCGTACATAACCATAGCAAAACTGAACTAGATGAACTACATACACAGAGCTGGTTGAAGTTTTGAAAAATAAATCTGTGTTTTGCTGAGAAACACTGGTTTATTAAAGCTGAATACTTTCATGGACCTGTATTGATTTTGGCGAACCTCTCAGCAAAACATTTTTTGCTTGACTCAAAACATGTGTCTACCACTTTGGAATCATTTGTCTGGATTGACCATTTCGTTTCAGATCTGCTCTTTCATTTTGACTTTCTGTTTCATACACCTTTGCTGTTTCTCTTTGGTTACGCTGCTTTGGTTTGGCTTTATGATTTTATTTTAGCTGGAGATTGGAAAATTCCAGTTCAGACACAGCATTGCTGCATGTGGCCATCCATGATCCATGAACGAAGTCCACGTTGTTTTGATTGTTTCAACACAGCCGCATCAAGAGTGGCTTCAAGTTATATGCTGCCCGTGACTGGGGGCCTGCTCATTTGCTGCTTCATCTGTCTAAAGCTCAAAATCGGAGCTCATTTTCACAAAGGAAATATGGGAAGCAACAGCCTCTCTAATATGTAACAGGATAGGCCCCTGTCAGACCAAAGGGGAAAATAATTGTCTATATGCAAGCCTCTTCCCTGCCCACCCCATAACCTCTCCAACTCGAACGCTGTTTCTTGTCAGTTTGGTGGGAGTGTTTCACTAGGACATGGGGTTTGGTAGCGTAAGGTGACTTGAAAGCAGTGTTTTTCTGTGGAGGATGCTGAAGTGGAGAAAGAGAAAAAAGTCCTCCAGCATGAACCACCACCACCATCGCAGACTGCTGCCCAGCAACTGTGCTTGACTTGTCCAGCAGCAGAAAGGATAAAATTTTTAGGCATAGCTCAAAAGCTGGCAGAATAATTGTTGTCTTCCCTTTTACGGCATGTGACTTAGTTCGGAAAACTTTGAATAACTAGGCAGATCTATCCTTCTGCACAGCAGCCATTGGTAGCTACATGTCCCAGCTATTTCCTAGATGAGAAGATTATTTCCAGGGACAGTATTAGGGGAGATCTGTGAGTTTTTGATCAATCTGAGAATGACTGCAGAATGCTGTAGACATCAGGCACGGTAATACTCAGCAAACAAAATAGTAAATCTGAAGAAAAAGAATTTCAAAAAAAGTTCATCTTAGGAGAAGCACAATAAAGTACTGAGAATTAATGAGCATATTAAAGCCGGTGTCCTCCACCATTTCACAGCTGAGTCCAGCATCAGCATGGGCAAAATACCTTTGAGAAGGCAAGCATTTGAAGGTGATGGCACTGACCACAGCGTATACTGGGCTGTTGGCTCTGCTTATGCTTCCTTTCCCCTCACTGAAGGTGAGGTCTTACCTCCACACAACAATTTTCTGGCTTTTTTTATTTTGCTGAGATTGGGGATTTCTGTGCTTCTCTCAGATATGCAGTTTAGCAAGACCCACATAGCTCCAGAAATGTGTTGGACCAGATGCAGGAGGAATAAATTCCCAAAGCTCTCTGCTGGGTCTATAGCAACAGGCGAACATCACAAAGGCTGTGCACAATAACAGCTTCCAGCATGTTTGTTTTCCCACCCTGCCTCGCTTACATGGTGAAGGGGTTTTAAGAAGTCGTTCAGAACATGCTGAAAACGGGCAAGAAGATCTCAATTTGTGCCATACACCTTACTAATACCTTGCACGTAGAAGGAGGAGGAGAAGGAAGTGGTGGCTGGTGCAGCATAGTCTTTTAAATACTGTGTGACGTATGAAGACAGAGAACCTGATTTATCAGTCAGTGCCCTGGACCAAGCCCTGCAAACCTGATCTAACTACAGCCCTTCAGTGCTTCAGGAGGTATATCTTCTGGAGGATACACTTCCTTTGCAGAGGAAGTGAACGTGCATTTCTCTGAGTGACTCACGGGTGGGTTCCTGAAGAGCAGTCCCTGAGTACAAACACTGTGAACAGGGGGAAAGAGGGGACAAAAGAGGACACAGACGAAGGCATTCTCCTTTCATTCCGTCAGATCACTCAAAGGACTGGGAAGCAAGGATGGGATTAGGAGCGACAAAGTGAGGAGGTGAAAGATCCATCCCTTTAGGTGTTTAAGTACAGGACAGATAAATTGGTTTTGCTCTTTATTACCTGTGCTCACTGCTGTGGGAACTGTGTACCGCTCACAGGACACACAGGTAATTTGTCTCCTTTCACAGTAGGTGGGGAGAGCAAAGCAACAAGACTTTTGTGTCAGTTCCTGACCCGAGTGACAGTCTCGGCTCTCTTTATTCTTCCATAATTTTCTTGCAGTCAGAAAACAGAGGTTGTTGCTTCTATTTGGTGCTGGGTTACAAATTTCATTGGGAAGAGCTGACTAAAGAGGCTCACCTATATTTTGTCTGCTTTGGCAGTTTTTTTATAAAAAACATGGAAAGAGAAATGCTTTTTGCTATTGTTCTTTTGTAGATAGGCAGGTTATAATTTGTTCACAGAGCTACACCTACATCTGGGGAAACTGGGAGATAACATCCTTCCCCCTTTAACCATCTGACTTCAGATGTTACAAAATAGAAAATGGTTTCGCACACCAATATTTGAGTTCACAGAGCTCATAGTGCTGCAGCCTCTGCTGTTTTGTTAGGTGGAAGAGAGGAACCTTAGCTGGTGCTGTGAAAAGTATGCATAACCTTTCTTTCTGTATTTAAATTTTCCTTACGAATAAGGTAGACTGCTAGCCAGCTATTTATTTTAATTTTTTTTTTTAAGAATCCCGTTCAGTTTCTATGATTTTGCATATTGTGTAAGTGGGAAAGCGTACTGCATTTGAATTTTTCATTATTTTTCTCATTACATTTGGCTTGTGTTTTGATGTCAAAATACAGTGTAGGTAAGTGGGAGTATGTGCCTGAAGTTACAGGGAAACTGTGTAGCTGCAGTATCAGTTGTTGAAGCCTCCTTATGGTATCACAAGTCCCACGTGTAATGACCAAAACTCCACATCCCTTTTCCACCCTTCTGCTTCCTGAAATGAATGAGAAAGAGGGTACTGAGTCAGTGTAATAATAAGTTTCTGGCTCAGTCCATAACCCAGAGGACGAATTTTTATTTTTTACCATTTTGATCTGGTCTTACTCTTAGACTTGTCCAGTTTGTGAGGTTCTGCCAGTAAGTTAAACTCCAGCTGGCATAGCTCACAGAGACATGGGAACTTTCAAGACTGTCCTCTCCACCAGGGCTGGTAGCAGGGAAGGGACAGACAACCAGAACAAACTTAATAAAGGAGCAAACAAAATGGATGTGTAACAGTATGTAAAAATGAAACAAACAAAGCAGCCTGTTAGTTTAGGCATCGTGCTCAAAATGGGTGGTAGATGTCGAACCATTAATTTTGACTCTTTCAACATTAGTGATATTTTGGAAGAATTTATTTTGGCTACTATGATTCAGAGAAAGGATTCAGTATTTCCAGGTTTTGTTGTGTCCTAAAACATTTTTTTTTTATTGTTTTGGGTGTTGGTAATGACTCAAAATAATCTCCTTTTTTCTATCTATATGGTCTATGTTCATCCAGATTCTTAAGTACATACCTAAATGTAAACATGCAAGCAATATTTTTGAGCACAAAGAAACTGCTCAAGTGGTTCATTTCAGACACATGGTTAGCATTTTGTGGAACTGATTATGCTGAAAATGTATATATGAAAGTTATAATATAAGTAATATATGCAATCTTTAAAATTAGCATTTTCTCCTCCAGAAAGTACACCCAGATATCCTGAAATTATTATTAAACAGCACAGAACATATTAAAATCCTTATTTTGTAATTGCAGAGTTAAACCATGTATAGAGTAGTGCAGTGTGATTTCCTTGAAAAAATATTAAGTTTTAATATTGCTCCATTATTTTAAATCCTTATTTAAACAATGGTGGGAGAGAAGAGGAAGAAAATACTGTACAGTGAAAACATAAAATAAATAAACAGAGAACGAAAATATATAGTATCTCTGTAAAACCATATATTCCATCCAAAACCAACTTCACTCAGGCTGTTCAATATAAAAGGAATTGGTTAAAAACCTACAAGATAGTCTTTGATATGAGCAGCTGTTGGTGAGATAATTTGCTTTCTTGCTGCTAATATGTTCATGAATGCTATTAGGAAAATCTGCCTCGTCTTGCATCAGAATAAGGACAAAGGAGACAGCATAGTGCATGCATGATGCAAAGAGTACAGTAATATAAAACATCTGGATGGAGAGAACGATAGTTCAAACTGGTCTATTAAAAAGGCAACCTTGTCTTTGGTTTTCTCTTTTCCCATACACACAAAAGACGAACATTGATAGATTGCCGCATGAAGAAACATCTTTTTTTGATCCACTCAAAAAAGTTTGTGAACCTGAATAACTTGTATAAAAGCCTTATATATCACATTTATGATGAGGCAGTTTTAGGGGTCCTGAAGTTGATTTGAACCAGAACTGCTCTTTGCATACTGGCAACTGCACATCCGTTTGCACAGGAGGAAATTTGGCTGTTTATTGGTAAACTCTTAGAAATATATATGCTTTCCTTATACCAGTATAAGAATTAATATTTGCTGAATCAAATAGACTTGGTGTTTGGTCAGATTTACTCCATAAATGTATACCCATTTTATCAAGTAATTAGCAGATAAAGAGAGATGAACAGCGAGTAACTTCATCTTAGGCATAAATCTGTGAACTTTTGGGTCTGTCAAATATTTCCAGGAGACTGGGAAGTTACTTCCATGGTTGTAAGTGTACACAATTTACCAACAGTGAGGAAATAAAATTACCTTTTTCTTCACAGATTTTAAAGTCTGTTTTCATCCCTTATTTTTGTCTAGCTTCATTAGAGAGCATTAGATAACCGATATTCTTTTGAGGAGTGATCTTTGTCGTCTCTTGAAATACAGTAATTGAGCACTGAACAAGTCATTGATGTTGACTGCAAAACAGATTCAATCTGCATTAAGAAAACTCATCCTGTGGTTAGAAGGGATAATGTGGGATACTGCTGTCTGCTTCCCACTTTGCCATAAAGAAAAGCTGTAAGACAAATCTGTGGCTTCTTTGGTAGAAGTGTAGCAATTACCAGCTACCACTCAGCAGAGCAGTGCTAACGTAGTTTTCACTCCCTGCTTGTGAAGTCAAACGCTGTGGCATAAACCACCCCCCTGCACTCAGCAATGAGAAACACTGTAAGGTGCAGTACTGTTTAAGTTATTGATCATGTGAGCACCATCTCACACTCAAATAACACAGGTGTTGAAATGAGCAACAAGCATCCACTTCAGGATGTAAAATGTGAAGACTCAAAAATCACTGATGTTAAGGCTGTGCTTTGCTTAGTGGGATTTCAAGAACTTCACTCCTTCTTGCTCAGCTGAATACTTTAACCTACAAAAGATGTATATAACCTGCTAAATCTTCCTTATAAAGCCACACACACACACACACAAAGATCTAACATATGGTAGGGAATGACTCAATTCCTTTTTTTGCTGACAAAGAACACTACCATTTTTAAACACAGCAACATCATATCTTTCTAGCCTTACAGTTTCCTTTTACTTTCACTTCTTTTTCAAGAAAGTTGAAATATCAATTCTTTTTCCTCATTTCACTGCTCTGTAAAACCATCCATTCTACAAATTCCAAGCAGCCAGCATCTGGCAAGCTGCTTCTGTCTTCTTCAGGGTAAATCAAACAGCACTCTTGCAAAGGTGACATTTTCAAAGTTTGGTGTGTGAAACTAGACAAATATTTGTGTGACCCTATCTTAGCACGCAGAATCCGTATCTACAATATCAAAGGATCATCCAGTTAGGCGCGGTTGTGTGAAAGTAACCGATCGGTGCATACATATGGGGTATGCTTGAGTATAAGCTGTCATACAAATATATGACTGTAGT
Source organism: Chauna torquata (assembly GCA_013399475.1). Lineage (NCBI taxonomy): Eukaryota > Metazoa > Chordata > Aves > Anseriformes > Anhimidae > Chauna > Chauna torquata. Next base: position 22,454 of record VXAL01003284.1, on the reverse strand, counting down.
TGAGCCTTACTAAATTTTTCCCTTGTTTACATTCTGTTATTTGTGCATACTGTTAACTCCCTTAATTTTCCCGGTGTTACGTAAGTCCCGAGTCAGTCAGAGACTGCTGCATTATCTAGAACATCTTCATCCCTGTGTGCCAGGCAGTAAAAATCCAATCTCAGAATACACTTTTTCCCCAATAACTGATATTCATACCTTCCATTGGGTAGAATTTCCTGATCCTTTTCACTAACTCACAGCTATAATAAGGAGCTTCTGGTTTCAGGATTGTCTCATAAAATACTGTATCTGATTCGATTTTTGCCTGCTAGAGGAATAGATTTCTTAGCTCAATAGATGTTTAACAATGTCTTCTTTTGAAAGATGCTCTACATGTAATTATATCTGTCTCTGGTAAGCAGTTAGTACTCATACGCACAACTGGTTTAACGCATTCTTCATATGTTTGGTGTGATTTAAAGGGCCACATTTTGCTCTTAACTATCGTCCATGTAAGGCTTCTGACTCTCAGTCACTTGGAAATCAACAGTGCTGATTTATGTCATTCACGTCCTCCATCTGTCTGTTCCCATTGCCCTTCTGAAGATTACTGACCTGGAAGAACTGACAGAAGGGAAGATGTTTCCACTTTGGTCTTTTCCTGTGTTAATCTTGTCTTCTAAGCACAAACTTACCTTTTTAAGGAGTTTTAAGTCTAATACCAAACTTTGGAGTTGAATGGTTATCAGCATGCATTTCCTCCTCTGATAGGGTGGAAATATGTGGTAGGAGAGGACACGGGAAGGGCAGCAAGATTCTTTAAACCATCGCAGTTTGGTTCACTGGAAAGACCTTTCTCTGTGTCTCATTAGCTACTTAGCGTAGCTACCCCCTTACAGCTCCCGTCATTCAGAAGGTTCAACACACTGCCTTTTCATGTTCAACACTCCCATAGAAACAC
>VXAL01003284.1:1939-21475 GCA_013399475.1 Chauna torquata | reverse complement strand
AGACTCAAATGCATATCTTTGAAGTGTTTTCCAGGGATCAACATCATTACAGTACTAAGTTTGTGGTCTAATGGTTTACTGTTCTCACCTTTTTCCATAATCTAAATTGCTCTCAGTGTAATTTAAAAGCAGGGCAGCAGCTTTTGCGGCATTTTAATACAGTACTTTCTGATGGCATGTTTGTTCCTGTTGCTTAAGCATGCCATCACTCCTGTGGGGGTTCCTTTTTGCAATTTGTAATTACGTGCTGAAAATAAACTAAAGTGGTATTTCACTCCCTTTATGCATTTGAGTCTTATGCTATATAATAAACTTTGAAGAACACCCACAAATTTACAGTGCCACTCATTCATGACATTGTGAAATAAATTTTTGTATTCCTTGATAAATACTTAGTTATCTGATGGATACTTGTGTAGTATAAGGACTTCTAGGGGTAATTATATAAATAATGACTATAGAGAATACTGCTCCTGTTCTCATTTCATCTGACTTTAAGTTAGATGTCCTTCAGCTTTATAATATGGTCTTTTATGGTGTCATTCAATGCTTCGTTTTATGCTCAACAGCTGTCTAAAGCTTTTTACCTTTATACTTATTTCTCAGTGTAGCATTTAGTTTCCATTAGAAACATGCAAACTCAATTAAAATAACATTTGTTTGTGTTGTTGCTGAATGATTCCTTAACTTTTTTTTTCTTCTTTTTTAAGGTAAAAAAATTGTATCAGAGCCTACAACCGTTAAGCTGATTACAACTCTGAAAACCGACAGTGTGAAACCATCATCTACTAAAGTTACTCTTAAACCTCCTGGTTTTGAGACTTCAATTACTGAAGTGTCTGTCACCGAAACAAAGATCCCTGCTTGGGAAGAAACAACCCTAGAGACTGAAGAAGATACAGAAATGACTACTGATGTGGCTGAGGAGAAAAGGGAAATGGAGGTGCTTATGGAGAACATTAAGTTAACCACCCTACTACCTCAGACTGTCACAGATGGCGAAATAAGCCCTTACGATACACTGGGAAGGACTGAATATGATGTTTCACCTAGGTTAACAGAGAGCACATCTGCAGCTTTGGAACTGGAGCACACTTACTCTGAAGCAGAATTGCCTGAGGAACAAGGTAGGTCTGAAAGCACTGAGGACGCTTTCTTGACCTCTATAATTTTTCAGGATAGCACAGCTGTAGCTAAGAGTTCCACTGGTTCATGGGAAGATATTGAAACAGGAGATACACAAAAACACGATGCTGATAATCAGACTGAACAAATAGAAGTGGGTCCTGTGATGACAGCTACAGATAGCTTGGTACCGACTTCTCAGAGAGAGTTTCCCAGAACAGGGACTTCAGTTTCACTGACAAAAGAGAATATGTATCTTGGTGCCCACTCAACAAAAGAACCCACAAAAAAATCAATGGAAGCAAAATCTGACACAAAACTTACAACTGTTGTAATCCCTAAAGCTTTGTTCACTGATCAGTATGATCTCACTACAGAGGGGGAGGGCAGAGACAGCATGTACACTGTTATGCCTGATAGAGTTTCTGGCATGGCTACTGGTAGCATCCCAGAGTCATATGTGCCTGCTGTATCAGAGACACTCATAGATGAGCTTGTGGTAACCGCTGGACAGTTTTCTACAGCAGATGAGTCAACTCCATTCATTAAATTTAGTTCTTCTGCAACTGTGTTTGATAATGAAGCATCAGCTGAAGGAGGCAGAGAGGATGTGAAAGATGTGCAGAACACCGTGTCATCTGGAAAGCCTGTATCCTTTTCTGTATCAACTGCCAGTTATATAGGATCTGAGGCCACTGCTTTCTCAGGAAGTACTGTTTCCCTGCAAAAGTTTGGAGAAGGCACCACGTCTGTTATTCATTCATCTCCGCAAACAGAAGGAGCAGCCATTTTAGAAAAGCAGGAAAGAGCAAAGGAGCCAGAAATGAGAACAGTAGAAGTTAAGGTCCCTTATATCACAACTGTTGCTCCTGCTTCTGTTACAGCAGAATCTGAGGGACGTTTTGCAAGACAGAAGTTCACACATGCTCCTCCAGTTTCTGGCGCGTGGCTGCAGACAGATAAAGATCAGGGATATATGACAGAAGAGTCATCTTATACTAAGAGAATAATTGAGTTAGATACAGAAGACGATATCTCTGGAATGGAGCCTACATCATCTCCAGGGCAAATTATAGAATATACAAAGCATCCAGGAGCTCCAGTTTCAGCAGGAACAGATGAAACCAAGACAAGCATGGAGCCAGCGGAAACAAAAAGTGATGAAGAAACTGTATCAGCTGATTTTGATCAGAGTAAAGGCACTGCAGATGTCTTCCACACAAGCGGCTCTTTAGATTTGGAAATGATCACAGAATCCAAAATATCAGTGGATGAAAGTAGTGCAACAAGAAAGTCTTTTAGCTCCTCAAGTGGTACTGTACTACCAACTACTGTGCCCACAGTCATGGAGGTGACTGAGCATGAAGAAGATGAAACATCAGGGTATATTTTGAAAACATCCATTCCTACCCTAGAAGTTGAACAAACAAAAGCTACTGAGAAATCAGTAGCAACACATGCTGAAGAAGTCTCTATTGGGATGGAGGTCTTAGAATACACAGTGACAGGGGAAGGCCAGACAGGCATTGAGACATCAGCTGAGGAGGAATCATTGGCAACACGTCAAGACAGAGAAGGAACGCCGTCAGCTGGCTTTGGAGGGACACAGGAATCTTTTATATTTACAGATATAACAGAGCTAGAGACTACAGTTCCACAGAAAGAACATGGTGCTTCCCTAGTTCCATTTACTGTAGATAGTGAGGTCACTGGAGATATGCAAATTATTGATCAGACTCCTTTTGATGGTATCATTCATACAGAAGCAACAGAAACAACTGCAAAAGATAGTGAAGTGTTTCCAAAGGAACTCACCACGACAGCTCAAGATAAGGAGCTAGATACTGCCACAGAGTCTACCTTATCTGTGACGTCTGTCCAAATGCATGAACAAAAGACAACAGCAGGATCTGAATCATCTCAAACAACCACTGAGGAAAAACACAACGAGATAGGTTCAGCCTATGATGAAACGTATTCAGCAACAGAAGTATCAGTGCCTGCAGTAAAGCTCACAGAATATGGAAGAGTTCTGGGACCTGTTGAAACTAGCACCAGGTCCCTGCATCTCACAGTGACTCCCCAGGCTGAAACTGCTACTGATCAAGAAGAGAAGATCACTGAAGAGATGCCCATAACAGCTGGTACACAAGCAAGAGCATATGAAAGCAAAGGAACTCCCACTAGGGAAGAAGACAGAGGTGTAGGGAGCTGGGATTCTGTACTGCCCCCCCATACGATGCCAACAGGTCATTCTACTGTGGGAACCATTACTGCTCTGACTTTGGGAGCTTCTCCAAGCAAGCCTCTGGAAGGTTCAGGAATATCAGAAGAACCAGAAGAAATTGAAACAGTTACATTTTCAACTAATGCAACAGAAAAGGCAACAATTCTCCATGATGTAACTACATCTTCTATTAGTGCTGTAGACAAAATTCAGCCTACATCAGCATCCAAACCTTTTGTTTCTCAAAAGTCACCACGTATAATTCCTGAAGAAGAGGAGGAAGTAACAGGCAGTGACATCATAATAATTGATGAATCTATTTCTCCCAGTAAAGCCACTGCTGAAGATGATCTGACAGGAAAGATGGTAGAACCAGAAATTGATAAGGAATATTTCACATCATCAACTGCTACTGCAGTTGCACGACCTACTGCACCACCTGCAGTGAAGGAGGCCACAGAGGCTTTACAACCTCAAGAGGTGTCTCCTTCTACTGCATACCCTGATAGTGGAACTGACATAAGATTGTATGTTATTCAAATCACAGGCAATGATACAGGTAAGATTTTGCCTTTTAGACCTGCAGTCCATCACAATGGACAATTTGTCATAACGAACTGGTGTAACACTTTTAGAATGTACTGGAGGTGCTTCTTGGATCACTGAAGCATGCAAAGTACAAGTTTTATCTAGACAGCAACTTACTAAATATTGGTAGGTCTATTTTTCTATCCACTAAAAAATGATTAGTGGGGTGTTATATATATGGTTTGGGGTAAGATTAATTTCTATGTAAGAATGATATGAAACTATTGTATTTCCTATTAAGACTCACGATGGTTGTGTTCCAGTTTTCTTATTTAATGTTGTCACATCACTGATTTAACATCAGCTATCTGTGAAACAAGCATTTTAATTTCACAACTTCCATTCCATGCATTACTAGTCCTAAACGAAGCACTAGATTATTTTAACATTCCATTAATCTGTAGCAATTAACAGTGCCATGTACGGTGTAGTCAGCTAAAAAAGGTTAATGCATTCTGTTCTGTCCAAAGGTGGATCTCTTGTGATTTGAGGGAAGGGTTTTTACAGGTTTTTTTAGCATATCATAGTGTTTTGTCTATCAATTTTACAGAATCTGTGATGCAAATTGACATAGTTTGTACAGTTTCATTCTATTTTTTAGCTGATGGCATTGTACATGTGTATGCAGCTTCAATTCCATGGGTATCCAGAACAGAAGCTCCTGAAGTAGCAATGAAGTGTTGAGTTTAATGATGAATATGTCTCCATAATGCAATAGCTGAAGGCTATGCAATTTTACATTAATGAAGCCTGTAAACTGACCATTATTTAAGATGCCTTGGTAAAACCTTATTTTTTAAAATGAAAAGTAAAAGAACGGACAAAAAAGATAAAGCTCAAATATCTAGTGGGTTCAATACTGCATTCTGTTTAATTCTTTTAAAATTATTTTATTTTGGAAAGAAAACAGTACAAATCCATTTTAGGTCTTTTATAGCTTAACTGTATGTGATGCTTTTCAATGGTTATATAAGAAACTGTTTTCTCATTGGTTCTTTGCCATAACATCCATATCTTTGAAGAACTTTACCATCAGAAATAGTAATTTATGGAAGTCTTTTGATTGGTTTTATCAGGTTTATGCTTGGTAGAATAATGTTCAAAAATCAAAAGGCAGAAGTACATCCCTTGAGATATGCTGTATCACTGTTGGACTTTCCATGCAATTGATTTTGTATCTTTATTTACTTTGCGCTTGTATTTTTTGCTACTTTATATTTACAAGATATAAAATTGCATAAGTCATACCAGTGGTAACTTAACCTTCTATTTCAGAAAATAATAGTTCTATTATTTTAACATTTAAACACTACTTTTGTTCCTCTGATATGTTATCATTATTTTGGCTGAAGCTGTAGGTGTTACCATTGTCTTGGAAGTCTCAGATGAGACAAGAGTGGTAAGTCAGTACAGAAGAGTAATTTCTGAAGACAAGAGTTCAGTTGCATATTAAATGCTTTTGTACTTGAGGAATTTTGGTTAATTCAGCTTCATAATTAATAGCTGGGCTGTGTAGTAGTGGACTAGTTTTCCCTGCTACATTGTTGAGTTATACTGCAGTGTACTGTGCACAGTCGAGCAGATTGCATTGAGCAGCTATTTGTTGCAGGTGGATGGGAAGAAATTAGGATGGTTTGGGAGTGTGTGGAATCTCGTTATTTTCTTCAGATAGTGCATAAGGTGCATGAATCAGGATTTTTTTGTGTATACATCAAGGACACTCTTGTTTTGTACTTTCCTCAGAATGGTGTGGGTACTATGATTCAGTAAATTAGGAGTTAGTCCAGTTTCTAATTTCTGGACTATCTAAAGGACAGCAGATCAATGCATAGCCACTCTCTGCAGCTGTGCTTGCTCTCACTTGAGTGATCTAGTCCTCAGGACAGACTTTCTTCAGGGTTTACCTTCTGCGTCTTCACAAACTTTTTCAAGCTGTGCATCCGTTTTTCCACGTATGTGTGTGCACATGCATATGTGTGTGGGTGGTTAGATGCCCAACTAAAGCTATACAGCCTTCAAATTCTGCCTTTAGGAATGATTTGGTCTATCAGCATAGAAAAAAAAATCATTTTCCTGAAATATTATGAAATACCCTATATGGCAGTATCTGTGTCCTCTTCAAACATAAAGGAATTTATCATGTATCTAGTGCAAGGTCAAAAAGGATCTTTCTTTATTTTTCTGTTTTCAGAATTTGACAGTGGAAATTCCTCCATTTAGCTATCCACAAGAGAAAAGCCACCCAATACCTATTTACAACAAGTTAAGTCAGAGCTGCTGAAGATTTACTCTGTCTGAGGATATGGATTAGGGTTTTCTTTGCTTTCTTCAGAAATGACAGACTGTGTCTGTAAAAGTCTGTCAAACACAGTTTCACTTCATTGTTCTGCTGTCCATAAACTTTTCTTTGTGCTTAAGAAAATGTATATACGATATGCTGAAGAGGAATGAATTTAGCAAATATTACTAACATATGCCCTTTACTAGAATGTAGTTAGACTTCTATCATTCTTTGAAAATTTATCTGCAATCATATGTGGACTACATAAATTGTACCTGTGACTTTTTGTTCTCAGCTAAATGGCAGCAAGAAATAGTTTTCGTCATTACATCTCCCTGATAAAACAAGAGGTTTTCCTCCTTTGCTTTGGAGGAAAATACATTCCAGACAATATAGCTTAGCATTCTTAGGTAAAATAATCAGTGAAGGATATCAGCAAAGGCTTTCACGATTTTAAAGTTAAGATCCAGAAGTACATCCTAAGAAATGACAATTTGCTTACCAAGCCCTTCAAATAACAGCTGTTGCAAACAGGAATAATAACAAAAAGTTTGCTGTACAAGGGGCATTGTGTATCAATGAATATAGTATTTTCCTTCTTGGGTGTGCACAAGTGTTGGAAATATTTATGAGATTAATTTTTTAAAAATCTTTCTTCACCTCCTTGCTATTCAGCTTTCACCAGAAGCAACAGCTTAACAGTGAAGCAGGGCTCAACAGAAATATGGTATCGTGTTTTGTTTCCTATCAGCCGTACCACTTAATTACAGTAAAAACTTGCTATTGTACTAACAGAGCTGAATATTGCTCTCTGCAGCTCCATTCCCCATCTATCCCCACAGTAATATTTAAGTGCTCTGTGGAGGTGCTGTTGGGCTTCACAAGGCACGAGCAATGTTTCACACTTGTCACGCCAAACTGGTGAGCGCAGGGAGGCGCGGGCGGTCCCAGCCGTTCCCCACAGCAGGACCACGTGCGCTGCCGCAGCCCCCCTGTGCTGGGCCTGTGTCCCGCGTCACGCTGAAGTGGGCGTCCCCGCGGCCACGCTCCAGGAGAGGGAGAAGAAACAGGGAGGATTTCTCATGCCTTTCTTCTTGGTCTCAAACCCTTGCTAAGAACTGGCACCACCTTTGCTGAGGTGCTTTGAAGTCCTTGGCTGGAATGTGCTGTAGATGCATGGAATGTGTTATGGATGTATGGAATGTGGGGAATATTATTCTTTATTATTGTTGTGGACTCAAGCTGCACTTGAAAGACCTTAAATGTTGACTAGGTTAAAGTCAATTAAATCTACTGGCAAGGATCTCAGGCTGCCTTAGACCCTCCCAGATTAATATGGAATAGTACAATGCATAACCCAAATATTTCTATTTCAGAAAATCAGAAAATATTTCTGATTTTTAAATACAGTATGCCCTTAAATTTATTGGACCAAACATCCAGGAACAGTTTCCACTAGAGGACTTCTTTTCTCATGCCATCCAAGAACTAAATAGTTGTACTCTTAGCTTTTAAAATGCATGTTTGCATCAACTAAACATTTCATAAATGAATTTCAGTTACTTTTAGATAATAAAATTTACCCATGGAAACAGAAGTAGTTTGGGGGCCTGGTGGAAGGTCTCCTTAGCCTAAATTCTGTAAAATACACTCAGATGCTGATAGGAAAGAACTCATTACTGGATGGATAAAACTGCTTGTCCGTGTAAGAATATAGCAGTTTTCAGAGAGAAAATGTCATGTATAAACAATCCATGCACTTCCGTGTAAGCAAGTGTGAGGCAGGTGCACAGATTAATGAGGAGTACAGGGCATGGTATTCCTGATGGCCCATGGCATATGGGCAGACCTGGGGCAAGTGTTCTAATTCATGAGGAAAATATATTTGTGCACAGGGAAACATCCCTTTGCTGTTGTTGTTGTTCTTATAAAGAGGACCATGCACATGTTTCATGATGGAATGAGCACGGGACTTCGTTCACTAGTGTGAAACGAGAGGCTGTTCCCTCAGGTTGGTGACCATGTTGCCAAACTGATAAAGCAAAATAGCCCTCACTCTGATATCCGACCACACAAACACTTTTCCATTGCAAGGGATAAGACCGAGGAGTCCCATCTTTCCACGCAAAGATGGAAAACTTGCCACTTTGTGCCCTTTTATCTCCTAACAGCTCTCCTGCCCACTGTAGTGGTGAGCTCTGATCCTGTTGCTGGAAGGTAATGGATCAACAGCTGAAAAAAAAAGAAAAAACTTGAAGGAACTTTTCAGCTCATAAAGCTTTTATGAGCTGAAAAATGCTTGTGGGGGTGTTGTTTAACAGTGTTTGAGGGGATACTGGAAACATAACTCCTGTCTGTATCAGGAGTAATTTGCACACCTGCATTTTTTGGAGACATTTAAAAGTCTTTGCTTACTGAGTGTGTTTCAAAGCGGTTATTGGACCCTGGGACTTACACCAGCTCTGTCTGGTTTCTTGTCCCCTCCAGCTTTGAGCAGAACGAAATTGCAGGAACTTGTGCTTTGTAGATGTGGAATTTTATGGAAAGAGGTTACGAACCTTTGTGTTTCAACATGTACTTCTCTGACGTGCATACTTCTGTCTTAGAAATGTAAGAGGGTTTGTGAAATTTGAATGAAAATGAGCACTGTAGAATGCAGGATGTTAATGAGTCATAGTCAGAAAGCTGAACAAAAGATGCAGAATAGGGTCTTTTCAGGTCTATCTTAGGCCTTGTCTTAAAATTCATTTAATCCTGTTGTCTTCTCAGCTCCTTCTGGAAGGCTGTCCCAGATCTTCACGGCTCTCCTAAAGTCTGATTCTAATATCTAGCCTGAATTGTTTCTTGGCCAGTTCATACCCATGTTTATTCTTGCCAGCATTGTCTTTAGACTGAATAGGTCTTTTTTCTTCTTGACACTTATCCCTTGATGCTTTTATTTCTCTGTTCAGGCATAGAGAATAACCATGTCCCCTTTCAGCCTTCATTTTGCTCATTTCTGTGGGCGAATGTGTGCCTGGGAGAGTGGAAATGCTCTGGGAGCCTGCTGGGAGGCAAGGAGCTGGCTCTGCTCCCCAGGCTCTGGGTGTTGGGATGGTGCTAGAAGGTGGTGTGAGGGGCAGGAGCACATGCCTCCCAGCACCTTCTCCACGTGGCACCTCGCTTGTGATAGAGCCAGCTTAAACGCGTGCGGCATATGCGCATGTAGCCATCTGCACCTGTTCCCTTTTAAGTTGTTTTATTTATGCCCACGAGCAAGTACCTATCTGGACACTGTTCTTTGTACTATATGCACATGTGTTGCATGCTACTTTTGGTGTACTTTTCAGAAATTATTAATATATTAATTTTTGTGTTAGGGAGAGTTCTGTTGAGGGAGAGGAAACTGTCATTTATGTGCTGAAATCACACTTCCTACCTCAAATGAAAAGTGTATGCTACTGAAACTTATGCTTAGGACCGATTTCAAATCAAAGTTTGTTGTAAAGAAAAGATGCTCGCTTGCATTCACTGCGTTCTCCTGCTTTATGCAGTGGCTGCTAAAATGCCCAAATGGATGTGTATGGATAGGACATCCCTGCCTGCACTATTATTGTAGCTTTCTTAGCAACTCTTTAATTCTTGATATAAGTCAAGCATTTAAGTGAAAAAGAGATCCAAATGGACCTGAACGTCATGGTGAGCAAAATGCCATTTAATTTGCCGGTACATCCTGATTTGTGTTCTTTTTGAGGTTATGTTCTGTGGCCAAAGCTCTGTTGGTATTGTGCTGCTAGACTGAGCTAACCTTATTTCTGATGGGATGTTGGAGCAATAGTAAGATGGCTCCATTTGGGCTGACCCAACTTCCTATCTTATTAAATGCAAAACCTCCTATTTATTTAACTGAAGCTGGGCTTGTCTACTTATTAACTGTAACTTTCCAGCTGACATAAATACTATGGCAGCTGCTGGCCTTCATTGGCCCTGGAGAAAGACCACATTCCCTGTTGCTGCCACAGTCAATGGACATGCTTTTATTTCAAGAGTTTGAATTACTAATGTGGTCCTTCCTAGTAGTGTTTTATCTCGAGCACTGGGCTTATGTGTTAACCAAAGAAAGAAGAACATCTAGTGGTTTTGAAACACATTTCCAAATGAAACAGGTTTGTCAGTGTCTGATGGCTACTAAAGTAATATTCATACCCTTAATGACTGAATTCTTCATATTGCTTGTAAAATGTGGCATACAGAGAGCCAAGTTCTCACTTTGTTTAGAGTAGCTAAAGTGTTAAATACCAGCTAATGTGGCCAGATTCTGATATCATCTTCCCCAGTGTAATTACACTATAGTAATTTCAATGAGGTGATTAAAAGCAGAATTGTTTTGGGGATAGTAGGTATCTGAATGTCTTCATAACATTTACCGCTTCTCGTTCATTCTATAATTAGGTTATTTTTTCTTCAAAACAGATTTGTGTCATAGAGACTTTAATGAACATATTTAACCCTAACTGTTAGACCTGCTGTTTAATTAAGCCAGCTGGATTTTTTCTGTATCAGAATATTCACATTGTACTAGTGCTGTGAAGGGCTTTTTAAAATAAGTAGGATACCATCACATATAAATTGTACTTAAAATGCAACAGCAAGGATGTCCGGCATGAAAGAAATTGCTAATAAACGCATAAATGTAATAAATTCAAGCTTTTTCTACACTGTTCCTTTTTTTCCAAAAAAAGGAAAAGGAAAAAAACAACCCCATATCCAACAGAGCTGAAACTTGATACTCAGAAAGTTTCACAAGAAACTGAGAATGTGAATTAATAAGTAGTCTTTAGGCCACTGTTGCTGGCTCTTCCTGAAGGCTTATTATAGAACAATAATTTCTTTTTTCACATTCCTTTGTAGACTTCCATAGATACAAGGAACAGTGCCCTCACATTAAATACTGTTCAAAGGATGCCTACACATTCCCTGCTGTTTTTGCATTGTTTCCAAGGAAACGTCTCAGTTCTAGACATAGGGATTACACATTTCTAGCTTTCTTATAGCTCTTTGTTTATTCATGAGACAAATGAAGGAATTTTATTCATAGGTACAATGTAGTTTTTCATACATCTGTTGTAAAGGAAGAAGAATCCTTTTAGAAGTTTTGCTTACATGTGGAGAAAGTCTTAAGAAATCCTTTGGTAGAAAGGATGAGCTATCATTTACTTGGAAACTACATCCAGATATGATTTTTTTTTTTTTAAGGAAGGTGGTTGTCTATACCAAAGTCTTCTCAATTTATCCAGATTGTAAGAAATCTTACCACTTGTGGTGGGGATATCAACTTCTTTTTTGCTATTTTCAGAACATATTATCTATACTGTTTTGCTTTACATGAAATGATTAACTGGATACAGTGAAACTCTGGGTGAATACAGGTTATGATACTGGAAATGTAAATAAAGATATTTTTATAAATGACTCAAAGAATAAAGCTCTTAATAGAAAGTTAGTCTTTTAAGATGGGTCACTTAATATTTAGTCTGATAATAACACCCTAAAAATATTTATTGGCTGATCTTTCTTCTTGAGTGTGTAATTTTCAGTTGTCTTTTTTTTTGCAGTTGTTTTTTGCACATTTTAGAACTAATGACTGAATTCACTCTTGCTGATCCAGCTAGCCTTTTTCCATCTCACTCTTTTTGACAGTGTTTAGATGATAAATTTGATCAATAATATACATAATACACACTGGTTTCTTTCAAGAGATTTGTGAATTATTTCCTGGCACAAGTCAGGATGTGTTCAGAGTGTCTGCTGCATATTTTCTGTAGCCTTTGGGAACGTGGAGTTGAAGTTATCTGTCTTGTTCTGTGAAGAAATTCACATTTATTTAAAAAAGCTCAGTGAATTGTATTAGAACTTGTCTGACCAGTCCTATATTACTACGCTTGCTTAAACAAGGAGAACTCAATATCAAGAATAATATAGAATCATTAATGATTACAGCTGAAATTTCTCCTCCTCTTTTTGATGAGGAGAAACGCAGTTGGAAGTTTTGTCCTGTTCAGTAGTAATTTTGTCTTCCAGAAGTTCATGCCTGCTTTGGCATTGCCTCTGCTATCCTTGGTTACCATTGTCTGTGGGTTTTTTGCTCAGTAAACATTTTTAACCATAATCTTGGATTTTTCATGTAGTCACTCATACAGTGAGAGTTTCATAGTTTCAGTGGGAGTTTTTTGGCATTTGGAGAAGAATTTCCACATACTTGATGTAATTTCGTGCCAATATAAATGCAAAGAATATACCTGTATGAACACAGAGTAGCATCCTTTTTTAATAAGATTTTGTTGTGGGATTTTGTCTAAATTTTCTTTTTGTTTCTTAGAAGTAGTGACTGAAATGATTCTTGGGTTGCTCATGCATTTGCTACTCAGGCTTGTAATGAGTTGCCAGTGATGTGTTTAGTTAAATACTAAATGTTACAAGCAAAATTCTTGAGCCCTGTGGAAACGCGATATACACATGGTCCAGCTGACAGGTTAGGATATCTCTGGTCAAACCAGATGGTGGTAATGGAGTTTGTAATGGAGAGTGAACCTGGTAGCAGCCCTCAGTGGTCATGGTATCTCTTGCCGTAGTGCAGGTACTCCGCTTCATTCTTGGAGAAACCCAAGTCAGCCTAAGTTGTCACAGACTGTCCTTGACAAGTCACCTGAAGAACAGCCAGAACTTCATGCCTTCAGGCAGAAGGACTCCTATCCTGCCCACATTCACAGCTGTGAACTAGTTATAAGTCAGTAGCCATATAACTATGTTAGTATAGCACGGAGTTTGTTAGTTATTGACTAGCAGTCAATAGTCTGTCCCCCCTCCAAGCCTTTTTTTAGAGCTGCACCAATCTTACCATAGCTAGACACCAATTTTTTGCTCTAGCTGATTGAGAACTTTTGATTGTCAGTATTTTCAAACAAAAATACCTTTTTTTAAAAAAAAAAGGTTTCTAAAAATAAATTAGTATTTTTCCAGAACAAATGTTCAATTTTTGCCAGGAAAAAAAGGGTAAATAGAAAAATATTTTGCTTTTAAAAGAAAAATGGAAACATTTCTCATTTTTTATATATACGATTGCATGGTTAAAGAGAAACTCATGCTCTGTATGTGTTATATATTCTATTCCCAGCTTGGAGCAGTGAAATGGTTAAATATTGACAGGTATACTGCAGGTTACTCTCAGATAAGTCTTCTGTAGTTATAAACTCATTCTGGATATTTCTGCTCCATCAGGCTCTCTTTTCGGCTATACTCTTCTTCTGTTTCATCTGTGCACATGTCCCTGCAGAGTTGACAAAAGCATGAAGGTCAAAGGCACCTCAAAATTGATCCAGGAAGAAATTATGTATAAAGTTTCGTATTTAACTTTTAAAAGGCTTTGACATGCATGACACTGCACTCCTTTTCCTAAAAATATATTTAAAAGGAAGAGTCACATTTAAGTCATTCTGTCTGCAACAATGGGGCTTTTACAACCGTATGTTGGTACAACTGAGAGTCCAGTTTATCCCCAGACTGCTTTGGATTTTTGATACACAAAGCAACCATGCTTATCAACCCCTGTAGAGAAATTTCTGATGGGTGCAGGTGTTTTTTAGTGTTTTTTTTTTTTTCCTTCCAAGTCCAGAGATGATACTAAGAATAGTTCATTAAAATTGCATTTACAGAACCCATTCTGTGTGTTCTGAGTAATATTTGCAATGCATAAAATGTGGAAAAATCCACATACCATGTATGTCAATATCAGTATGTATAATCACCGTTACTATTCTAAAACATACATTTGCATTTAAGGTATTAGGAAGATAACTATAGTAACATAAGCAAATAGGTCTAGGCCAAGGGTGATTTGCCCCACAATAGACTATTCCAGCAAAGCTTTGCTCATATTTCAATGAATAAAACTCAAGCCTGAAAATAGATTTGCCATGACAGAGTGAGTGTATGTTGTCACATAATTAATAGCTCAAAATTTGTCCCTAAAAGGTGCAGAGGCTGCAAGCAAACAGTGCATCTGATCATCTTTGGTTTGGGTGCTGGCTGCATGACCAGTGGGCTTGTACAGAGGTTAAACTAAAAGTACGCTTATAAGGAGCTTGAAGGACATTTGGAAAATTGTAGGGGATAAAAGATCGGAAAAGCATTGTGATAAGTGGCAGCACGTATACATAAGCTACTGCAATATTCTGGGGTAATATGACGTATTCACATAAGTATGTGGCTATGTATAGAAAAACAACTGCCTGTCTTAGATCTTGCACATCAGGATGTTTTCTGGTTTTATTTTTGCCACATAAAATTCCCCTGTTGAAGCAAATGACGTTAGTTAAGAAAGTAAAATTTAGCCCATGCCTACTCCATAAAACAACCTATATTACTCCTACATTAGGATGATATTGACTTAAATTTTTCAAGAATTGCCATGGTAAGGAGTCTACTCTAAGTTTGTTCCCAAAGCCGAATATTGTTGACGTTTACCAGGGAAAGGGACGGGGAATAAATATTCATCACAGGGCATTTCACATCTGAGCAGCCGTAGGAGTTGCCAAATGGTGGACATCTGCTTCAACACTGTAGCTGTAGCATTTTGATGTTGGCCCCAGATTTTTGTGGTGAAAGTCATTTTTATTCCTGCTGGGAAAGGGCACCATCTTCCCACGTTACTAGGGATGGAATTGGTTCTTTCTTGTTCCAGCTGCATATTGGCAGAAGCGTTTGGGGGTTGCCCTGCTGTAAGTGTAGCAGAGAGACAGCAGTGAGAGTGGGCTAGGAAGGGCAAGACCAGCTGATCTCTCACTGTCTCCTCCTTAGCCGTGGAAAAGCACCCATGAGATCAAAGCTGAAGTAGCTTTGGTAAGCGGTTCCTTTCCTTCCCAGCCAGCTCTTCTGTTTACCACCTGACCAGGTTAGTTGGCCTCTGGAGCTGGACTTTTTTGTATATACATATATCGAGACAGACCAGCTAATCCAGATATCGTGTGGCTTCACAGTCTGACTTTTAAGTTGTTTAGGATTTCAGCTGGAGAAGAGGATTTAGTACGTGCCAGTGGTTTGGTTTGGGTTGTTTCGCCCTGCCGAGTTTTAGTATCTTCTCCATAGGCAGAAAGTAAAATGTTGTCATTGGAAGGATGCTCAGGGAACGCTCAGGAAGAGACACCACTGGCCGGAGCATCATTTTGTAAATGACGTATTGGAGCAGAGAGGAAATGGGAAGAAAGCAGTCGTCCTTAGGATATTGTATGACAAATATTCACTCATTATCCAGGGAACTATATCCTGCACTTGCAGGGGCTTAGATTTGACACTACAGGACTGCCATTTTTAACAACTTGACGTTTTACTCAATCTGTTTTTTCTTAAGAAGTTTACCACTGTGTCAGGGGGAGAATGCAGGAAGCAATGAGGCTGAAGAAAATGCCAAAGATTGCCAGAAGGTTTCATGATACTCTTTTATAATAGAACAGTCCCTTTATTTCTGACATGGTTTTTGTATCATCATGTCTATTACTTTAAAATTTGGCAGGGCTGCTGAAGTACAACCATGCAGGCCAGAGCCCTGTGCAAAACAGA
The DNA here is from genome assembly GCA_013399475.1 of Chauna torquata. Taxonomy (NCBI): domain Eukaryota; kingdom Metazoa; phylum Chordata; class Aves; order Anseriformes; family Anhimidae; genus Chauna; species Chauna torquata. Next base: position 5,660 of record VXAL01003284.1, on the reverse strand, counting down.
TGTCCACATAAGTGACATCCACTTTGCACAGGTGTTTCTGGTCACAGCCAACAATTCAGTCAAGTGGGAGCTTGTGGGAATGGTATAGCTGTAAAAGGCTGCAGTTTAAGAACATGCCAGCAATTGATACTGAGGTTTTCAGCAGGGCTGTATCTTGCATGGAAACAGAGACACCCAAATATGGTAAAGCAGATTTGTTGAGTGAATCAGAGAAGGCAAGACTGACCACCCACCTTGAATTACTCTCAACTCCTACCCATCCAGCTGTGCTCAAATTCTTCTTTTCAAATATTTTCTTCCAGAAATTTGCTTGAGTGATTGAGATTTCTATGCAAGGTCAATTTATATAATTTATATCTGATTTTTCTTCCTTTACTTTTTTTTTTTTCTGATGAGATTTAAAAAATTCTAACTTCTTTTTTGACTGTCAGAGGGAGAACAAAACATAATTTTTGACTAAATTTAGAAGGTAAAAAAAATAAACCTATGGAAATGTGCATTACATCCTTAAATGTTTCTAAAGGGAGCCAAAGTTAACAAAACTTTTAGAAATATATATCCAGCTGGGGAACACTTTTAAGTGAACTAAATAAAACCCTTTATTTATTTAGACTGAGCAGTAATCAAGAACTGGATTTTACTAGACCTCATCATACATACTATCCATGTTAATAGGAGGTAGAAGGATGAAAATAATCAAAAATTTAATTATTTCTGGACCTTTCTTTGTTGTCTTTTACTTAGGTGTGTATAATAGTAGCCATGTTTCTTTAACACCTTAGACCAGCTCCTTGGCAGTATTCCCACCTTCTTCTGATGGGGAAGATGGGGTATGCCTGAAGCAGTGCTGCACTTTGACCGTGCTTAGGTAGGTTAATGATATTACAAGATGGCACAAGTTAGAGGAATTGCATATACTGAAGACTGACACTTGGAATTTTCCTTCAGCAGGAAATGTCTGTGTTTCAAAATCTTATTTCTTTTGAAATGAGATGAAAAGAACAACAATAAAAGAATCCCTTCTCAATGAAACAAAATGGTCCAAAAGATGTTATCAGAATGTTTTATTTCTGTAAAATTGAAGCATTCTGTACCAATTTAAATGTAACATTTTTAGGGGGGGAAAAAAATATATTCTACATACCTAGTTTTTGAATCTTTAAAGTCTTTAGTTTTTTTTGTATGAGGGCCATCTTGTCAGATTGCTCCTTCACTTCTTCAGTACACTATTAAAACAAAATATTCATTGAGACTGACACATTTCTGTGAAGTTGGTTGAGTTTTGTTTCACTGGAAGAATTTCAGGAAGCTGTAGTCATAAACCTGCTTGAGTCAGCCTAGACTGCCAAGCTGGTTCTCAGCAGAGCTGAGGTTCAGGGTAGTTGATGTGTAAGTCTTTTTTCATGCTAGGTCCTCTCCCAAGTCCAGATGTGAGCCTTCACTGACCTTTCATACAGTTAAAATAATTCATTTTGAACCTTTTACTTTGAGAACTCCTAAATATTTTCCAGAAGAGGTGGAGACACCTTTTGGCTGAGTTTAAGTCTGCTGACTGTATGCTCATTCTTGGTAGGTCACTTTTACTAACCATTCAGGTGTGTCCCATGAATGTGCAAGAATTTTGAGGTGACATATAAAAGCCATGAGTTTAGGTTCTTCAGAGAGTCTTAATCAAGCACAACATGCGTGTTTACTAAAGTGTTCTGTGGATTGTCTGTTTGGATTAGCTTTTCAAAACAGCTTTGATCTACAGTATAAGGTGGGACTAGTGAAATTCTTTGACCCATCTCATAAGGGAAGCTAGACTAAATTCTATGAATATACAGAAATAAGTAAGATACTGATTAATGCGTCTGCCTTCAGTCCTCATTGCTGTCAATGTGCTTTCCACAGCAAGTTTTTAAAATCTGGTCCTGCTTTGCATTGCCTTTCTCAGACCAATGTTTTTGTAAAGGTTTAATCAATATGTGGTATGAAGAGACATCTGCTTGAGACATCTGACCTGAGTTGTTATTTAACAGCCTGCCTAAGCTGATGGCCTGTTCTTCCATGATGAGCTGAACTGTTGTGCTGGCTGCTAGGGATGACAACTTTGTCTGTTCCCTGGTCCTTGTACCGGACATCCCTGACCTTGGTCTCAGAGCATGTGATCTGTTGGAGGTGACATTCAAGTCTGTTGCTAGTGGGTTGCAAGTTTATCATAGTGCGTGTGATGGAGGTCTTCTACAGGAGATGGTGCTGGTGACACCCTACTGACCAACTGTAGCAAAGAAGAGAAAGCTTGTGAAAATAAATGTGCAGGACATATCCGTGCAGAAGAAACAAGGTGACTTAAGATGTAAAGCACAGTATTTTACAAGTATGCTCAGGAAAAAAGAAACAAGCAAACAAAAAACAGGTTTCTCCATTTTATGTTTTATTACTTTTCCCTCTGAGCCAAAGTTTTCTAATTTTCACTGCAAGTTACCACATTACATTTTTACAGTCACTGAATGTCACATTTACAGAAATATGATAAAAACACACGTATCTACAATATTTTATTGTGATTTTACTCATACTGTGAACTAAATCTGCCATGATATAATTCTCTTGAAGTCAAAACCAAAATTTTCTGGCTATCAAGTGCAGTAATAAATATGACTAATACAAAGTATTTTAGATTTTTTTTTTCATCCTAGCCTTGTGGCTACGGGTTCTTGACAGTGTATGCAACATAGTTTGTGGTAGCGTCACATGATGGAATGATATATAGGTACAGAGGTTTATCAGACCTCTAGTCCTACAAAAGCCTGAACTCTACTACTTCTCACACATAACTTGGCAAGTAGCTATAAAACAATAAGTGGAAAAATTGCAGAAACCCACAGGTGAAATTGTGCTATCTGCAGCATGTCAGATTACGTATTAACTGTCTTATTATGAATGAGATTTCACAAAAACATGCTTAACCTGTAAGTCTTCTGATTTATATATTTCAGATTTTTGAAAATTTGGAAAACATCAGAATCTGTTTTTCATTTAATTCTTTATTCATTCTTATTCAGCTGCTTATCTGAAGGGTTTTTATAGAAAAAATACTTTCTACTGCCAGCCCCCCAACAATGATCTTGAAAAAGCCCTGTAGTATTCTTTGTAGAATACTACAACTCTTTTCAAGAAAAAAAAGGTATCAAACTTTATACATTATTTGAATGTGTGGAAGGTAGCATTGGGTAACATAGGGGCAACTCTTGTCTCTGAGCCTGTGAAAAATTAATTTGGACTTAGAACCAGCTGTCTTTAGAAGGGTTGGAATGGAAATTAATGCCACCTCAATCCATTGCTCTGTGGTTTTGAGTAGCAGCAGTCAAATCCTCATGTGGCTAAAAAGCACCTGGAGCCAGGGGATTTCCATTTCTTACACATAGTTGACTGTTACTGAGATAGATGCCTGCACCATGCAGGTAATTTAAAATGTCTAAATGGATTAAATGGATTAAGAAGCACTCTAGGCTGCATATGCACTTATCCGCCTATCTATTTCATCTATATTTCACTGCATACCTCTTCAATTTTCTCAGTAAAAGGCTTTACTGACAAATCTCCTTTAGGACTTGTTTGGATTGGCAATCTGGAATGCCTTTCCTTGTTTCCACTACTTTTTAGCTACTTGTTTTTACTTTCTTCTTCTAAGAAAGCACCTCTTTGAACAAATGTTCCTTTTGGCTTGTTTGTCATG